>JARFJB010000020.1:67500-270000 GCA_036346205.1 Vesta saturnalis | reverse complement strand
TCAGTGTTTTGCAAGTCCAACACAATACTCATCTATTCCACTGAAGAAAAATAAAGATTATTAATATTAATTATTAATAATTAATTATTTGACGTCACAAGGATGCCCACGAGGGAGACCATATTTTCCACCCTTATTTTTATGGTTTCTTTTCGAGGCCTTTTTCAACTCCTAATTATTTTTGTTTTACTCACTCACGTGTAGGACGCGTTTTTCACCCTTATTTTTATGGTTTCTTTTCGAGGGTCAACTCTTGATGAAATTTTCAACCCTAATTAGAGTCTTTTGACAGCAATTTTTGTACTTACTCACGTGAGGGGCAGATGGGTTGGTATTGGACTTGGGGTTGGTCTTGTAGCTGGGGCTAGGTCTTGGACCTGAAGTTGGTCTTAGGGTTATTTTGATGGTCATCTTTAACCCTAATTAAGGTCCTTTTGGTTGTATTAAGAGCTATACCCCTGGAGGTTAGGCAACGCACACGCATGCAATGGAAATTGCATAATTACCTTAATAAGATATTATTATTAAAGTTATCGGTGCTATTCTTTAAATAGCCATATGCTATTGGGTACGTTCGGATGATCTTTTACCTATACGAGAAATTTATTTATACATTGTATTTCTAATAAGGAGGTTCTTGTAAGACACGTGTATGAACTTGTGTTAAGGATTGATCATGCGTGGGGAATTTAATGACGGTAAAATTTAATTATAGAACACTTATTTTCATTGTAAATCCTCAGTGAGTTATAAAAAATTACTGACATTCAGGTTATTCTCTAATGAAACAAAAATTTTTATTAAGTTAATTAATTACATAACAGTTATTACAATATTGTTTTCTAAAACAAATATTAAAAACTGATTGCTTTACCTGCACTTATTGAATTGAAATATGTTTTATATCCATCCGTTCGTTAAATTGTTGTATATTGTACATCTTAATATTTTTTAAAGACACTTGTTACGTATAGATTAGATGCGTTTTATAGCTGTACTTAAAATCTGTACAAGTAAATAAATAAGAGAGTAACAGCACACTTACTAGCTCTATATTGAAGTGCATTTTGAGGACTGATTCACGAGTAATACCGTTTTCTGTTACTCGTCTAATCAAACTAAAACAACTTTCCATGTTTTTACGTTTTATGAATAGTTGATGTAAAACTAGCTATTGATTTCCCATAATTAATTTTAGAGTGTAAATATACAAACAACCTCATTATCTTTATCACACTTATGCAACTCGTATTTACCTTTCTTAAAATAATTAATAACAAAGCGGTTTGAACAAAATGCTACACATACACACGCAAAGCTGTTTTTTAAAAACCTTATTAAATGCTAGGAAAGTAATAATTACATGTTTTAAATTCTAGAACAATATGTAGTAAGAAACCACTGTTCATGTTTACTTTTAGCTAATTTTGTGTAATTATATAATCCTGTTAAAATTTAATAGTCTAAAAATTGATTACAAATATCGAATGGTTAACATAATTTCTTTTAAAAACACTAAATCATAAATTTTATAACACGATTTTTAAAACACACATGCTGAATTAAAAGAAAAAAATAGTAGGTATTACGCAACCCTTAATTAAAAAGTAAGGTACTAAAAAATCTCTATTTATTGGAATAGAATGGCTGGATATAAACCGGCTATTGCATTCCGATAACTAATTTAAAAGTAATACACAAAACCTGATTACTGCTACTGTACTTAGCAATTATATTTGTACGTATAAAATTTACATTCAAAACACTTACAAATATTTTAAAAATTTTTCTAACGCAAAATTTTTAAATAATTGAATCTTGAGATTACATAAACTAATGTTAAGGAATGCATTAATATCATGCAACCATGATTTCTGTATACTCAATTACGCGCGCGCACACACACACAAACAAGCACGCGACAAATACAACACACACACATTACCCGCACGCAGCCATAGGTTTATAGATACCTTGTTTTTACCCAATTGTTATCCAAGGAGAAATGTGGTCGGCTACTGGGGTCTTTTTCAACCCTAGACGGAATTTTCAACCCTTTGATGGTATCTTTATCCTAATTATGACCTTTGAGGTACAGAGACGGGGAATGGTAACGACATTTTCATAATTAACCTCATTTCCTGGAGGGTAGGCAAATGCGGAGCAACAGGTTCTGATTGGTGGACCTGTTGGCGCCATTTTGAATGCGTTCAACTAAGACTAGATAAGGCTTATGGCTTCATTAAGGAGGGCTAAGATTAGACCACACCCATTCCTTGTTGGTTGTTTGATCCGCCCTCTGGCTTTGATTAGTCCTTAGTAACCACAGCGCTGGTCTGATTCGAGGATTAAGTCTTTGCATTGGTTATGGCAGGAAATTTGAATCTGTATTCTAACTTGCAAGACAGGAGTTAGGCTTCAACTTGTCTGGGGATCTGCCTCCTTGTCTGCCCCATTGGCGGAAAAAATTAAATTTGTATTTAAGTCTTTGCATTCTGTTGGTTATGGCAGAATTTGAATTTGCATTCAAATAAGGGGCCTTATTTTTAACTGGTAAGATATATAGGCCTTACGAACTTGCTTTCGGTCTTAGCCCTCATGTCGTGGCCAATTTGTCCTAAAACTTGATTTTTTGTGGCACTAAATTTGAAGTTTTATTCTAATAAGCCTGCTAACGTATAAGACAAGTGTAAATTAACTTGCTATCGGGCTACGTCCCTATCCCCTTGTCAAATTTGAATTTGTATTTAAGTTTGTACATTCTTGAAAATTGTGGAACACTGAATTGTGGCATCAGCCCTTGAACTGCTGATAATGATAGCGTAGCTATCAAACGTGCTCGGTGTTTTTTAATTTTGTGGTACTGGGTGTATTTTGTTTGTACATTCTGATTGTTTATTGCGAGAAATTTGAACTTGTATTCTAATAGGACCTAACGCTAACTTATAAGGCAGTTATAGGGCTTCACACTTAGTCTCGGGCCTTCGCCCTTCTCATGGCCCCGGATCTCAAAATTTTAATTTTTTGTGTAAAACTTATGAATGTTTTGTAATAGGCCTCACGTTATTGGAAATTGAAAAATCAAACAACCAGTTCAATCATAATCAATTAAACCAATTAACTAAATCAGTCAAATCAAACAACCTCAATCAGACCAAACAAGAAGCTGAGCTAACATTCATAACCTTCAGGTAACGATTGTCCCATTGCAATACAGATGAGTGTCCGTTTGTTTAGATAAAACTGACACTCAGAGCTGTCAAACGTGAGTGCTCCGGTGTAGGAAAAGATCGATCATCCGAAAATCAAATCTCAATCAATCAAATCATAACTTGCAGCTTGTAAAAATCAGTTTGCAATTTAAAACACTGATTTGGCCTAACTTACAGCTTGTAACACCAACCATTATAATACATGAGATATCCTACGGCATTACTGTTATACAAGCATCAAATTAGTTTGCAGCACTATTGCAGGGTTTTAGGTACAGTGCTAAGGATACGTTTCATTTAAATTAGTTAAAATGCCTATACAACAACAAATATATAACCAAACCCAAAATCAGGCCACTATATTATTTTACATACAAGAAAAATCTTGGTAGAAATACCTCTGACAAGAGGTCTCTAATTATAAACAAGGCTGCACGCATTATTTCGTTTTTGAAAATGGCAATTGCGTGGGATAAATAAAAGTTAACTTTCATTTTAAACTTTGATGATATGTACATGTGTAATTGAAACTAACACGATTTCGTTTTCAGGCAATTTACAATTTTGATAATACAAGTTTTGAAAGTAGCACCGGTTTCATTTCGTAAGGCACCTACAGAATGCTGTTTGATTTTAATACGCTATCATTATCATTAGACAACCATAACAACAATATTCCGCAAATTAACGTACACGTCAGTGTTGCATACAGTGATAAAAATACGTTTACAGTTGATTGCCTATACAGCAGCAAATATAAACAAACATTAAATCAGCCCTTTAGCATTTAAATAAAGTAAATAAAATAAGTTAAGGTAGAAATAAAACGAATACTTACTAAAGTTGACATGGTAAACACATACACACTATACATTCATTTAGCCGTTGTATGTAGCTGAATAGTATAAAGAATTAGGCCCTTCAAGTCATCATTAATATAAAGTCATTTTTTATTCAGATATGTAACCACTATTCAAGTACATTTAAAATTAATTAGCTAATTATGAGAAAGTTGACTACCCTTGAAAATGGAAATATGATGTTCACGTTCTTGTGCGTGATTACACTTATTTTAAAAGCAGACTTGTTTGTGACGTCATCTAGTAATGTATTTTTAAACTAACGCATGTTTTCTGTAATGGAACTTGATCATGGCTTACCTAGTTGTGTACTTTTTAAAAGTAGAACATTTACTAGGATTGACATGGTAAACACATACACACTATACGTTCACTTTAGCCGTCTTGCATGTAGCTGAATAGTATAAAGTAATTAGGTCCTTCAGGTCATCATTAGTATAAAGTAATTATTTTCTTTATTCTCCAGATATGTAACCACAATAACAGCCTTTCACTATTCAAGTACATCTAAAACTCTAATTAGCTAATTATGAGAAATGGAAATATGGAAATATGATGTTCACGTTCTTGTGCGTGTGATTATACTTATTTTGAGCAGACTTGTTTGTGACGTCATCTAGTAATGTATTTTAAACTAATGCATGTTTTCTGTAATGGAACTTGGTCAAGGATTTACCTAGTTGTGTACTTTTTAAAAGTAGATTTGCGTCAGTGTGTATAGTGATGTATTTTAAACTAGCAAATATTTTTGTAATAGAAGTTGATCGTTCTCGTCTCTCCAGCATCACTCGTTTATCTAATCTCTTGTCTCATATCTCTGTGTTCGCACGTCTCTTTGTCTCTTCAGTATCCTCTCGTCTATCTCATCCCACATTTCTCTTCTCCGTCTTCTTGCTCCTTTCTCACGTTCCTGTATCCACGTCTCTCTCACTCTGTTTTGTAAATTCGCTATTATTCTTATTGTCCTTTTGTATTTTAAGTACATCTTGCATGTATGTATTGTATCACTTGATAATGGTTTTTGTAACAAAGGTCTCTGAGAAAGAAAGGCAATTTTATAGAGAGACCAAGAAACCTAATAAAACCAGTTAGCAACTAAAAAAGGTTATAAGAATGATGAAGTAAAGGAAAATGAGTACTGCCTTGCATTAATTGCTCAAGATACTATAAGAAAACCTATTTAGAGACATATAAAATATGTCGATCAAAAGTATTACGTCATCTAAAGGATCTAGAAAACAGCACCTTACGTTTTAGTTTCAGTTAGTTGGTCTGTAAATTTTTTAAATAAAAGTAGAATGAAGAAGGAACTCATGTTGCTGAAAGTGATCCTTTAATTTGTTTATACGGTGAATCGTAACTTAATAAGCATAAATGGAAGGAGATAAATGCAGTTGTCAATAGAATGAGGAAATTGCTCGTTTAAATAGCGTTGTGTTTTTTTCAAGATTTAGGAATTATTGAAATTTTAAAGCCAGAAATGTATTATAATAGTAGCTTTAAGAAGAGTTAGTGGTTATATACACATACCAAAGATGTCAAGCGCCTTCATTCGCTTTACATTTGGGAACTAATTTAAAATTTTTATGTGATGTTGCAAAAAGCAATTATTACAAAATAATTTGTTCGTAAATTTTGATCCTGAAATTGCTTAACAAATATTAACGAATTAAGAGACATGGTACAAAGACATTGGTATGGCAATGTTTCGATTGAAGATCGTTAGACTACTGTTTTGTGCAGCGTAAGTTTGTTAAAAATCGAGCCAAGAATCCAGAATTACTGACTAGTACTAATTTCGCAGGCAAATTGTAATTATATTACAATTCATTTCGGTTTGTGTCAAACGATGTACAACCCACTTTTCAAACCACATTAAAATTTTTGGAGCAAGTTATAAAGGTTAATAATTGGACGAAGGTGGAAATAAATTGTGAACGACCACAGGCCATTTTCGTGGTCTGACAACGTTAACATTGGCTTGACAGCGTTGGTATAATATGTAATGATTGATTTCATAAACGGTTAGATAATGTATATATATATATATATATATATATATATATATATATATATATATATATATATATATATATATATATATATATATCAATAAAGACATTATTCAACAACTTGTGTTTATTAACGTGAAAATATACAATATTCAAACGTTACTATGTTTTGTCAAGAATGATATTTATATTTTTATATATGGTAAAATTACTGGAATCACTGATAAAATGCTAAAAAATTTCCAAACATGAATTTAGACCCATTTTAAATACCTTACCTTACACCAACTTTTGAAGAATCCGAAAGACAAAATTTGTAATGAAAATCAAGGAGTATACGAGATACCTTGCAACGGTGCACAAGAAGTTATATTGGACAAACAAATAGAAAATTACATGTGAGAGCTAATGCACAAACTGGCCATCAAACAACAAAATCTTCGTCATCTTTGGCTAATCATTATTTAGATACTGGACACGAAATTAACACAAACAATATTCGATTACTTGCTCCTTTATATAATTTACACCAGCGGATTACTAGAGAAGTTGAAATTGAGAAGAGGCCTAATGCCCTTAACAAACGTGATGATAGTTCTAGGATACCATATTTGGAAAAACCTTATTAAACAAAATTCAAAATTACCATAACTCAAAATCTTCCCAACATCTCGGCCAATATTACATCTACATCACCTCTAAATCCTGATACTCAAGATTCTGTTAACATTCCGGCATCTAATACAATTCCAAATTCAACGTCATACTTGATCTGCAAATCGAAGCAGAACTCGTTCATCAAAATTATTATATTTGATTAGTTAGCTTGTTTCATATTTCATTACGAAATATCTTTTGACAAAGGGACATAGTAATCCCCGAAACGTTGAATATTGTATATTTTCACGTTAATAAACACAAGTTGTTCGAATAATGTCTTTATTGAATAATACTACTTGTAAACTATAATAATATATATATATATATATATATATATATATATATATATATATATATATATAATTTTCTGCTTGTTGTAAACCGCATAAATCACAAAATGGATTGGTAGTATTGAGTCTACAGGACGCTCTACAATTGACTAAATGGACAGACTGTACTGAGAGCGATATACGTGTATGTTATTCCATTAACTCTGACTAATACGTTCTATTAAAGGTATACGAATAATATACGAGATTGACGTAGCTATTTTTAAAGCGTCTATCCAAGATTTTGCCGGAAGGCAAGTTATGACTTTCTATTTCAAAATAATGTTATGAGTAGAGATAGCAGCATTAGTCAACCAATGTGTCTTTTTTGTTTAAATTAGTATTGCAGAATCTTAACAATATTTAGTAATTTCTTTATACTGAATTCTGAATATTTAATGAAATGAAACTTATGATATAGCTATACTTGCACAAATACTCACCTATTTTAACGCGTAAATGTGGCTGCTTTTCTAACCAACTCTAATCTTTCAATATATTCATTTATCTTTTTGGTTTTTCATTTAATTCCTAATTGCTTTTTCTTGCAACTCTGGTGAAAGCGGCCGAATATTTAAATTACCTTCCATAACACTGATAGTTATATAAACTGTCATGAAATCTTATTTTACATGCAGATATATACCGGAATCAGCAATTTATTTATAATTGTTTTTATGATTAAAATGGTAATGCTATGGATGTATGTATGCTTTTTAAGTTCCGTCATTTCATTTGAAAATCTAAATTTTGATAAGGATTGTAATAAAATAAAACGAGCTTTTATATTTCCTAATGCGTTTTTTTGTTTTTACTTATTTATCTTTGATTCTGGTAGTATATAACGGTGGCCCAGCAAGATTGCAACATTTAATTCTTTAATAAAATACATATTTTTGAAGAATTGTAAAATTTTAATTCAACTTATCTTACATAGGTTCCGATTAAGTATCGGACAAAATATCCAGTAAATGCCACAGATTCTTGCCCTTTGATGAAATTTGAGAACAATTTCGTACTTTGGCTGATCAATTTCCAAATGACGTGGAATTCCATCTTAAGCTCATTTATTGTTGTCGGATGATCGGTATATGCGCGAGACTTCACAAAAGACCACAACCAAAGTCGTCACGTGAGATCTCACGATCTCGGTGGTTAATTCTGGTTACCATTGCTTTAGATAATACGGTCCTGAAATCTTTCTTGCAACAACTGGATTATTTCTTGTACAGTGCGACAGGTTGCTCCGTCCTGCTGGAATCACGTTGTCCAGATCCATACCGACCAATGCAGGCTACAGAAACTCTTATCATGTTTCGATAACGGTCACAGTAACTGCATTGTCGGCTTCTTTATCAAAGAAATATGGCCCAATCACAGCTCCAGCCTAAAATGCAGACCAAATAGTGTCTTTTTCTGGGTGAATTTTATTCTTATGAACTAGGCGAGAATTATCAGCAACCCAGATGCGACAGTTCTGTGTTTCACATACCCATCTAAGTGGAAGTGCACTTCATCGCTAAACTTAATTTTCTTCCAAAAATCAACATCCACTTCTTGGTTTTGAATATCCGTTGACGAATACACGGTGTTGCGTATGATCTGCTGGCTTAATTACTTGAATTAGCTGGACCTTATAAGGATGAAAATGACGATCTTTTTCAAAAGTAAAGTGGTTTTGAAATTAACTTGAACGCCGGCGAGTAGAGGTTTGGATTCTGCCAACACTTTCAGTCACTGTGACAATATCTTCGATAGATCGTCCTGACCGACAACGAATCGGTGTTTTTTATCTACCCATGAACCAGTTTCCTTAAATTTGTTGAGGACTCGCTGAACTATTATGTCTATTAGATATTTAAGGTAATTTGTGCAGCATATTAAATTTTAAAGATTCGAAATTTAAAAGTTGCGCTCTTGTTGGACCACCGTTATAATCAAAGGTATTTATGGATTATTTTTACGATCAGTATCAAACTTTAAACTGTAACTTTTTACATCAAGGGCAATTGTAGTCGATCACAAATTTGAAATTGACTTGACCGGTAATGGTAACCAACAAACTTGGATTTATCTATAAGATCAGTGATATAAACTTATAAAAATAAACCATAACCAACCATATACGAAAGTTAGTAGTTTTCCAGGTATTGACAAAAATATTTTAGGCTTCAGAAAAGTAGCTTTTAGAGCTTACTTATTAATCACACTAAAAATTTTTCTTAAAATTAATTGTTTTCAAAAGAACTCAAAATTTTAGAAAAAAATCTTGTCTAAAATCGTATGGATCTTAAGGAATGGTTTTACAACCCTGGTCTAAAGTTGATAGTTCTCATAGATTCATAAGTGTTACTTTATAGACCTTTTCAAATTACTTTTTGGGACTCATTTATTAGCCTCCAAAATTGAGTAAATAAAGATCTTTCCATTTTTTATTTTAAAGATAACAATTTTTCTTCGCAAACGTACCTTAAGGACTTCTTTGAAGTACCTATTCAGAACTTATTTATTACCTTACAAAAATGTTTATTAAACAGTTATATAGGAGTAGTAATTGTGGACTTGCAAAGTGTAATAATGTGCCACTTAGTGGGTTAAAATGTGTTATATGTGATTCATTGATATATCCAGGATGCATCAAATATTTCAAGAACGTGATAATGCTAAGCGATACTACGCCAAATCGTTGTTCTAGGAGTATTGACAATGAAGTGCATGTGGATGACAAGGAACTTGCAACTAACAATGCCAAACCAACTGAACAAAATTTAAATAAACTGAATTATTTACGTGAAATCATAAAATAAAAGATTTTTCAATTAAACGTTTAAGCGACACAATAAACATGTTAAAAGAACAATTACTAATTATAAATTTTTTCAAATGCTAAAACCGAAATCTTATATCTAAAGAAGCAATAAAGATAATTCAGACAAGTAATGATAGTAGCACATTCTATGCCAACGTACTGATAAACAATTCCAGTAACAAAATTCAAAAAGCTCACACAAGAGCTCATTTCTAATTAAGAAGTACATAGAAATACTATATATGAAGCAATCAATCAATGAGCTATCATTTTGTGTCAAATACTTTCAACAATTGTGTCTGTCGGCGATACAAATAAGTTGAAAAGTACTGAGATTTCTTAAGGAAATTATCCCTAAGGCGTATGTCTGTAGAGGTATTTACTTTACCTTTGCTTGCCTCAAAGGCGAATGCCTGTTCATTCTAGCGCCCGTCTAATTAACCAATGGAACGTACGCCCGTTTGGCTGATTACTTCTAACACACATACCTAACATAAGCACGGCCCACCTGGAAGCCAGTAAAACGTGCAGACAACAGATCGCGTAATTGTCTCCAGAAACCGGCTTCCGGTCAGATCATCCTGATTAAGACCGCTGTCATCCTGTATATCAATTCTTAAACACGAGAAAGCCTACGTCTCATGCCCAGGTATAGAATTAAACCAATTTAGGTCCTTAACACGAACAGCCTGCGTTTCGTATCCAGAGTACTAAAATCCGCTTCCGAAAGAATAAAGAAGTCCTTTAAAAATTAAACCAAATTTATATAACGTAGAAATTCCTATTTCACATGTTCATGTATAGTTTCTGTGAAGCGATAATTAATCGCATACAGTTTTCAAATCTACTTCCTGAAGAAGTAACTAAATTCCTTTAATTTATACGTATTTACTATAAAGTAAAAATCTCGATCTTGTTTCTCAAAAGTGAATCCTGTTTTGTATAATATTTTTCATTAAGCGATAAAAATAATTTATCGCATAGAAAATAAAGTATAAACCGGTAATCCATTTTAATAAATTTGAAATTATCAAATTCCGTAAAGGTGTAAAAACACGGCTTTTTAATATTAATTTCATCCATACTGAATGTGCGAGCTTTTCATGCTACACTATTTTTCATAATTAAAAGTAACTATTATTATTAATAGGTTACACTCCTAAACAGGCTTAGTAGCCCAATTAAATAGGAGTTAATAAACAGAAAAGTTAAGAAATATTGACTAAATCAGATACAGAAGCTGAGACTTGTAAGTGTCAGTCAGCAACTAGTAAACAGTAAACGTACCACCTCTGTTATAGGAAGGAGCTTACAGTGTTATATGTATACTGCAGACCTACTAGTGATTTAGTCATTTAACTAATTTAGAGTTAACGTTAAATTGCATAGTTCATAAATAGCCTTTATTTCACATATTACTCTGTAGAGATTTAAATATTGATTATTTGAAAGATAAAATGATAAAATTGTTAATTGATTTAACAAACTCCTTTGTCTAGTAGCGGTCTTTGAACAATCCACTAGAATTACTAAAAGCAGTACTAGTGTTATTCACTATGTACCAAATTTTAACTACCTAATGTTTGATGAATTGAATATTGGTAATGGTATTGCGGACCATTCTTTTCAACAGATTGAATTTCTTCAGGTAATATTGATCAGCATGTTTTGCAATAAAGGCAGATCATTTTCAGAGAAAACATTGCCCTGTTTAAGAACTATTTATACGAAGTGACTTGGGCGTGTATAAATTGCTCAAAACTTATTATGAAAAGTTTTTAATTTTTCACAATATATTTAAATCCTACTTTAATCTACGTTTTGAATTACATAGTTCATAAATATCCTTTATTTCTCATATTAATTACTCTGTGGAAATTTAAATATTGATTATTTGAACGATATAAATGATAAAATTGCACTAATTGATTTAATAAACTCCTTTTGTCTAGTAGCGGTCTTTGAAAGCCTTTAGAATTACTAAAAGCAGTACTAGTTATTGACAATGTACCAAATTTTAACTACCTAATATTTGATGAATTGATTGTTGATAATGGTATTGCGGACCTTTCTTTTCAACAGATTGAATTTCTGTTAGGTAATATTGCTCAGGATGAGTTTTGCAGTAAAGGCAGGGCAATAATTCAGATAAAAGTTACAAAGGAAATAAAAGAATTTCTATGCAGTTAAAACATTTATATGCAATAACCTAATTAGGTTGCGTATATATTAGTTGTTACCAAAAATACAAAACTAGATATAAGAAACAAACAGAGTACAACTATCAACAAATTTTGAACAGCATGAAAGTCAAGAATAATTTGGAAAATAATGACTCAAAACCGTAGCGGTGCCTGAGAACTTTCAAATTTTGCGCTAAGTTGTATAATATTTTAAAGTTACATATTTTATAGATAAAGAAATGATTACTGGTTTATTTTATATCTGTATTTAATATTGATATGAGAAACGTGAATTTACTTCAATAAGTTATGTCCATACTTAATTAGAAAACATTTAAAGTTCGCTGTAAAGTACAGATGCATAAATGAGTTGTAGAAGAAAAGACACGATCTGAATGAGTTGTAGTTTTGTAGTAGTTGGTGTTTGACGTTGAAAGAGAGGCACAGTGACGATAGTGTACAGTGAGGCTACTCTAAAGTTAGGAAAAAAGTAAGATTATTAGCTGATAATGGGGATGTAAAGAAAATAGCGTCCTTATTAAAAGATAAAAGGTTAAAGTGAAACATAGTGCATAATACATTGTTAAATAAGTGATAAAAAGAACTGTGACGCTATAGAGAATTAAATCACGTATTTGGTGTATATTGGAGGTGATACAAGATTATATTCAAATATTGAACGAAAGATATAAAATACGATAATCGAACCAGTGTAATAAATTAGTAGATAAAGAACAATAACCAGAAAGTATTAATGGTTAACTTATGCGATTCAGCACTGCCGTTTGAATTGGCAGTTGGTTGTAGTTAAACTTGACTTTAAAGTGATAATTAAAACCTATAAAATATCCAGAAAATATTAATCGAATTGATAGATTTTCGGATTGAATTGTGTTGGTAAGGGACAAACTTCTAAAAGAGGACATTTTGAGAACAAAGAAATACAGCTTTAGAGCCACTGGCATAGCAACGAAGTATTCCTACCTTCGGCCTCCAGAAATAACAAGTAAGACTGATAAATTTACGTAATAAATAAAACGTTTATGTATTATTCTTCCTTAGATATCCGCACTGAATGGAACAAATTCCATTCACTGCTGACAAAGAAATTATATTTGCACGTTAGATAACAAGAAATACGAAATATTATTATAACACCCACGGGTTAGCATATGATTATTTTTTATAAGTAATTGTAAACAAAGCATTTGTGCATTTTTGAGTTTAGTTAAATTAAATGAGCGTAACGTTTAATTTATTTTATTTTTAACCATTACGAATATTAACAGCCTTAATACTGAAGGAAGTAATTTTAAGTAAAGTTACAAATTTCTATATACATTTAAAGTAATCAGAAATCATATTGAATACATTTTGGGTAATTGATAAGAATAATCACTTTTAAATGAGTAAGCTAGCCGCTAAACAAGATAAGAAAGGAATTTGTTAAGAAAATATGAGTTCCATTTGCAGACAGAAACATGATCGAAAGTAAGCTAAATTTAAATTAATGGTGTTGACTTTGAGTTGAAACTACACAAATTAAATCGAAAGGTAACCGTTTAAATTCGCACGAAAACAATACGAATTTAGATTAAAGGATTTTGAAATTATACAAAATTGTAAAATAACCCTAACATTTATCTTTTATAGTGAATAAAAAATACGTCAAGCATAATTGAAATGGAAAAGAAATAACAAACAAACGGTCAATCTGTAAAATTCAATGATTTCTTTACAAATAAAAGTACTGACCTCTTTAATAAGGAAATAAATTGTCAAGTTCGAAAAACTCTGCGTCCAAGAGTAGTATAACCATTATTTAAGGCTCATTAACGAAAGTGAAATTTGAAATATTATAAATAATTTAAAAAGTACTTATTTGTGTGGTCCCGATGACATTCCTTAATCATAGTAATGATATTTAATTGTTAAACCTTGTCCACTTAAGTATTTCTAAGTGGAAAATCTTTTCCACAAGTTTTAAAGCTTCTAAGGTTATTTGTCTTTTAAAAAGAAGATTCTCAATTAATCAGTAACTACAGAGCAATTGTACTTCTGTCAATATTCTAAAAAATCTTTGAAAGGTTGTTGCTGACCAAATTATACATTTTCTTGAATGCAATGAATAATATCTAGTAATCAGTACGCATATGAAAAAGGAAAATTATCAACATTGGGAATATTGTAAATAGTAAAATATTAAACTTTTTGTATCACGGGTAACAATTAACTGCATTGTTTGCGAATCTCAGCAAAACATTCGATTACGTTGATCAGATATCCTGTTAAATAAAATTGAACGCTATTGTCTACGGTAGTACATCCAACTATTAAAAAGTTATTTAAGTTAGAGGAAATAGCTTGTCAATTGGCCACTCGAACTTACACGTAGTGATTTTTGGGCAAAATTTAAAGTTAAATATTTTCAATAGGAATGCAAATTTTTGAACGCGGCTTGCAAATTTAAGAGCTAGTTTTTTCGGATTAAGCTGCATGACGTATATTTATCCTAGGACCATAGTTTATTATAACGGGTGATCAATGAGTCATGCAAAAATCAAAAGTTTGAATGAGTGAAATTTCCGCAAAAATTTTTTGGTCGTTGCAATATGGTTCGTTACTAAGGTAACATCAATATCTCTAGACGTTTTTGTCAGTTTTGGATTAAGGCCCTCAGGCCTTGCACACACTACTCAACATAAATTTGGGTAGCAAATTTTTAAAATGCTGTAACTTGACATTACATTGACGGTTCTTGATGATTTTTGCGGATTTGGAATCCTTGTTTCACGTAGATTTTCTTGAGACAACAAAGTGGGTGTGAGTTTCGGACAGAACAGTGAAAAGAACATTAAACAAAAACAACTTGAGGTGAGAATTTATTTTTACAAAACTTAAATAATGCCAAACCTTAGAGGGCGTCGTACCCTACGTTTTGTTTATTATCGACTCGGTATAATGTGTAAATTTCAACCCTCAAACAAAATCTTAGACAGTAGAAAATCTACGTGAAACAAGGATTCCAAATCCGCAATAATCATCAAGAACTGTCAATGAATGTCAAGTTACAAAACTGACACACACGTCTAGATGTATTGATGTTACCTTAGTAACGAACCATATTGCAACGACCAAAAATTTTTGCGGAAATTTCACTCATACAAACTTTTGATTCTTTAAATACTTACCTTTTGATACGTCTTAATTTTGATTTTAATTTTACCTTTTGATATGTCTAGGTTTTTGCTGTGTTTTTCCTAGACTTGAAGCAAATGTTTACCAATTATATGTTAAATTACCACAGCACTATAATTTAACATTTCAACTATTTATTTAACATAAGTAGTTGAAATAAATTAAAATTAAAAATTACAAAAACGTTCTGCATTATACTTTTCATTGTTAATAACACTTCCACTTATTGATAAAGATATCTCTTGTTAGATTTAACCGGGTTATTTTATTTGATGTATTTGATTTGTGAATGCTTCTATCATTTTCAAATTGAAGTTTTTCACTATTACGCTTACATCATAACTCATTAAATTTTGTTAAATGTGTTTTTGCTACAAATTTTATTGTTAGCTTTCGCCTAGAGAGTGTTTGATTTGTCATTTTAAGGCAGTTTAACAATATTTAATTTTTAATGACCTAGTTATTCTTTCTAAAATTTAATTTTATAGTTGACTTTATACGTTTCTCAAACTGTTATATTAATATCAGGCTGATGTTTATGTTTTAATTTTTCAACTTTGACAAAATTGTTTACATCTTTAACAATTTTTAACAATATTACTACTGACGAAGATAACTGTAAGTGTTATCGAAACGTTTAGATTGTATAATTTAAAATACACCATTAAAAACCCAAAAAGATAAGTATTTTATTATGAGTGATATGGTGAAAGTTACATTTTCATATTTTTGATTTTTTGTATAACTTCATTATCACCCGTATGTAATAAACATATGGTCCTACGATAAACATACGTCATGCAGCTTAATCCGAAAAAACTAGCTCTTAAATTTGCAAGCCGCGTTCAAAATGTGCATTCCTATTGAAAATATTTAACTTTAAATTTTGCCTAAAAATCACTATGTGTAAGTTCGAGTGGCCAGCAGTATACTTAGGTGCTATATCACAAAAACGTTATATAAAATTAGGTGCTCCAAAGGAGCACATTAACGCCATTATTATTTATACTCCACTGCAATGATTTAGATCAATATACGCCTCCTCTTTGTGCAGCTTGTAAAGTTATTTTGATGCACCGTGTATGTAACGTATTTTGTATGTAGCTGAAGTGAGTTTGCATGAAAAGAATTTTTTTTTGAGTATGCGTAATGTAAGTTAGTGTAATTGACACCACACTGGAATTTAGTGAGGCACTGGTTATCGTGTGAAGGAATATTGGAATGCTGTAGAAAGATTTTTGTGTTGAAAGCGTTAAATTTGATTGAGAAATAATGCTTTGAGTGAATTTTTATTGATACGGCAATGGTAAAACCACTGGTCTTTTGGTACTATGTATAAAGGAATTTGGACTAAAGAAATGGGTGTAGACGTATGAATGAGTGAGCTTATGATATATTGATAGTTTATTAACGTGCAGTAAGGAATATGGATGCATATTTTTGTTTGTAGAAAGTTTGTAATGTGGTGCAATAATGATAAATCGATGCATGTTCAAGAATAAAGTTGAAAGAATGTGAGGGAGTAGGCTAAATTGTGCAGAAATAGAATTCGCCCACATGTGAGATTTACATAAAAAGTTGAGAACTAATCTGGTTAATCTACAGTGTAAATGTGATTGCAATTGATGATTTCTTCGAATTCACTGAATTTGAGTTCACGATGGAACCTTCGACGCAGCAAAGAAACGCACGAAATACTCAATTGGGAATTTATTGTGACGTATTGGCAATATGGCGGGCAGAAGGTATGTAAGCGAGTGTCAAATTTGAGGGTTAGTTAGATGGTTGGAGGTTTTTGATAGAGTCTCGCACACGTGGTAACCATTAGAATGGTTAGTGTAGGGTTTATTTGTGAAAATTGTAGCGACTGCATTAACCCTAAAGGGATAAATCGTACAGACATCCATAAATAAATAATTTAACATATTGTGAGTTGAAGGAAAACATTAGCGATTTTCTACAAGAAATCAAAAGTGCTTAGACAGATTAGAAGTTAACACAGCTAATATTTGTTATTAGTGTTCAATTGTAGTACAAGTGGCCTAATATTATTATAAAGAAAAGTGAAGGTAACCATTTAAGTGACTGAAATAAAAGTTTGTAAAATTTAGTTAAGATATTGGTGAATCATCGTTGACCTTGAATGTGTATAATCGTTACCAATACCAAATTGATTGCATAAAAGCAAATAAGAACTTTAATGCGTATATGGAGGTAACCATTTTTCAGTGTGGTAAACATTTTGAAGGGCAAACATCAAAGTATAAGTGATTACGTTAGGCTCGGTATACGAGTGAACAAACCATAGACACTGCGTTAGTGAGTACTACAGAGGAGTGCGTGTGGCGAATACGGCTACCTCTTGTGTTTTGTGTGTAGTACATCTAAGAATTTAAAAAGGATTACCGAAAGCAGATCATTTGGGCTACAACTACCGCAAGAATTAGATTTAAATTTTATTCAACCAAGACAAGTATAATTATCTTTTAAGTACTTTTTTTTATTGTTGCATTAATTACGGTTCATTCAAAGAAAAAAAAAGGTAAACGAGCTTTAGCTATTTTATTGGTTTTAGTGTTAGGAATTGGGTAATTTTAGTCTTAATGTATTGATGTGTTTGGTGGTATCTTTAAACCAATTTATTTTGTCGTTTATTTATGCCAATTGCGTGCCTAACTGGTTACACCTTTTGATAAGAGAAATAAAATTAGTTTTTGCATATTCTTTGAATTTAAGGATCGATTGGAAATTGCGTAATGAGCGAGATTGATCACAAAATTTCATTTTAGCTTTGAAATATTAATGCAGAACACTACTAACAAAGTACTTATTATTTTTTATTCAGCGTAAATTACAGTTTTGAAGTATTAAAGTTTAAACCTATTAATGAATTCTAAATACGATTTTAAAGATAAGTATTAATAAACATAACGATATTATTGATGATACAAGCACTAACCGCTCTATGTTTGAATTATTCAGCAATCAACGACCATTTTGTTGAGATAACAATTATTGTTAAACCGATTTCGTTTATTTTATTTAGACATTTTCTAAATTAGGATTATTTATTTCATTAAAAGTTTTATGAGTTAGAAATATAAATTTACAGGTATACGAGGATACTTAAAAGTATTCAAGGTAACATCTTACGATTTGGGAATCTTCATTTGTACAGGTGTGTTAATAAGTTTACGACGACTCGTGTATTTCCGAATTTTCTTAAGCTTTTGGATCAATTTATTTTGAAGAGTGATTGAATTTGAATGGTCGAATGGCTGCAATCCTGTCTTCCACAGTCAGATAGGATTAATTTAACATCCCGCCTAAGACTATTTTAGCAAAAGTTAAGATTGTGTCTAGAGACAATTTTTCAGGACTGAGCTTTGTGAGTATTTTTGGTAAGTTTAAGGTGTTTTAAATCATTTTATTCCTTATATCGACCATGCCCACTTCCACTGCAGCTGGCTTGATAACCTGCTTATTTCGGTAAGCATACATGACGCCTAGTGCGGTTTGAGTTAACAAACTTGCTTACGACATTACACTTGTAGCATCAGGGAGTGTTGATTCGATGAATAACTCACTAAAGCAAGATTTAGAATCGCTAAACCAAAATCTTTTAATGAATAAATTAGTGTAGAACCAAAGTAAAACAGGCACAATGTAGTTTCACCGTTCTGTAAATATTACACTGAAAGCCTGCTTACTAAAATTAAATAATAGATTTACAGAACAGATATGAAAATGTAAACTTTCACCATTATTACACATATTTAAAACACTTACTTTTTTGGGTTTTTTATGGTGTATTTTTGTATTTAAATTAAACAAATGTATACGTTTTGACAACACATTCAGTTATCTTCGTCAGTGGTAATAGTATCTTTCAAAACTGTTTAAGATGTTGAAACAATTTTGTGAAATTAGAATAATTGAAAACGCAAATATAAACCTGCTATTAATGTAACAGTTTGATAAAGGTATAAAGCCAACTATGAATATAATAAAATACTCATCTTTTTTGGGTTTTTTAATGGTATATTTTAAATTATACAATCTAAATGTTTCGATAAAACTTACAGTTATCTTCGTCAGTAGTAATATCTATTAAAATTGTTAAAGATGTTGAAAACAATTTTGTCAAAGTTGAAAAATAAATGAATATAATTGTCGTAAATAATAACTAGATCATTAATAAATTAAATATTGTTAAAGTGCTTTGAAGATGACAAATTAGAACACCTTGTAACGGTCGAAGGTTAACGGTAAAAATGTCATAATCAAAAACAAATTTAACATTTAATAAACTTATGATGCAAGTCTAAAGTTGTGAAAACTTTAATTTGAAGTTGATAAAAGCATTCACAAATAGAAACCTGACATCAATTAAAATAATCCAGTCAAATCGAATAAAGAAATAGCTTTGTAATAAGTGCAAGTATTTTTAATAATGAAAACGTAATGTAGTACGTTTTATATGATTTCTAATTTAATTTGAATTTCAAATACATGTGTTAAATTATCGGGGCCTGGTAATTTAACATATAATTGAAATGCATTTACTTTAAGTCTAAGAAAAACAGCAAAAAACTTACCAAAAGCTAAAATTAAAATGTACCATTATGCCTTTTTTCTTATAACATGCTAAAACCGTTTTAAACGGAGATTTTCTTCTTCTCTATTGAAATTATTAGGGTATATCTCAATAGGTTCACGTTGTAAACTATAATAATGTGTTCGTCTTGACAATACTTCCATATTATCCAATTGAATGTCATGATTTAAATTATTTAAGGCATCGCCAGCTACAGCAGATTCTTCTGATTGACCTAATCTTCAAAATCTCATATACTCTTTACGTTTTATGGTTCCAATGTTTACTTTTCCCATGAACAAGATAACATATAAACTCTGGAACATCTTTATGTGACCCTAAATGTTCTTTAATTTTTGCTGTAGGTTTAAAAACAGGCCTAATGCCATGATTAATAAGGATTTTTTCAATTATATCTGTAGCATTAGTTATAAAAGGAAGGAAAGGTACCAAAATTAAGAATTGGCTTTCCGTAAGGTTATGTCTATAAGGTATAAACCATCACTGCTATCAGTAAGTAAATATCCATTAGCTTGTAAAGATTTTGTTAGATATTATATTCATCTTTCAAAAATTCAGGATCACAAATTAAATGTGCTCGATCCACTAAAAGTTAATTATACCAATTTATTGTCGTGGATGGTGGTTTGATAATTTATGAAGGAATCTATTGTGTATCAGCTTTCTGTCAACCTTAAAGATAGTGTATTACTAGTTTTAGACATTAGTTTGTCAAGAAATGGTTAGTTTCCTTTCCCATGGTAAACTGGATACTAGGATGCATACCATTTATAAAATTAAAATTCATGTAGTGCCCCAACGCATTGTTTGGTATAAAACCGCAACTTTTGAAGAGAGCACTTGTCTGTATTTTAAATTTCTCTTCATATTTCCGAAAAGTGCCTTATCTTTTAGATCTTAACGAATTAAAATTTCCTGAGCGCGTTTCTAAAACCATCACGTATAAATATCTTTATCCAGGTAAAACCGGAAATTAATCCATTGCTCCAATATTTTTAATTCAAAAGAAGAAGATATCATCCTACTTCAGAATAACAACCATTAACTAGAAATTAATACACATGACACGAATTCATAGAACGCAGTAGATAAATTATTGCAACTTACAGTGATTACTATTCTATGGTATTATGTCAAAATTAATGCCTTACATTTTATTATCCATCCATGAACATACATAAAACCTTCTGATGGTAAATTAATTACGCATGTTAATAATCATGGTGAATTTTCCAGCGACCCACTTCGAAGACACATTCCATGTACCCAATGCCATTATTCTCATTATTGATAGTGACAAATAATCGTTAATCCCACAGTCATTTATTCACATCTGATTAAACGTTCACTTTAATTATATTCTAATTACGTGATTACATACACGTGAGAACCCAAAACAATTTTGTTCACTCTGTTAGAAGACACTTTTTTTGCCACTACTTTCATCATGCTGTTTTCATAGAAAATAAACCCGATAGTAGATAGTAGGCCTCATATTGCTATCTTCATCCAATTTTACTTTATTTGCTACAGCACTATAATGTTTTGATTCCCATCTTTAGAAACTACGGTACCCTACTGTAGCTCCACATGCTAGAGTGGTTGGGTATTCTAAAATAAAGTTCCAACAACCAGCAAATTTCATTAAAACGTAAAATGAATGGTATTACAAACGTTTAGCGTTTAATTGAAATATTTATTTAAAAGTTTAATTATAAACGTTTATGTTAACCAGAGTGCCTAATTTCAGCCACATTTTCAGTTATGAGGTATAAGGACACTAAAAAAGTAAATACACATGGTAACTACAATACTTCTCCCTACCTTATCTGTCGCACATTCCTTTATCCTACTGAACAGCATATTTTAAGTGTTTTGTGCAGCATATATTTACTTTGGCAAATATATTGTGTGAAATGATTTTTATTTTTGGTTTATGTAATCTCGTTTTGCGTATGTCTGAACATATGTGAGGTAGGCGGGCGTGGGCGTGATTGCGTGTGCACGTGCATATAGGCGTGGAAACGAAATTTGGGAAAAACTATCCAACCAAAGAGCATCGATATTCAAAGTTTAGATTTCGGAATATTTGGAAACGTAATTGGAAAGTTTTCCTAAAAGTTGCTCGTCCGGACGATGTATTTTACTTTTTTCAAACTAGTGCAACGATTTTCGTGAAAGTTAACATTTTTAAATGCGTTTAGAAACTAAATGAAACGAGTATTTTAAATTTCCTTAGGGAAGTATGAAAAGAACTATGCCCATATTGAATTTTCTACCTGTGCGATTTGTTTTCAAACCTTAAGATCAGTGCATATTAAGATAAACATTTTATGTCAAATTAGCTATTACCTATTAGCTTTACGTGAAAAAGTACGTTCTAATTGTAAAGTATTGGAAGATCGGACTTTTTTCCAGGATACCTAGATCACAACATTGTTGTACTAAGTAAGATATCTGAAGCAATCGAGCGACACGACCGTATTGTGCTTAAAATTTTGAAGACCAACTTTTTAAATTGTTTGGCTTAATGGGGCTCATTTTAATCTGTTATTGATGTATCAAATACTATTTTATTTATTTTAAATTGCAACATTTGAAAAAATACGTTTATCTCTTTATGGATCACGCATGGGTTTAATTTGGCTCGAAATAATATACTGGATGCTAAGAGAAAGTAGCGTGGTATATTGACCAGACTAGTTTTTGTTAAATTTAACTTAAAACCATTTTGGACCATATTTTTTCGATTATTCCATAATGTTTGATACGCAGGGCTGGCTTTTTTTAAACTTCCCACCTTTAATATCCTTGCCACTGCCATTAGTATCAAAATTTGTAAAAACCCGTCAATTATATAATTCAGACACTATTTTATAGCACTTGCAGTATTAAAGGTTCCACCCCCTCACGGAGGGCTGGTCAGCGCCTAAAATTATAATTAGCAAATGGGGTAGTGCGGAACATACATTGAAGCTCTTTTAATTACCTTTTTAACAATACCTCAATTTTTATTTTTGAGTCAATAGCTTAGAAGAAAATGCGTTTTAAAGATTGTATGGTATTGGAATAAATTGCTCTGCATCATTAACGCATAAATAATCTTTGTATTCGCGGAGTTTGCATTTCATTTTAACAGTTAGTAGGCCTGGGTTAATATTAGGAAATGATAACCACGTGTCATATTGTCCACTTTAGTTGTAAATTGAATAATTATTACTGTACTTATTTACTATGAAACAAGAACTAATTGTCACTATTAAATAGAAAATCAATAACTGGATAAATGGTTATTACCTGTCAATATCAAAACTACGCCTACTAATTGTCCAAATGGAAAACAAAATCTACGATTACAAGGATTACTTTGTAAATAACGAATGTATGGGGTATAATGTCACACAATTTTAAATTGAAATTTTCTTTAAAACTATAGATCTTAAAATAAAATTTAAAGTATTGTTAAAAAGGTAATTATAAGAGCTATAAAATATATGTCCCATTGTACCAATTGCCTATTATAATTTTAGGAGTCATCCTTGATTATAAAATTAACCGGTTTTGACAAATTACTACAATGCTAAGAACATTAAGAGTGAGAAGTTTAAAAAATCACTTGCATTGAATGTATATTTGAGAGAATAAAATGCAAATTCATGCTACACGTTTACACACTGTAGTGGGAAATATTATATAACGTATATTGTGTAGTTTTACTGAATTAACCTTGTTTTTATGTGGGTAAGAGTAACATTTCATTTGAAAATTATTTCCCATTGTATATGTAGTTTCAATGATCTACCTACACAGGGTCTTTGTAAATAAGTGCAAAAGATTTTAGGGGTTATTGCCGAAGTTATTTTGTGACACAAAGTTCATAAATGATCGAAATATGCTGTTTCCGACCGCGTTTAAGCTTTCATTTTTATTTATTGTTATTGTTTCAAAGAGTTCTAAAGATATTGACTCCAAATTTGCAAAACGCTTGAACCAGTGGCGTTCGTGCAGAATGCCACAACTTTCTATTAAAAATAATGGTGCACCACTGACTTTTTCCCGTTTTACCATTTTGTAGAAACCGCCATCAATTCTGAATTAAATTGGTCCTTGAGTTTTTCGCAAATTGTGTGTTTTTAATTTCTATTGCTATAAATCTAGTAGGTTGCTTTCAATATTTTTAAATAAAATACAACCATCTCGTCAAAATGTTAAATTAGCATTTTTTCAATTATTAGTTTGCTACAAAATGAATGTCAATAAGTGAATAATTTTTGTGTCTTCAAAAAAAATGGAAAATTTTACAAATGCGGCAATGGCATATATGCATTTTGCTTATGGTCGAAGTAATGGAAATGGTCTGCATACCACGCCTGTATGATGAGTTGTATCCAGAACGTGGATACATCATCACGCAATATTTGCTTGCCTGACTGTGGGCGCCCTCGAGAAGTGTTGCAACTAGAGCAAGCAGTTCTCGTTATGGTTTGGGAGTCACCTGAAACAAATACTCGAAAAAGTGCCAACATACTGAATGTTATTGTAACCGCTCAAAATCCTAATTTTTAAATGGCATTTCGTTTACTCACGGGCAAGTTTTCCCAGAGATTCTATAGGAAATTTTCATAACAATCACCTATGCGTTGACGAAAATCCACACGGAGTCTTACAGCGTTTACCGATAAAGGTAAATGTGTACGACATCATGATCACGTAACAACTACTGACAATCAGAACGAGCAGTTATATAAAAATCGTAAGACTAAATGACCGCAGTTGTATGTATTGAAATCTTGAACCTTAGTAAAGTTATAATCAATTGTTTTCTGCTACCATCACTTTTAAAATAGTGGACTAATTCAAAGGGTGGTTTAAATGTCCTATCAAAAATATGTAATTTTACGCTTAATGTAGCTGTCCAGTGTGTTCCCTTATTAGTTTGATTATCCAGATTCACGATACCACATTCATTCCTATGGATTCGTGTAGGTAGCTTATCTCGCATATATCCCTCTAAAGTAGGGAATCTTTAATTGCTCAACAAATTTTGATAGCTCAACATTATTAAGGCGGCGTGGTAGCTTCAGTGGGAGTTTTTGAATACGGTTGTAAATATATGCCCAAACCTCGTTTATATGGTTTTAGATATTTTTCCTAAGGTTGCTGCTTCCATTGCTTGATTTTCGTTTGGTTTCTTCTAACGTTTTTGTCGCAGCTTTTGCGTCAGTAACCGCTTTTGCAACTGCAGCTGCACCGCCACCAAAGATCCAAAAACTCCTAATGCTGCAAAAGGAATAAGAGGTATGAACCCCTCGTTTTGGTATAGGTAATATTCTGCTCTTGGGTGACATGATTTTTTGTTTTTAGAGCGCTTAAGGCTTTTTATTGTAGTTTAAAGATGATCGAAGTTTACCACCAACACGACGTCGCCTAGAAGTACTGCTTTGTTAAATGAAATTGGTCGGAGAACGCTTTGTTCGTCGTGATTTGCTTCCCATTCCCAATTTTTTCTTCCGTGATTTGCCACCCATTCCCATTGTCCGTTTTCCTTTCATTATAATAGGTTAATGCAGCTGCCCTTTCTCCAAAGGTTGCGTTTGAGGAACGAAATCTATTCCAAGCTTTTTTGTAAAGTCTTATCGGCTATGTGTCGTTGATCGTTTGACTGGGAGTATGCAATATCGTGTTCTTTACAGGCTTCGTCCAATTTAATACCTTTGTCGCCGCGAGCTAGTCGTTTTGTAAACGGGTACCCGGACAGTATCTGTACCCAGGTATATGCAACTCCAGGGGTAATTTATTTATTAAGGTATTAATTAATCCTGAACCTTTTTCTTTATTACACCGGGAAGTATACTTCATACCAGACTGGCTGTCACTCCACTACTAAACTACTTTCATCGTATGATACGTATATAGTAACCATACAATCGTGGTTTAGTACTATGGGTGACATCGGTTTCATTCCGAAAAAACAGAATTACCTATCAAAAATTATGATATAATTTAACAAAAACTTTACTCAAAATAGGGTTACTGAAAATGTAAACGAGGTATAATCGTTGGTCCATCTGGTGGGAAAACAAATGTTATGATTACCTTGTTAGAACATCCAAATGGTTTACGTTTTGAAAATGTTTATATTTATTGCAAATCATTATATCAACCTAAATACCAGTACCTACGAAATTTACTGACACCCATAAAAGAAGTCGGTATTTCGAATACAGTGATAATAGTGATGTTATATCCCTAGTGATTCCCGAAAAATTCAATAATTTTGATGATGTGTGTCATAAACAAAATGAAATAAGAATCATTTCTGTTTTGGCAGACATCAAATAATGATTGTTTCTTTGTGTCAAACGTATTCTTCAATTCCAAAACAGCTTATACGTGATAATTTAATTTACTTTTATTTTTCAACAAGATCACACAATCAAGCATGTTATGATGATCACGTTAATGTCGATATGTCCTTTGATAGGTTTAAAGATTTATGTTCCTGTTGCTGGGAGACAAATTCGGTTTTCTTGTTATTGATAAAGAAAGCGATGTTAATACAGGTCGTTACCGTAAGAGATTTGACTGTTTCCATTATAAATATTGCAGTAGTTCCCATGCAGTCGTAATGAAGCGCTTAGTACAAGACATTTTGCGTGCTCGCAAGAGTGCAAAAGAATATGCTAAAAGAAGATCCCACAGAACGTGTGGCACACTTTAAACCTATCACACAACCACAATTTTTAAAAAGATGGTTCTCCATCAAAGCTGAACCCCACCCAGAAGGAAAAAAGCAATGCCAAGAACTGAAGTTTTTTACATCATACACCAAAACATCTGGATTACGGAGGCCCACGAACTCTTGTTCCTGCACCATTTGCAACCTTTAAGGAAACTGTAATTGTTGATACCACTCACGATGCTTTGCCTTTGAAGACTATCTAAATCAAAAGGATTAGCTAAATACTATGTTGAAGGTATATTTTGAGATACAGAAGACGAGTAGACTTAACATATGGCGTCATTTCATTCCGGAAGAAGAGAAATTTTTATTGGTGATGCTGAACAGACTTTGTTGGAAAATTTTGATCGCTCTTCCTGATGGATCCTCCTAGACTATGAAGGAACACCGGGATTATATGAACTACTTTTTAAAAAAAGGGGGTACAAAAGAACAAGCAATACAATGACATATTGCGTCATTGCTGCCCGACGTAATTATAACCCGAGACCAAATGCTAATAGTAATAAATATCTGAAATCATTAAACCATTACTTCAACCTAGAAAACGTTTCTCATATTGCCTCCCACAAGATCTCGAACAACTGGCATGCAACTATTGCGATACAATAACAAATTGAATTTTACCTTGGAATAACCCGAATAAGTTAGTAGATTGGTAAGGGAATTATTAGGATCAATGTCGGCAGGAAATAAGCAATCACAACGAAAAATATATATATATATATATATATATATATATATATATATATATATTTTTTGAACTAGTAATAAAGAAAAGTAACAGCTCTTGTTATAAACCTATTATATTCTTTTCATTTCATTGTTACACCGCCCACTAAAGGCAGTACTACATATCCATCAGTTATGCCAATAGATAAATTTGGGGACTCTTCTCATCAAATGACAGTGGATAAATTTAAACATATCATCTCAATGATGCAAGTGATGCTGAAAAAAAGTGATATATATTGAAACATTTTACCTTACAAGGTTTATTGCATAAGAAAACAGTAAATATTCCATTGGGTTCGATGGTAAATATTTTTACCTTGTACGGGGGTACAATAGTGCATTGCATGTGGTCACCTCTAGTTATTCATCTTCAAGTGGATTACTATATAACGACACCGCTGTTTCTAATTGTAAAACTATTCATAAGGAAGCTGTGATTCAACCTATAATTCCAGAAGGTGTCAATTTACGAAAGAACAACCATTCATCTAGAGATTCTACAAATCCAAAGCAAAAAATGAGTAAAGCCGATGTTGTTGAAGAACTGCACAAACCAGCAAGGAGAAATTTTCCGCGGCAAAAAAGGTTTAAATGATCTCTTTTCAAGCTGATTTAGTGGAAATGATACCTTATGCTCGGGTGAATAAAGGATTTCGATACATTTTGTAATAAAATGCTTTCTAAATATGTCTGGGCTTTTATCAAACGAAGAATGGTAAACTAGTTGCGATGTAATGGATAAACTTTGTCTGGTTTGAAAACACCTACATAACAAACTGATATGGGAACAGAATTTTATAATGGGAATTTAAAAAGTATAAAAATTCCAATATCAATCATTACAGTAGTTATTCCACCTTGAAAAGTAGCATAGTCGAACGTGTAAATCGCACCCTTAAAGCAATAATTGGAAAATTCAGCATGCAAGGATCCTATAAGTGGTTATCAATCTTGCCGCACATTGTCGCCGATTATAATTCAAGAAAGCATAGAAAACCGGATACAAACCGGTAGATGTAACGGAAAAGAATGTTGCAGATATTTTGAACATTTAAAATGTCAAAAGTTCTTGATAAAACCTAAATTTAGTGGGGATTACGCATTAGCCATAGAAGCATATTCTCTAAGGGTTAACACCTAATTGGAGTTACGAAGTCTTTCGAATATCAACATTAAACGTTCAAGCCAATTACCTAACATTACGTGATAGTCGAGATGAAGAGATTCAAGGCGGTTTATGAGCCGAACTCAAAGTGTTAAACATCCGACATTCACCTAGTTGAACGTGTAATCCGACGTCAAGGGAATAAACTCTCGTTAAGTGGTTGGGTTTGATAATTCTCACAATTCCTGGATTTCTAAGACATTGTGTAATACGTTGTTTACGCTTAATTCTTATATATATACTGTAAATATGTAATAAATACATTTTTATTTATTTTAAAATTTATGTTTACATACTACTAAAACGTTTGAAACACACACACGGTGATTTTTGAGAATTGGTGAAAATATTATACAGTCATCTATTATTTTTTAAATCGTGCAAATCTCTAGCTAATGTTCCCATTCTCCTTTTCGCGCATGCCTTGTGCCACCTCCCATACTAATAAATATGACTACGGGACTCATTAATGCATACCTTCTTCACTTGGTGATTCGTCATCTTGACTCAAATTCGGTTATTTCTATTTCTGTACAAATTGTTCCAATGTATTTCTTTAAGGTCTTCTATTAATCGCTTTATACAACAAATACACTCTACCACTTCATCCGATTTAAAGGCGTATCCTTCCCATACTTATTAACTAGATTACTAAATAGTTCAATAAATCTACCCATATACACTTTTCATGATCAGCATCGAATTCTAATGATTGGAATTGGCATATTAGTCTTTGACTGCACTAACACAGTCTACTTTAGGCCACGACTCTGCACTAAGATCTAAATTATCCCTATTGACTAAAGCGCGTTATCCCCTTTCATCGGTTCCACATCCAATACATTTTCTCCTTGGCAAATTTTTTTCCAGAAAGCTATGTTGACTCAAATATACCAAAACTTTAACTTGTGAATGTCATTCGGAATTGCCGAATTTATTAGGTTTTATAAAACTCTGGAAAGTTCAAAGTATTTGCCAACCCAATCGGTAAATTATCTTCAAAGCTCCATAACTGTTCTATAGACCCCATCCTAAATAGATTTCAGCTTCTTCACTATCACAGATTATAATTTTCTCCTTGTTCCTTCAGGGCTGTAGGTAATTACTTATTATCCATAAGTATGCCCATTCCTTGTTAAACACCAATTATTTGATCCACCGTTTACGACTGGTTCAAATATTCATTTGGGTGACAGACCGAACTAAATACTTTGTTTTACTTTTATTTAAGAAATAATGTTTCATTTTTCAATCGTTTGGTTGTTTCTCACTTTATTTTTCCAACCTTTATCCCCTGTTTGGATTTCTAGGCATTTATTCCAAGGTTATTTCACGTTCCATTTTGCAACAGGTACTACACAAAGGTTCATACCCACTCATTTTCCTTTTATTATTTAAAGGAGGGTTATTAAATAATAGTTAACGATCTTCACATGTCAGTTAATCCAGTGCAAGACGATTAAAGACCAACCAAACCTTTTCAAATTAGTCGCGACGGACGTCAATTAATCCAACTGGGTTTTTAAAAAGAAAGGAATACCACCGTTCCTAACCCTGCAAAAAATATGAAGGGTTCAGTGGAATTCAGCGTGGTTTGAGAAATTGAGGAGTTAATCCGAGCACTTTCGGAGGGGTAACAGCATACCCACATTTTGTATATTTCGCTACCATCTGGTGGACATTTTGTGTTTCATGTTTCGCGATTGAAACCATAGATTACCACACCTGACAACATATGTATGGAATGCGCGATACCACCTGTCACAAATTATGGTGCCTGTGGGATACCTCCACAGTTATACGGTGTTGATGACTTTATTGTGTGATGAGGTGTTTACGTGACTAGTATCTTTTTTTTGTATATATTGTATATAATAAATTATTTTTGTAAGTCTTTTTTTTAGGGTTTGTGGTGCCCAAACTTTTATTACCTCAGTATTACAACTGTTTCGATAAACACTTACTAACGTATCGAACATGGTCTGGAGTTCACTCACCCCCATCGCTTGCTGCAGCAGGGTTCATTTAATTTCAGACGACGGTTGAATGTTTCATGTGAATAAACCGATGGCAGCCTGCAATCCGTTACAGGAACATCCTCCCCAATGCCGTATTCAGGTGCTCGCACACGTCCGCAGATGAAAAACGGAAGTGAAAGAACCTTTTGCCTTGATAAATCAAAATGTTTTATTCCTAAAGAAAATCATATAAAACCTGAATAAAATTTTAACATGTCACAATGAATTAAATATATTAACACATTTTTTTTTTTCTTTCATTAATTTGGGGCAAAACCAACAAAAAATAAAATTACCCAACATAATTTGTCGGATCGTAAAAATACGCAAACGGATAAGATTTTATAATTAAAATTTAATGTGAACCCGTAAATACAACATTTACGTTTCAACCCCAAATGGTAACCTTAAAATCAAATTACCAAATTTATACTCGAAAGAAAATACACAACACAATAACCAAAAACCCCAAACAACACCACAAACCAAAACAAAACAAACAAACACCAAACAAAAAAAAAAAAAAAAAAAAAAAAAAACAACACACACAAACACAACAAAAACAAACACACACAAAAAAAAAAAAAAAAAAAAAACACACACACAACACAAAACAAACAACACAACACACAACACAACACAAACAAAAACCACACTAACAAAAACAAATACACAAAAAAACACATAACACAATACACACAAAACACAACCAACACAACACACACAACACAACGCACGCACGACGCACAAACCCGCAGCACGCACGCACGACCGCACCACCCGCACGCCCGCCCGCGCACGCAGCACCACCACGCACCACGCACGACGCAAACACGCCACCAAACACACACAAACCGACACAGCACACACACACACGCAACACCGACAACCCGACACACGCACAAACCACCACACCGCCCACACGCACACGCAACACACGCACACACGCACACCCGCACACACCACACCGCACACCACACCACACACCACACGCACAACGCACACACCACCACACGCCACACGAACAACCCACACCCACGCACCACGCACCACCGCACCCGCTACACGACAACGCCAACACGACACCAACCGCCACCACGCTAAACGCCAAGACAACGCACGCGCAACCACACGCACACACGCACACCGACACACGCAAACGACAAGCAACGCACACGACCAACGCACCGCACAAGACCACGACAACGCAAAACGCACACCAAACCAACGCACACACGCACGCCCAGCCCACGCGCCACGACGCCCACACGCCACGCCACACCACACAGCACAACGACAACCAAAAGCACAGCAACACGCAAAACGCACAGCACACAACGCACACGACGCCCGCAAAACGCCGCACACGCACACCGCACCACCACACCACCACGCACACCGCACACCCACGCACACACGCACCAGCACCACGCACAACGCACACAGCACACCCACGCCAAGGCACACCCACGCACACACGCACACGCACACAGCACACGCACACACGCACAAGACACCACAACGCACACACGCACACAGCACACCAACGCACCGCACAGCAAACGACACGCCACAGCACCCACACACGCCACACGCTCACCCACGCTCACACGCCACCCCACGCCACCCACACACGCCAACACACGCAAACCCACACGCACAACCACACACACGCCACGCTCACACCTCACACGCCACGCTCACGCTCACACGACACGCTCACACGCCACGCCACACGCGACACCGCAACGCACCGCCCGCGCACACCACCCACACGCACACACCCACACCGTATTAAAAAAATGTTTTATTCCTAAAGAAAATCATATAAAACCTGAATAAATATTTTAACGTCTTTATTTCTACATGAATTAAATATATTAACTTATCATTTTTTTTCCATTAATAATTCTGGGTGAGCAAAACCATACAAGTCAAAAAAAACAAAGGTTACCCAACAGTAGCATTTATCCTTTGTATAAATACGCAAAGGAAAGCAATTTTTGGCAGGGCCTTATGTAACCTCAAAATACACACCCATTTTACTTTCAACCCCAATTACCCAAAAAACCAAAAGTGTAGTCCAAATCTACCTACCAAACAACACACGCACGCACGCACACACGCACACACGCACACACGCACACACGCACACACGCACACACGCACACACGCACACACGCCACCACACGTACACACGCACACCGTACACCGCACACGCGCACACACGCACACACGCACACACGCCGCACGCACACGCTCACACCCACACACGCACCACCCACACACGCACACGCGCACACGCAAACACGCACACACGCACACCGCACCCGCCGACGCACACGCACACACGCACACAAGCACACCGCACACACGTACACCGCACACACGCACACGCACACCGCACACACGCACACACGCACACACGCACACACGCACACCGCACACCACCACGCACACACGCACACAACAAAGCACACCGCACACACGCACACACCGCCCTTGTATTAAATCAAAATGTTTTATTCCTAAAGAAAATCATATAAAACCTGAATAACATATTTTTAACATGCACCATGAATTAAATATATTAATTTAATTTTATTTTTTTTTCATTAATAATTCTGGGTGAGCAAAACCATACAAGTGGGCAAAAAAATACAAGTGAGGTTACCCGGAAACAGTACATTTAGGTGGCCTTGTGCATCGTAGTAAAACGTCAAACGGAAATAATTATTCAAATTGGGTGTACTTAAAATTTGAATGTAACCCTTAAAGTATTACCAGTTGTGTGACGTTGGTCAACCCAAAGGTGGTAATTGGAAAAATTCGGAAATGTGGTTTTGGAACTAATCTTAACTCACGAACAGACACACACGCCACACACACACACAAACAACACATACACACACACACACAGACGTCACACAGACACACAGAACAGAAAACACACACACACACACACACACACAAAAACACACACACCCACATACACACAAAACACACACAATCACAATACACACACACGCACACACACACACACACACACACACACACACAGACACAACAACACACACACACACACACACACACACCACAACACACACAACACACACACACACACACACACACACACACACACAACCACACTCACACACCACTAACACCCCACACCACACACACACACACACAACACACACACACACACACACACACACACACACACACACACACACACACACACACACACACACACACACACACACACCACACCACCACTCCACCACCACGCACCACCCACCACCACCACCAACCCCACCACCACCACCCCACCACCACCATCCACGCACCACCACCACGCACGCACGCACGCACGACGCACGCAAACCGCACCACGCACCCACCACCACCAACGCACCGCCACGCACACGCACGCGCCACCACGCACCACACGCACCACGCACACACGCACACGCACGCACCACAACACGCACACACGCACAACCACGCACACACCGCACACACCGCACACACGCACACAGCACACACGCACACACGACAGACACGACACACCACACGCACAACGCAACACACGCACACACGCACACACGCACACACGACACACGACACACACGTACAACGCACACACCGCACAACGCACAAACGTACACACCCACACACGCACACGCACCAACGCAACACGCACACACGCACACACGCACACACGCACACCACCACACACGCACACACGCACAACGCACACCGCACACACGCACACCGCACACGCACGACGCACCACGACAACGCACGCACGCACACACGCATACACGCACAACGCACACCGCACACACGTACACACGCACCACGCACACACGCACACGTAAAGCACACATGACACCACGCCACAGCGCACCGCACACACGCACAACGCACACACACACACGCACACACGCACACACGCACACGCACACACGCCACAGCACGCACACGGCCACGCACACACGCACACACGCACACGCACACACGCTCACACGCACACACGCACACCGCACACACGACACGCACAGTCGCACACACGCACACACGCTACGCTCACGCTCACACGCTCACACGCTCACACGCTCAACGGTGTTAGGATACACTTTTTACACATGTAGACCGAAAACACCGTCGCGTTTAGATAGATTGTATTGCTCTCAAAACTTAGTTGTACAACTACAGTCAACTAAACTGCATACATCATTCTCAGATCATCTTTGCAGTATCAAGTTTCAATGTGCGTAGAAGTTTATGATAACCCACCTTACTGGAAATTTGACAATTTTCTAGTAGAAGACGAGTATTTTACAGATCATATGAAAGTGTTTTTAACAACAGAAGTTACAAAACCCATACCAGAACATAATCTACCAGCGTGGTGGGATAATTTAAAACCAAAAATCAAGGACATAACAATTTTACATCAAATACAAAGTAAACAACGAAAGTACCAGGATATTCAAAACCTAGGAAAGCTAGTACAACAAACCCGCAAAATGGTGTAGATCAACAACCTACAACAACAGCATAGCGTCTTTAATGAAAACTTCAAAGATGCGTTCCACCGTATAAGCGAAAGACAATTAATAGCTAGAAGGTGTAAAAATTAATCCAATCCGATCGTCTACTCTCAATAAACACGTTGGAAATACTTTCAAATCACTTACAGTGTTAACACATAATAAAACAATTAATAGTCAACATGCAATCTGTGGAATTGTGAGAGATCACTTTAGTCGCATTTACAGCAAGAAACCCAGCAATACTAATTCTAGCAGTGCAGTATACAAAGATCTGTCCTCTTTCAAACAAGGATAAAGTTATACTTAATGAACCAATATCCATCGGCGAATTAACTTTAGCGGTAAAATTGTTAAACAAAAATAGTGCACCTTGTATGATGAGCTAACAACCCAGGTTTATATATATACTTTTGAGATGTAATTAATTATACGTATCAGAAAATGATCACCAAAGCAAAAATGACATACTGCCACGTTCAGTTACAAAACCCGTTGTTGCTCTGATGCCTAAAAAAGGCGATTTATCAGAAATACAAAATTGAAGACCTATATCGCTATTAACAACGGATTATAAAATTCTTGCTAAAACATTATCCGTAAGACTAACCAGTCATTAATAACAGATCAATTTACGACACGATACATCTACATTACGAGCTTATACACTACGCTAACCAACACAATATTCCTTAGCTGTAATGAATTTAGACAACAAGTCTGCGTTTGACAATATTTGCCATAGGTACCTCCTTTGAGTTTAAAAAAAAAATTAACTTGGAGGACGAATTTATAAAATATGTGAAATTATTATACACAAAGTGCACAAGCTACATAAGGCTGGGATCAATATTAACCAGCGCCATCTCTTTTGAAAATGGTATTAGGCAAGGATGCCCTTTGTCAGGCCCGCTCTATTCCATAGCAATTGAACCTTTCCTGAATTTAATCCGAAAATGCACCAAGGACTTCACACGATTCCCAACCCACTTAACATATGTGTAAGTGCTTACGCGGATGACATTACAGTGTTCACATCAGATAATAAAGATTTTAAAGTTGTTACAATATATATTAGGTGGATCGTTCATTATATATATATATATATATATATATATATATATATATATATATATATATATATATATATATATATATATATAAACAAATTTTCACCAAATAAATATTGGCCATTATGCAAAAGTTGCTCCATCGAATACATGTTCTAATTATAAAAAATTACTGAAAAATATTTACATTTAATACTGTCCCCAAGGGCTTAAACTTTTTCCATAAACGTAAAAATCAGCATTTTCTGATTTTTATTTTGAATTGTTTTTCTTTACATCAAAATTGCCCAGTGTAAGAAAGTTGCTGTATGAACTGCATTTTTGATCAGAATATATTTTCTTAAAAATATGCATGGTTAATACTGGCCCAAGGTGCTCAAATGTTAACACAAAATGGAAAAATCGTTATTTTTGATTTTGTTATGAACCTCTTAATCACACTAAAAATCATTAATGTATACAGGAATACAGGATTTACTTAATTTCTTAATTAATTACATCACTAGCATCGCCCCCATTTTGCCACTGCGCTACGCAGCCGCAAAGTCTATTGGTAATATTTCCTCACCCGTCATCTTAGTATGGCTTTAGCGTTTACGCTGGACGCGGCGTGAGTGGTGATATTATTTTGCGTCAACTAATTGTTTTCTCCACATGATGTCGGTGTTACGAAGTGATTTGGTGTGTCCTATATTCGGCCATGGACGAGATTTACCATCGGCCAGTTTTCCAACTTATGAAAACGTTTTGTTGTGTTATTTGTTGATTAGTCGAAACAAAAACACTCAATATAAAAACCTAGTTAGTGACACGTGTATCAAACTTACTCAAAAGTTGATAAAGCAGTGGGAGTTGGCTTCAATTCCTGTAATAGACCATCGTGCCATAGTGAAAAGACTCAAAGCGTACCACGATAAGTATAGGAACTTATTAAAACCCTATGCGTCCAGAAAAGATGTCTAAACCTATCAAGAAAGGTCTCACGATTCAAAGAGGAAGCAAAGTGCCTGTTTGACATAGCATCATGCAAATGTAAGTGTTTCGATTCTTGTAACTGTCAAAAAGCAAACAAAATACCTTTAAAAGAACGAGACTTTTTGCTTGATCAACGCACTAATCGAAAAATGGCTATCGGCAACGTTGACTTCAAGGAAACTAAAAGAATAACCGATAACCTTAATAGAAAAAGACAACAGGAGGTGTTTCAAGAAAAACATCACGCGGAATCTCTTTCATCAAGCAGTGTACGCTCTGAAATTCAACGTGTGTCTTCAACTTGTAAGTCGTCTCAAGTTACCCATGAGCCGGAAATTTCACAGAAGTTCCAGAAACTTAATGACCTTAGCGCAATTGCCAAAACTTTGGATAGATTTGGGGTTTCCGATAGAGCTGGAGCAGCGATTGTATCAGCAACACTACAAAATGTGGGCCTCATTTCCGAGGATGATTTATCCAATGTTGTTGACAGAAACAAAATGCGCCGTTCTCGCGAAAAACAGAGAACGAGCTTAACTGAAACACCCTTTACCTTTGAAGGTGATAACTTTGGGTTGTATTTTGATGGTAGCAAGGACAAGACTTACATTGGAGGAGTCTAGAAGAAAGATCATATTTGAAGAACAATTGAGCTTGCTCAAAGAACCTGGGTCTGAATACATGGGACACCAGTCCTTAACATCTGGAAAGGCCACGATTATAAGCAATAACATCGCACAATTTTTAGAAACCAAGAACATCGATTGTAATAAGCTTATAGTGGTGGGGTGTGATGGGACTGCTGTTAACACAGGGAGCAAAGGAGGTGTTGCACGATATTTGGAAATGAAATTGAGAAAACCATTACAATAGTGCATCTGTCAATTACATGCGAATGAGCTCCCCTTCGTCATTCGTTTGGGCATCTTGGTGGTACCACAGCTGGGCCTCAAAGCATCACAGGACCTATAGGACAAGCTTTAAAAGATTGTGAGCGGCTTCCCTTGGGCCATTCCGATCCATCAATTGTACTTTGCCTGATGTAACAAATAAGAAAGTTTAAGCACAGACCAACTTTATTTGTACGATATAGCGAAGCTATTAATTCTGGTTCATGCGCCGAAAATTCGTTCAAGAAGAATCCTGGAAAAATGGTGCATTCAAGGTGGCTTACGACAGGTAATAGAATTCTTAGATTGTATGTTTCCTCGCTTGAACCGACCGAAAATTTGCTCATATTGGTAAATTTTATATTACGAGTTTATGCACCGATGTGGTTTGCAATAAAACTTATACACTTTGCATTTACGGTGCTAAGCACTTACATCAAACTGTGAGGTTATCGCGATACTTGCCAAACCAGTTAAAGGCAATTATTGATCCAGTCATTCAAAGAAACGGATTTTTGGGCACGCAGAAAACTTCTTAGTAGCCATGTTGGCTGACAAAAGTGATATTGTAAGAGTACTGGCTTTGCGTAGAATATTAAAAGCTCGACAAACGAAAGCTTTGACACCTTGCATTCGTACATTTCAGCTGCCTAAATTTAATTTTGAAGCTGAAAATTATATGGACCTTATAAACTGGAGTAAGATGACTGTAACCGAACCACCCTTGACAAAATTCATGAACCAGAATGACATTTTACTATGCATCGAAAATCCAAAGCTGTTAGACGATCTCGTTTTGCCTAGGATTTCCAACTTCCCATGTCACACACAAGCAACCGAAAGGTGTGTAAAAATCGTCACAGAGTCTGCTATGGCTGTTTGTGGTCCCAAAAGAAGAGACGGATTTATCAAGGCAAGGTTAAACTCACGCAAAGTCATGCCAGTTTTTAACACGAAAAATGAGTATCGACCATTGTGATAGGCAAATTTTTGTAACTTTTTATTATATTATACTTATTATGCTAGAAAAAACAATAAAAATACTCAAACCCATTTTATAATATTTTTGTTCCATAAAACGTATTTTTAACTTTCATGCTAATTTCAAGAAATTCTCAAAACTTTAAAGTCATTGGGGCGGTATGAAGCGATTGAATTTAGATAAAGACACAGCTACAATTGTGGTTCTATATGGCATAGATCAAGCAATGGCCCAAAACGAATCCCATACAAAGAAGTTCGAACCACCCTGTTGAACTTTAGGTAAATTTCACGATTTAATATTTTTTCGAAGTCATTGGGGCAGTATAAAGCAATTGAATTTGTCATTATATATATATATATATATATATATATATATATATATATATGCAATCACAATTCTGCTTCTACGTAGCATCTTTTCCGCAGTGACCGAAGATGAGTTTCGAAAAATGAAAATTCGGTCCACCTTAATATATATGCAAAACAATCAGGTTCACAGTTAAACTTAAATAAGTGCAAAGGTGTGTGGTCTGGCAGTTGGAAAGGAAGAAAAGAAACACCTCTAAATATCCAATTGTTTACGCAGATAGAAATTATGGGAATCAACTTTTCAAACGATGAAGGTTTTAGCCGTGAACAGAATTTGATTAAGCTATCTCAATCATTGAACAACTCTATCATGATGTGGAATAGAATCGCACCAACACTGTCAATAATGGACAGGAAAAACGTAATTCATCAGAGCGCCCAAGTTACGGCATGTCTTACAAATTGTTACATTAACTTTCCAACAACAAAATGATTTAGGAAAAAGATAGTTGACTTCCTGTGAGGGAAAACACTGGGTAGGTCAACAGTGTTTATGCGTTCCAGTATTTAAAGGTGGACTAGGATTAGATTCCACCAAAAGATCAAACTCATGAGAGTAATTTTAGCAAAAAAATTGATGTGCACGCAAGAAGAACAAAAATGGAAGGTGTTGATGGAACATGCTTTAAGATCAGCAGATTCGACTGGTTTGGCTTGGCAGTGGTTCTTTTTGAAAGACAACACCCCTTGCAAACACTGGTTATCCCCAATAATTATAGAAACAATGACAATCAACCAAAGCCTAGGTCTAATTTTAGTATGATATCATGAAAACACCTACATTACACTCATCGCTTGTACCGCACAATGTTCCACCAATTTTTGGAGGTATATGTGTAAAACAAGGATGTGTTACACTAAACGACTTTAGACAAAATAAGGACTGGATGGACGAGGCATCATTACTAACTGAGTTTTCCCACACTAGTGAGATGGTGAAGTATGCGCTGCTGCAACACTATAATCGAATTAAACAGGTATTCAACGGTAAGCTTCTAAACTATGAGTACTCTAACCAAAAAAACAAAAATTTGATTCTATTTAAATTCGACAACAAAGGTACTGTTACACGAACGCGCACTCCGAATAAACAAAACACACAGCACTACCTTTAGTTTGTCACCAGGGAACACTATAAGTCTAATAATTGTTAAAAACACTAAGTTGTTCACTAGTATCGCAAGAATACACTGTCGTAAAACACAAAACAAAAATAGTTGTGTATTAAAAAAAAAACTTAATCCCAAGTACAGGCGAATAACTAAGTGTGATAAGAATGTGGCACAAACCCTAACTACACAATGAATAACAATGTACAATAATGATATAAAAACAAGCCCTAACTAATTATGAACGAATATAATACAAATCCCTACGCTAATGATAAAACGAATATAATGCAAGTTATAATTAAACTAGAGAACAATATAATACATACAAACCCTAACTACGTACTAATAATAATCGTCCGTGCGAACTAGTAACTAATATTGTTTATGGAAATCACTAAGGAACGATACTCGTCGTCGGGGTCGCACCAGGTCTCAACCTGCCTACTCCTGGTGGTGGCGAGTCGGATGGCCTTTGGGGTAGTAACCTAAATTACTACACCCGAAGGAAGTGTTGTACGTGGCGAAACGGATGGCCTTTGGGGTAGTAACCGGAATTACTACACCCGAAGGAAGTGTTGAGCGAATGGTGGTACTGATGGCCTTTTGGGGTAGCAACTAAATTACCAGACCCGAAGGAAGTGATGCAAGCTGAGCCAAACCGCCAGTCTCAGCGGCCCGCTAGGTAGATTGTAGACTATTACAACTACAGCTCGTTTGGGTCGAAGCGCAATGTTCGACTGCCTCTGTCGGTTTTTTTTTTTTTTTTTTTTTTTTTTTTTTTTTAACACGTTTATTAAAGCTTTTAGATATTAACATTTCATTTTGGTATATACATATCACACTTAAAACTAATATAATATAATAATAAATGCGTGTATTGTTGTGTTGGTGGTGCGCTGCTCAGGAGTCTTCTTCCTCTTCAGCGCGTGGATTGTAGAGTTGTTGGTTTGTGGGTGTTGTGGATTGCCAGTTGACAGTGTTGTGCTTAGGATTGTTGGTAGTTCGTAAAAAAAAAGAGATTTGTTGTGGAGATGTGGTGTTGTTGGATGTTGGAGATGTGGACTGTCCTGTTGTCGCTAGGATGCTTATCTGAAATACAAAGAAATATGTGTTAGTGAAGTGTAACACTATCGATATTTACAGAACAGAAATTAAGTAATTAAAAAATCGATACTAAATACTTATCTCGGGCGCCAGACTTCGATCCGGACCGTCGTGTGTTTACCCTAAAAGGGTAGCCACCTCCTGACTGTGTGAGAGGAAAACCTTCCACAAGTCAGTCGCAGATTTCACCTTAGCGAGTGCCACTGCCACCTTACGGATGACAGGTAGGGCCTTCTCCATATTGAGCCCTCCGAGGAAGGTCAATAGGGAGTCGAACCCTAAGGCAGATTGATCGGGCGGGGTAACGACAGCGGCGGGAGCCACTCTCGGTACTTCCGCCTTCTCAGCCTTGCCTGCCGTCGCACGGGCGTAGCTGACTCCGGTCCGAGTCGAGGAGGGCGCCGGCGGTGTCCTCTTCGGCGGTCGCTGCGGTGCTTCCATCTTCTTCCGTTGCGGAGGTCGAGGGAACTTCGGGCATCCACGGTAGCTTGCGGGGTGGTCCCCACCGCAGTTAACGCACTTAGCCCGGTCGGTACGGGGTAAAGTGCATTGACTGCTGTGGTGATCACCGGCGCACTTCACACAGCGTGCTGCCGCCCTGCAGCAACGCTGTGCGTGGCGGAAACCTTGACACCGGTGACACTGCCCGATGTCGGATTTCCGCCTCAGGTCCTCGACGGTGACTCGGAGGCGGGCGACGTGCTTCACCTCCCGGATCCTCTTCTTGTCCTCCTCGCTCGGTAGGTGTACCAAAACCAGGGGGATCGCTCGGCCTCGCTGCTTCATCCTGAAACAAGAAACTGTATTAATTCCTTGCGTCGTCAAATCGGAGCTTACATCCGCTTCGGATAGCTCTACGGGCACGCCACGTATTACTACCTTGGCAAGACGCTCGCTCCTTGCCTGATAGGTGTGGTACTGCGTACCACACTTATCGAGATACCTCATCAGCCTGTCTCGGTCCTGGAGTGAGGCAGGCTGTATCCGGATTCCCTCGAAGGTTGCCTTGGCCCTGGTGAAGGCGATCTTCTTCCGGTCGAGTTCGCGGGAGAAAGCAACCCAGTTCTCCCTCTGACGAAGGATTACCGGGGGTACTTTCTCCCTGGTCTCTGCTGCGGCGGTCTGCTCCATCGCTGTGGCGGTGTCCGTGTACTGCTCCAGGGCTTGGTACACGTTGCTCGTCGGTGGTGGCGTAGGCGGGCGGACGGTCTCCTTCTTCGGCCTCTTCTTCTGCGCCACGAAGTCATCGGGGCTGGTGGATCCAGGACGGGGGTCTTCACTTCTTCTTCTCTCTTCGGCGGCTACGGCGGCGGCTTGCGGCGGCGGTGCTGCCCTTGTTGTTGCCTCGGCTGGCGGGGCGACGTCTTCTGCGGGCGGTGGTGTCTTCTTCGGCCTTCTCCTCTTCTGAGCGGTGGCGGCGGATGGCGCGTCGCTTCTGGCGCCCTTCCACGGAAGGGACAGAAGCGACGGTATCGGGCTGGCGGTACTCGTTGATGGTAGGTTGCCTGGCTTGCAACCGTACCATATCTCGTTGGAGTCGCTGACGTCCCCCTGGAAATCCGCGGTGTCGACCCAGAGGCACCCGTCGTCGTCGTCGTAGACCTCTCGGCCCGGTCTATGGCGCGGCATCGTTAAGTTGATACCGGCCGATAGAATCGAATTTAGTTAATTACTAGTTAATTACAGAGTAATTAGCTCTAATTTAACGACCTGCTCTGATCGGAAACCAGAACAGGAATGAGGCCTCTGTCGGATTTTGCGGCTGCTTATAAAGGGTCCGAACAATAGGAACCCCGTAGTGAGCCCGTCACGCTAAGCTCCGCCTATAGGGCGTAGCGTAACAGTACTGCTTAAATAAACGATTCAAAAGAAAGCTTCTAGAAATACTCACAACTACGTTTTTCAATAAAAACAAAAACACTCAACACGCAAACAACTATTGGAATACCGAAACGACAGAATGGAAAGTCTTCTTCAACAAAGTTACAAACGGATATGTTTCCGAAATTGCATGGCGGTTCGCTTTAAACCGCTTAGCCCATCCTTTGTATTTATACCGTGCCCGCATAAGAAATACAAGTACATGTCACTACTGTAACGAGCAAAATGCAAATGCGAAGGATATGATTTTATGTTGCTCACAAACCAAAGAGCTTTGGGAATTAGTCAGTACTTTGATAAAATCAATACTAAGACTACCTCTTATAACTGAAACACAAATAATATACGGTATAAAAGGTAGCCAACCAGCAAATGATGTGGCAAACTCCATAATGAATCTAGCTAAAGCAACCGTTTACAACACGTGCATCAAGGATTTTAAAAAGAATAAAGTGATTATGTGTCTAAAGAGTCAGTACGTAACTCGTCTTAGAAACAGAATCAATCAGGATCAGGAATAACAATTGGTATGTTTAATTCAAAATGGACAATCAACAATGTTTTGTGCTCTACAAATGCGCAACAACTACTGACTATAAACCTAAAATGTACTTAAATTTACGCTCCTCAGAAAATGTTGGCATATTTGTAGTACATATTGTGAAAATTTGAATTGATTGTATATGCAATGTTTTAATAATAAGAATAATAATAATAACACACACGCACGCACGCACGCACGCACGTACGCACGCACGCTCTCACGCACGCACGCACGTACTCACGCACGCATGCCCGCACGTACCCACCCACACACACACACACACACACACACACACACACACACACACACACACACACACACACACACACACACACACACGCACACACACATACACACACACACACACGCACACACACGCACACACACGCACACGCACACACACACACATACAACGCACACGCAGACACGCACACACACTAAGTGCACACTCACACGAACAGGCGTACACACGCACACAAACACATACGCACACTAGCACACACATGCACGTTCGCACACGTGCGTGATTGCTTTAAAGATGAGGAGTATTTCCGGTCAGATGGTAAGGTGGAATGTTACAAATGCAAAGAATCCGGCCATATTGCTTCAAAATGTACAGTAACTGAGAGCTATTCTAATCTACCAGCAGATTTAGTTTTGTCGCATAAAATTCATGAAGGACCGCATCCACCTACTGAATCCATATCGACTATCTCACCTGCATTAGAATCGGAGGTAATGTTAGCTGTTCCAGAAGAAGCTGACGCAGAAACGGACAAGACACAGACCTTGGAAGAAAACTATCCTATTACTACTTACGGAAAAGAATCCACCGTATTATCAAAACCTACAAAGGTAGCAAAAGTATAACCGACTTGATAAGAAGAAAAATTGAAAACGAATCGTTTATCGAAAATTACGAGGAAATTGTCCAGGCGTGGACAGATGACAGAAATATGGCATTAGATCATGTTACCTTTTCTGACTTTCTAAATAATGTTAAAGGTAGCATGTTTTCTTTGCGAGATACAAAAGGACGATGCAAAAGGCTAGTCAACCACTTAAAGAGGACCTAAATGAAGAAACTGGAAGGTCTCCTTCGGTCGAATTGAATAGAGAAACATCCTGGAACGAATTTCTTCAACTGAAAGTATTGAAAGTCTCACATTTTAACAAACCACTATGTCAGTTAAAATTTAAAAGTAATTACAATAAACGTTAAAAGAATCTACGAACAGAATACAAATGTTTCAATCTTACAAACTTTTAGATATTAATTTACCTGCTATAGCAGTTATACAGGAATCGAGCATTTCAGAACTAGCCCCAACGTTGCTGCACGCGCTATACTATTTCTTCTCAAACCCCTGTGTTACGCAATATAGTGGAACTCTAATAGCTGTTAAAAAACAATAATATAAAAGTATTAGAACATGAAATAATAGTTGACGCTTATCTTCAAAGATTACAGATCGTCCTAAATAAATCTAAATGGACCATTATCAACGTGTATATTCCTCAAAATTTAGAGATGGCAATGCATGTTTTGAAGACTTTGAGCTCGTACCTCATCTTATCATTAAGTTGCAACATAGTCATAGCAGGTGATTTTAATTGCACTATAGACCCACTATGTGATCGCCTTGGCTCCAATGAACGGTATCTTGTACTATCAAGCAATTTCATCGATTTTGTAAGAATAGCGAATTTATCAGTCTGTTGAAGATTATTTAATAATGACAAAGGCGGGTATGCCTATTTTAGTCGCAGTGAACAGATAACAGCTTCAAGAATATGTTACTCAAACGATTTATTTATGGCAGTGTCTTCTAAACTGCATAGTACATTTTTTGATCATCTTGCCATCTCTGTGACATTCAAAGCATCTAAATTCACTATTCGACCACTTTACTGGAAATTCAACAACTTTCTATTAGAGAACAATAATTTTGTAAACACAAAGAAAACCTTTTTAAAGTCAGAGCTGTTCCGAAATGCAGACAACTGGAATGTCTTTTTGGATGCGAAGACCTGAAACAAAAATAAGAGACATGGTGGTTCTGTACCAACGCAAAGCAAGCAAAGAAGTATCATAACTAGAGCTAGGATAGGTAGGCAAAATGAAGTCTCGAAAAGGCAGGCTAAAAGGCAAAAACAAGATTGAAAGAAAGCACTTAAAAGGCAAAAGTAAAGTAAAAAAGCCAAAATTAATAAAAAGGCAACATTAAAAAACGGCTTTTCACTGAGAGAGAAAAAGCAACAGCAAAGTATCTATTCAAGGAAAATAAAAGAAACTGAAATTCGACTAAAACAGTTTAAAAAAATAGCATAAACGTATATACAGTACTAACAAGATACGCATATCATTATTTAAATATTGGTTTTATTACGCTGCCAACTGGTCCGACAATGGAATCTCGTGTAAAGATCCCTGGTGAATTTCGGAAATTATTTTAAATTTTCTAAAGAAGGATTTTTTGCAAAACAGCTACAAGTTTATCCTTTATTTTTATTTCTGCTGGTCAGGGCTTTAATGTCAGATCTACTGCCTTCTGTACAATTTCTAGGGATTCCACAAGTGTCAGTCCGACTGTTTCTAATTTCTTTATTAGTGGGGCAACCAAGAAAAATTTGTTTGAATATACGTTAAGGCTGGTAATACCTCACTGTTGTTTCATCAACGCAGGTCCATATAAAATTGTCTCCAGTTTCAGAGCGTATAGCTTCTAGGCTCTAAAGAAAATTAATATAATTCAATAATTAAAACTGTGTATTCATACTGATCGGTAACACAAATGCAAATAATTCTTCCTCAACGTCGAATCATCCGGAATCACGTGGTTTGTTTGTTTTCTAAAAACTTAAATGTTCTATTTTTAATTTATAGAACAGGATGTTTGCAGCAATAAGAGCTTCGCAGAGTTCCAATGAGAAGCAGATTTACTGGGTCCGCTTTTTGGATTAATGGTCCAAACGATTTTGATATTAATTGTTGTTTTGCAGTTTTACGCTTTGCATTACCTGCATGCAACGTTGTCTGCAAATGTTGCGTTACATGAAACCTTTTGTCGCATTAATCTAAAATAAAAAGGACAATTATAATTTCCCTGTATTAAATGTTAATGAATGGTGATATAAAGAATGGCTTTTTTCATTATCGGACACTGCGTTCGCGGTTAAAGAACTATGAATGAATGAAAATAAAATAGTTATTTAATTAATAAAACACAATAATTGGCACACTAAACCTCAACCTTTAAGTGCTTGGGAATAATACTTTCTACAATATATTTCAGATATTTAAAATGTGCATACTTCTTAGAAAATTGCTTGCACAAATTTTTTTTAATTGAAATTTAAGATCTACATTTTAATTTAACTCATTCATGGCCATGTTCCAAAAATGAAACATTGTCTAATTTAGCCCCGTCTCAAGTACGTTTGAGCTAGCCTTCAACAGTTTCCGGATGTTCAGTTGATGCCCCCATATTGTGACCAGCGCTCTGCATGTTTGTTTTTGTCGGATTATTAGTGGCTATACATTAACAGGCAAGGTAATGATTGTTTTTCATGAACATTCCGTTGTTGCACGTATTATTTTGTAAATGATTATTTCTTTTATGTTGCTAACGTGCAATTGTGATCTCTAGAGAGGTTCAAATTATGATCTGTTTTTCATTTTCATTTCTTTCTGTATCCTGTCTAGTTTTTGTATTATTTTCCTCTCCTTTTGAGTCGTTACTGTCACATGATTTCGTTGAATCTTTCTCCAAATTTACTTCTGATTCTTGTATAAGTGTTAAAACCTTATCTTGATACTTATATATATTTGGTAATGTAACTTCAGTTCTGGCAATTTGGTCCACATGTCTTCTAACTTTTGTTCCTTCTGTGTCAATCCAGTAATGTAGTTTACCTCCCTTCTCTATTATTTTTCCAAATTTCCACATACCAGTTCTATCATAATTTCGAAAACGTACTGTATCACCTACATTAAATGTCTTTTTGTATAAGTTTCTTGAAAATTAAATCGATTTTTGTTCGAATATCTCTTTTAAATGTAATTGTGCCGGTGAAACTCCTGTAGTTAAATTTTTGTTTTACGATAGTGTAATAAAAATTTTGTAAATGAAATTCAATATCAAAATTTCCTTTTTCTATAATTAATTTTTTTATTGCATTCTTCATTGATTGAACGTATCTTTCAGCCTGCCCGTTAGTAGCTGGGTGGTAAGGTGCCGAAAATTTATGTAAAATACCATTACTTTTGTGAAAACCTGGAATTCTTGTGAAATAAAAGTAGGTCCATTATCTGTTACTAATGTGACTGGAATACCAAAACGAGCAAAAGTACTTGTAAGGTAACGAATTGTTACTGATGCCGTCATGGATGGTATGATAAATATTTCTGGCCATTTTGAATAAGCATCGACTAAAATTAAGAAATACTTATTTGCAAAAGGACCTGCAAAATCTAAATGTAATCTTTGCCAAGGGCCATCTGGAGATTCCCATTTATGGCAAGTACTTTTGATTTCATTATTTTGTATCATTTGACAAGGTAAACAGCTTTTTACTACATGTTCAATATCATTATCAATGCCGGGCCACCAAACATACGATCTCGCTAAAGTTTTCATTTTAACTATACCTACATGTGCTTCATGCAATTCATTTAAAATTTTAATTCTAAGACAAGAAGGAATAACAATTCTAGTTCCTTTAAAAATTACCCCTTCTGTTAAAGAAAATTCGTTGTCTTTACCAATGAAACCAAAAGTTGTAATTTTTTTCCCCGACTTTAAATTATCGTATACTTCTTTTAACATAGTATCTTTTGTAGTTTCTTCTACAATATTTTTATGTGAAACTGGTAGCATTAAAATTTGTTGTAATTGATACATTGTAACATCGTCAAATTCGAAGGAAGAAGAATCGTTTTTTAATATTAATCTAGAAAGCGAGTCTGCGTTACCATGTTTTTCTGTAGATCTATAAACTACGTCGTAATCTAACCCTTGCAAAAATTGTGCATAATGTAATAGCCTAGTGGCTGTTATATTTGGTAAATTTTTATTCGGACTAAAAATACTAACTAACGGCTTATGATCCGTAATCAATTTAAATTTACGTCCGTATAAGTATTGAAAAAACTTACGACATCCCCAATAAATTGATGTTGCCTCTTTATCTATTTGACTGTAATTTTTTTCAGATTTGCTTAATGTTCTCGAGGCATATGCGATTGGTCTTTCTAAACCATCCGGCATTATATGTGAAATCACAGCTCCTAAAGCATATGAACTCGAGTCCGTAGCTAATATTAACGAATAAGCAGGGTTATAAGGAACTAATACTTTATCAGATGTAATTTCTTTTTTTATTAAAATGAAACTTTTCTTGCATTGATCATTCCATATGAAAGGAACGTTCCTTTGTAAAAGGTTATATAAAGGTTGCAATTTTGTTGCCAAATTTTCTAAAAATCTGCCGTAATAATTTACCATACCTAACCAGCTTTTCAATTGAGTCACATTTTCTGGTCTTTCAGATTTCATTATTGCTTCTGTTTTTCCTTTGTTTTTTCTAATCCACGCGAAGATATTCTGTATCGTAAATAATCTATACCAGATTTGAAAAATTTACATTTTTCTTCATTAATTTTAAGTCCCACCTCTTGCAGTCTTTTTAAAACTTGTTCTAGTCTATAGATGTGTTCTTCCATAGTGCTTCCTTGTATTTTGATGTCATCTAAAAACACACACACCGGGTATATTTGCTAATGTTTTGGATATGTAGCGTTGCCACACCGAGGGTGCTACTTTTGTTCCAAACATAAGTCGATTTACTTTATAATCCCCCTTTGTAGTAGTAATTGCTTGAATTTCTGTACTTTTAGTATCCATAGGCATGTTCAGATATGCTTCTCTAATATCTAATGTTGTAAATATTTTTCCACCCAACATAGTTTTGGCAAAAATATCTTCTAAATTTGGAATGGGAAAATGGTCGTCTTTCAATACTTTATTTATTGTGACCTTATAATCAGCACAAAGACGAATAGATCCATCTCGTTTACAAATAGGGACAACGGGTGTTCCCCATTCACTGTATTCTATTTTGGATATTATACCTAACTGCTCCAAACGATCAATTTCTTTTTCCACTTTCTCTTGTATGGCATAAGGAATTTTTCTTGCAGGATAATAAATAGGTTTGGTGTTGTCTTTTAAGTATAATTTGGCCACGTAATTATTAATTCGACCAATACCCTCCTTGAAAACTTCACAATATTTTTGTTTAAGCTTCTCAAGTATCTTACTCGTAGAATCCGCTTTTCCGTGTAGCTGATGTATATTTGGATGTAATTTATGGAAAAGTTGTAACCACTCCCTTCCAAATATTGGTTCTACTTTACCAGGAAGTATATACAAATTCCCTATTTCTTTCTTATCCCCATGTGTTACTTCCACAGTTGAATATCCAATTGGGTGAATAATTTCCCCAGTATAAGTGCGAAGTGGTAATGACGAAGTACAAATATGTGATGTAGGGCATAATACTTTAAATGCACCATACGACATTGACGACACTGCAGCACCGGTATCGTATTCAAAAGCGACGTCTTGCCCATTAATTTTGACATTTAACATAAATTTCTCAGGTTTTATTAATAATTCCGGTAAGCTTGTATTAACCAAATTATTAATATAATAAATGTCACCTTCTGCTCTCTCCTCTGTAGATAAAATTATACTTGTACTTGGATTATTAGCTTCACCTTCCAACTGGTTTTGATTTCTTGTATTTTGCATATTTATTTTAGATTTTGTCATGCAAACCTTGGCAAGATGACCCAACTTATTACAGAAAGTACATTTTGCTGTAATATATTTACATGATGATGCTAAATGATATTTATCACCACAACGATAACAAATGCGATTTTTAACGATAGGGTTACTGTAAGCATTTGAATTACGAATATTAATTTTTGTAGGCAGTTTAACTTGATTTTGTTGTGTATTTTCTTCAGAGATTTGTGATGTAAAAATTTCTTTAGCATCTTTTTGTGCTGATTCACTTGCAAGAATGGTATTTACACAGTCAATAAATGTATTAGGAGCTTTCAGTTGAATAAGTTTTTCTACCCAAGCTGGATTACGTAATCCACTGATAAATTGTTGTCTTAAATGTGTATTAGCTGTAGAGGCTTTGCATGAAGTACATATAAACTCACAATTCTTACTGAGGTTTTTTAAATCGGCTACGAAATCTGCAACACTTTCGCCTTCCCTTTGAATACGTTTTGAAAAACGATTTTGTTCAGTTGTTACACTTGGTGTGGGGTGCCAATGTTCTTTAATTAATTTAACTATTTGTGAATATGATTTAGAACTTGGCTCTTCGGGGCTTGTTAATTTGTACAATAATTGAAATGTTTTCGTACCCATTGAATGTATAAGCCACTCCTTTTTTTTCCTTCCACTAATTGAGATTCTTCTACCAAATTCTTCATGTTAAAAAAATTCTCCAATCTTTTAATAAAAATTTCGAAAGTCTCATTTTCTTCATTAAATACATCCAATGTAACAGCATCCACAGCTTCATTTTGATTACTTGTAACTTTGAGATTTTCCGTTAGCACTTTAATAAATTCTGTAAATTGTTCGGAATTCATTTGGTAAGTTCGTTATCCTCGTCGCCACTATAATGTATGCAATAATTCTATAAGTATTTTCTATTTGTTTATTTTACAACACGTAAAAATATATTGACAATACAATATGTCAACCCGCTGTCTCCTAGTTACCTACTAAGATACAGACTAATACGATGACTAAGTACTCTACCCACTAGAATATATAACAATACTCTATGCTCCAGCTGAGGTATCTTTAAAATGCGTGGCAATCATGCATATGATACAAGTGATGGTGAGTCAGATAACGGGACTCTCTCTGAAGAAGCGAAATATAATAATAGTAAAAAGTTGGACAACATGAAAGATCAACAGGTCACTTCAAGTGGAAAAAGAAACAGGCTAAAGAAAAGAAAAGTGCACTCCATAGAGAGCAACAGTAGTGAAGGCGAAGTTAAAAAAATTAGCCAAGGAAAAAGCAAGACGAGAATAATAGAAAAATGGAATGACGGAGATCTTACCAGCCTTGCAATGTCTAATGTTACTTCAACACCAACAACAGAAGACACAAAACTCAGTAATCCTGTCGATCTATTTTAAAGAAAATAGTATGTTTGACTTATCTGTAAATGAGATGAAAGTTTTTTTGTCATCCTCATGATATCCGATATAGTGCCAAACCAATGCGCGATATGTGTTGGAGTTTAGATGCAGATCTAAGGAATCAAGCCATCGCTGATGCTATGTTCGCAATCGATTTAGGAATTTTAAGAAACCTACACTTTCCAGATAATGGAGACATTTTTAGAAAATTTACCTGAAATAGAAAAAGTTGTTGACGAACCAATGGTTCCGTACTACAGTCACCACAGCTGTAAACAAAGGATTTTAGGCAAACCAATTAGATACGTCTTCAAATTTTGGTCAATCAACAGTTGAAACGGATATTTGACAAGTACAGAGCCTTATCAGGTAAAAGGTACTCATCTACAAAATTCGGAGCTTGATCTTGGTGCATCAGCAGTAACCAGCTTTGCAGAGAGACACAAACAATTGTATCCAGATCGCCATTACAATTTTTTTATTGATAACTTCTCACTGGTTTTCTACATCTCAGAATCGAACTGAAAATTGTCCTTTTAATAAAAGGAAAGAAAAAAGCGACAAAGGGGTTTCACCATCTCATTCGTGAACAAGAATAAAAACATCGTAGTGATGCAGTGGGTTGATAATTCTGTAGTTTAGGTTGCATCGAATGTATATGGTGTAATACCAACAAAATCTGATAGAAGATATTCCGGGCAGAAAAAATATATTACTGTTCAAATGCCAAACGCAATAAATTTTACAATACACATGGGAGGCACAAATTTTAATGGATCGAAATATGTCCAACAAGTGGTATTACTCCCCACCTTTTTCATCAACGGTCTCAAACGCTTGGCATTTGCACAGAATTGAAATTAAAGCTAAAAAAATGTTTTTGTCAACTACGGATGATAATTTTGAGAAAATCGAACCCGCCCTAGACTTTTTAGGTTTTATAAGAGATATTGATTCTACTTATTTGCATTTATTTACACACAAATCATGATTCAGTTGGTCGGCCAAAGTCTAGGAACGTTCCTGTAGCTGTGACTAACAATTTGACTGTGTTGCATTATCCAGAAACTCTCAAACAAAACCGATGTAAAGTTGGTAAAAAATTCCACTTTTGGTTGTGGTATGTGTGGTGCCAATATGCATCCTTTGGACTGTTTTAAAATTTTTCATGAATAAATGAAATGATTACATATTTTAAAATAAATAAATGACTCTGTTCGATATTGTTTGCGTTTTTGTAAATTATTACGCCAACAAGTGACCATGTTCCAATAATGGAACTTTTTTCATCGCCCTTTATAAAAAGTCATAGGTGAGGTAGAATTTTTTCAAATTTTCCTCAACTTTGAGCAATAATACCCTTCAGAAAATCAACTTCATTCAGAAAATTAAAGTGTGGCCATGAATGGGTTAATATTAAATATACCATAAAAAGCACAAAAAGGCAAGAAATGTAGGAAATTTCTCAAAAAGTAGAATCCTAAAAAGACGAAAAAGGCAAAATAAAATTTGTATTTTTGAATTGCACGTACTCTAAAACGGATTTAAAACTGGGTCTGCCTTTTAGCCTTCCATTTATTAAAGAAAGGCAATTGCCTAATTATCCTAGCTCTAATCATAACATAATCAACTTAGAAAGACAAATACAAGTTGGCATCAAAACGACACCTGTGACTCACAAACGGAAGACCATTTTGAAAGTATACAGAGACCTTTCACTCCTTTATCCGCGCTCAAACACGAGAACGAAATTGTTAACGATACCCAAACATGTAAAATTATAACCAAACATTTTCGTAAATTTCATGAATCAAAACACACGGAAATTAACCAATCCTGCACATTACATGATAATCCCTTGCCTTCACCTGAAGAAGAAAAGTACTTCTAGAAAATCCGACAACGATTGATGAAATGACTATGGCTCTTAAGTCCCTGAATAAGAATAGCGCTCCAGGAATAGACCGTCTAACAACTCAATTTTATTTAAAGTTTTGGGACGTAGACATCTTCCATCAAATGGTACTATCTGTTATTGATAATATTCAATTACCACGTTCAGTATCAAAATATGTAATCACCCTCTTGCCTAAAAAAGGCGATCTTTAGAATTAAAAATTGCCACCCAATTTCTCTTTTATGTACTGACTACAAAATTATCGCCAAGATGCTCTCGTCAAGGCTATCAAAGATAATCTCCCAAATTGTTCTCCTGATAAAAGCTACTCGGTACCTAATAAGTCTATGTACGATTCAATACATTTAGACAGCGAGTTAATTCACTACGCCAATAAAAATATTGTACCATTAGCCATAATTTATCTCGACCAAACATCAGCGTTCGATAGAATAGATCATTCATACCTATTTAAAGTTCCAGAAATAAATGCAAAGGTTTTTGGGCGGGAAGCTGGAAGGAAGAACAGAAAAGCCTCTAAACATCCAATGGGCAGCAGGGATAAGAGTGCTAGGAATTAATCTTTCAATTGATGATAATACAAATGCCACCGAAGCTTTCAACTCTTTAACGTGCTCTCTTGAAAAAGCACTCACGACCTGGAAGATAAAAATGCCCTCATTAGCAATACTTGGGAGGAAATGTGCCATCAACCAATATGTGACATCCAAATTATGGCATACGCTACAATGCATATGCATCACTTCTCTGCAAGTTTTTTCTCTGCAGTCAAAAATATTGGACTACATATGGAAGGGAAAACACTGGTTACCACAACAACACTTATGCCTTCAGACACGTCAGGGAGGTATAGGTTTAGTACATATTCCGAACAAAATTAAAACGTTCAGAACACATTTAGCCCAAAAAATCATCCACACCAAAGAAAAGCAGAAGTGGAAGATAGTGATGGAGCATAATTTAAAACAAGTTGAGTCCCTAGGGTTAACTTGGCAATGTTTTTTTCTAAAGAAAGGAGTACCCAACGTCCACCAATTGTCACAGTTATTACTTAAAGTAATAAAAACTATGCAAAGAGTTGTTCTCAGATAATATCGATTACTCAAAAATTCCTACAATTACTTCTACTTTAATACCGGCAACAGTTCCTCCGTTTCGTACGCAGATGGTCAGAACAGGGTTTTGTTACACTCAACGACTTTCGGCTTAAAGGAAAATGGCTAGACGAAACCTCTGTGTTTTCAAGCTTAAAGAAGTCTTTGATACAAACAAATGCAAAACTCAGAAACCGCTATGAGATCATAAAAACCTTTTTGTAATGAGAGGTTCTCAGAAGTGGTAACAACCGATGACAATTTAAGAAATACATTAATGTTTAAATATAGGAATAACAAAGTTGTGTTAAGCAAATGCTTAAATAAAAAGCTACAATAAAAATTAACTGCATCATGTTTTAACACACTAGAAAATGACATGCAAAAACATTTGGGTAAACTAAGTTTACTGGACACCCTTTTCAACCACATTACTTCCGGATGCGTAAGCAAATAGCATGACGTTTCGCTAAGAACAGACTAGCTGACCCAGTGTTTCTGTCACATGAAAACTAAGAAGTACTGATGAATGCCACTACCGTTCGTTTGCTAAATGTGACGCTTTTGCACAAGCTGTTGACTTGCCCGGAAACAAAACAGATATGACTTCTGCTTGACTCAATTGTCAAGAAGTTGGTGGACAATGCAGTTTCATCTACGTCCGTTATTTGCGGAATAAAGGGCAGTACTAGAGCTCACATTTTAGCTAACTAATAAATCTAGCAAAATCTACAATCTACAACATTACCGTAAATAACAACAGCACTCAACCTTTCAGAAAAGTATACACAGCACGTCTAAAAAGTAGGATTTTACAGGACCGAACCTGGCACAAGGAAAAGGGATCAGTTGATATCTTTGAATCTCATTGGTGCACAAATAATGCTTTATGCAACATTGACCAACGAAAAGATCGCATCGATAGCGTTAAAAAAATAGCGCTTTAATATATTAGATAGGGTGTTTTGAAAGATATGGCCAAATATTACCCCTTCTTTAACACTCTGCAGTACAGTAAATCAAAATAAATTAAGAGGTCTCTGTATTTTAATGTAAGTGTCGTATGACTGTCTGTGTTCAATATTAATTACTTTTCTTACCTGTGACTTCTTTAATACAGGATGAAACAAAACTCAAATCAAGCAATATCGCAAAATTTTCAAATGAATCACCCTGTAACTCTTTTTACGATTTGTTATTACAATTAACATGCTTTCAAACGATTTAGTACTTGTAAGTGTCATGACTGTCTGTGTTCAATATTAATTACTTTTCTTATCTGTGACTTCTTTAATACAGGGTGAAACAAAACTCAAATCAAGAAATATCTCAATATTTTCAATGAATCACCCTGTAACTCTTTTTAAAATTTGTTAGTACAATTAATAAGCTTTCAAACGATTTAGTACTAGTAGGAATAAGTTAATGGAAAACTGTAAATTTTTTGTGATAACCGAAAAATCATGTATTTTACATGCACAAATTAAATAATTTTAATTTTTTACATGAAACGTCCTGTAAATTTTAGGATTTATTAGTCATTAAGATATTTTATAAATTTTAGTCGTAATTTTGGAAGTGTCTATATCTTTTACTTTTGTTGAAACCACTAGAAGACGGAAAAATTATTCGGAATTATGTTAAAAGCAATATTTTGGTTTACACTAATTAGGCTACCGTCAAAATAATACTAACAAACATACAAGCAGTTTGCAGCTTTTACGAAATCATTAAGTCATCACAAACAATATATTTTAGTTGTAATGAAAGCTTGTATTTTATTTCTCAACTTTTCTATTTAAAAAGAAAATTAGCAATTACAGAAAGAACATTACAAAAAAAAAACATTTACATAAATAAACATTTACATGTTGTAAAATGCCGACCATTTTGTTCCATACACTTCGCAATCCTTTTTAAAACGTGGACCTTACTTTTTCTAACATAGCTGGAGTTATTGTGGAAAATGCATTACGAATCCTTTCTTTCATGTCTTCTGCGGTAGCAGGTTCTGTTGAAACACAAGTTCCTTGATGTATTCCCATACAAAGAAATCCATTAGTGTGAGATCTGGAGATCGACGATGGCACAAGACTGGTCCACCACGCCCTATACACCTGTAGGTAAAATGTTTATAATGTACCAGTACCTGTGCAAGGTTTCGTTGTATAATAGCTGATAGGTCTTGAGCGCTATTTTCGAGTCTTTGTAGGTTATTTGTGAGAGTGGCCATGAAGGGTACATGGTCATGTCAAAATCGTAGTCACCTATGTTGAGGTATTTGTTTCTACCACAGCAAGAACATCATCCCTCAACATTGGATGATAATTCACTGTAGGCATCACTATAATCCTCAATTTCATCTATAATAAAAGGTACCGTATCGTCTTCGTCACTGATAGTGATTACTTCAGCGTTGGTCAAGTCCAATAATATTGTTTCTGCATGAATATTGTGCTCTTGTTGAGCATCCAGGATTACGGTCGTCATCTCCGTCGTCACTGGTTTGGGTGCCCACGTCAATGGGGAGGAAAAAGGGCGAGTGATGTACAGCACCTCAGGCGAATATGAAGAAGAAGCCTGGGGCCTGGGAGTCAGGATGTCGGGAAGCGGCGTTGAGGTCGCAAGAGGGTGAAGTTAATGGGTAATCAAATGCCTCAGGCGATGCTGGCCGGGAGACCGCATCAACCTGAAAACACAAATAAAACGTAACAAATCTATCAATAGTGCTAAAACAAAAAAACGGAGAAACGTAAAATGTTGGTTTTGCCTGGTGCAATTGATCGTTGCCAGATGAAAAGATGATGGTGATGAATAAGATCGAGAGTTTATGTTTTTTCACGTAATTTCTGGTATATAAGCAGTTGTACGAATAATTTATACTGTTTTTGTTTAGCTAAATATAGGTGTTTCCCCTACTAAAAACAACGTTTTTCCTGCATTTTCAAGATCTCTTTCAAAAGTTCTTTTTGAATAATTTCTAAAGTTTTTCTCTTGCATAACAACTTCAACGTCTGGGTTAGAATAATAATGCACGAATTTCTTGTACACGCTTTAAGTTATTTTATACTTAGTGTAATTTCAAAAAATATTTTTGGATGTAGAGTAAATTGAAACGTTGTTCTCTTGCATACCAGCTTTAATTGCTTTAAGTGACATGTTGTTTGATTTTTTACGTACTTTGCGATCATGCGTGGCTTACGATCTTCGTGTAGCGGTCAACATCTGCAACAAGCTCCGAGGGCGGAGTTGTAAGGAATTCATTTGAAGGTTTGCTGATCCCTGCTTCTACCGTATAATAAATGACGGAGTGGTCGTACAGTAGTTCTACGGTAGATTTAGAGGTTCAAGGAACACGTTTTGAGATTGTCCTGATCCAGACTTGTATTGAAGAGTTCAGTGAAGATGGAGGCCTATGAACTGTTCGGTAGAAGTCGATCAGGTAGATAATTCATTAGAGAGCATCCTCATGTCCAGCGTGTGTTGCCGATTTAGTAGATAATGAATGGTCTATAACTGACAGTATTATCTAGTACTCCTGCATCACCGAGGCGATACTTACCTGGTCAGTTTTAGTAAATTAGATGATGTCATTGTACCTTCCTATGACAAATTCTACGATAAAATGCGTGATAAAGGTATATCCAATGAGGAATACTACTCGTTCTACTGGTTTGGCACCACTTTAAGTGTAATGCACAATAACCGGTGAGAGATGTATTGATAACGCAGTATTTTCTCTCCAGAATGTGTTGAGCCCTATATGTGCGCGATTTTCTGGAAAACAATTGGTTTTAATACCTTCTTTCCAGCCCAAATCACATAGTAGGCCGCTATACAATGTTGTGTAAAATATCTGCGACCAGCGACACTATTCCCGACTACTTGTGCTATAGTGCGGTAATCTACCCTCAACCATATATATCCATAATACTCTATCCTATTCCTGGCGATAGGTTACGTTGAGTCCTCGTTCGCATCGCTGGATATAATTCACTTTCTAACAGTTATAAGAAATGAAAATAAGTAAATGAACTGAAGTTATAGTAATTAATTGGGAGTTAAAAAGGAATCGTAACAAAATACGTAACGCCAACCTGCAGTTTATACATTTATTTATATATTCTCTTTATTACAGATTGCAATAAAATGTTTCAATGTGATTGTTTGAAAACATTTTCTAGAAAGTATTCTCTACTTCGACATCAAAGAACTGTGTGCTAGGATAAGGATACCACTAACTACCCCTCCCACAGAGATGTAGGAGGCTGTGCCTTAAAACATTAACACAAATAGCGATGTGGTGCCACCAAGCACTCTGGCACCAACAAAGTGGGACACAGACACGTAGCTGATTCCTTTGCGTAACCAGGACCATTAGGGTTGTACAATTCAAGGAAGTGTAAGTTCATCCACTGTAACGAACTGTGCAAGGAAAAGTACCAGAAGTGTTGATATTGTTCACTGCACTGATTGTTCAATCGATGTTCCGCTGTATGCTTTTCAAGGACACCTGAGAAGCAATAGGTATAAATCCAATGCGTGTCTACTCGTTGATACTGCGGTTGAAGTGATTCACTTCAAGTGTCACCATACAGTACTCCTATTGACCTGCAAACGTTTATGAATGACGTTAAAGCGTCTGTTTTGAAAGTAATACAAATTCAGTTGGAGAAACACTTTTCCTTGAAATGTAATGTTGAGTTGTTTGGTTTGTACTTTCTGAACAGTAGAGAAAGGACAGAACTAACAACAACAACTGAGATGGTATAGAGTTTCTTGTTAAGCTGACTAATATCTCAACTTTCGAGTCTAACAACAATATTTCCATATATGTTTATGGACTGGACGATGCGTATCGTTATGGTGGGCGCGTTACTGATGTAGTGGATCTTATCTACTATAGCAGAGCTAAACAGTTTTTGGGGCAAAATATTTCTGTGATTTATGTCTTTACTACTTTAGAACATAGGAGTAATTAACTCGGCACGTGTCATATGACTGCAACTTCGTATACACTAAATTACTTGACGAAAATAAAGATAGTACCGGAGCTATGCGGAAAATATACTTGATTTTCGGAACTATCAAAAGCAGATGTTTTTTCCATTCGTAATATACGCAGATTTTAAGAGTTATTAGTACCGGTAAATACGGGTGAACCCGATCCCGAACAACCATTTACGATAAAACGTGTCAACATGAAGAACTATACTCATTCAGTTATTATATTAAGTCCGGTGTAAACGATGCTTGGTCCAAATTAGAATTGCATAGAGAGTCTAGCGTAGTGGAGGTGCTTATTACACGAATATAAAGTGACCTTAAAGGGTTATATAATGAACATTTCAAAACTGTTACTCCAATGTTACCACTAACTGATGAACAAAAGATAATATATGAACAAAGTCGAAATGGCTACATATGCGACAAGGTTTTTAAGGGTGAAGCGATGTAAACTATCAATTACCAATATTTATCGCAGTCCTTTTTCCATAATCTCAGTTGTTATGATGTTCACCTGTTCATCAAACAGTTAGCCAGTGAAGCGAAGAAATTAGCTTACTTCCTATTAATAGTGAAAAATATGTAACGTTCGGTTAGCACATTTTGGTAAATGAATTTGTAAACAGTCGCGATCTTAGGGAAAAGAAATACATATATGTGCGATTTGGTTGATAGTTGTAGATTCATAGGTGTATCCTTAGTTACTCTATCTCAGAATTTATCTGACGATCAATGTATAGAGGTAAGGGAATATTTTGGTGATGATACTGACTTTAACTTACTGAGCAAGGAAGATAATTTGCCCTATGCGTACGTTGACAGTTTTAGTAAATTAGATGTCACTGTACCTTCCTATGACAAATTATACGATAAAATGCGTGATGAAAATATATCCGATGAGGAATACTGTGTAACGTTATCTTAATTAATTTGGTCACATTTCTAGGATCGCTATTCTATGTAATAAATTGTTTTCATTTTTCTTTACTGTCGGATAGCGTAAGTTTGCAGTCTACTTGATTCTCATTGGTGTATTGCGTTCGTTAATCTCGAACCCTTGTTTCCGCTTTAAGTTTCGTTTTTTGTTTTCTGTTTCCGTGGTTGCAAGGGTATAGACACAAAAAAAAAAGTGAGTTGGATTTTTTTTTGCTTCACTTGAACCGCGATTCATTGACATGATTTTCTAATTAAAAATAAAACGGATATTTTCCGGATTTCTCGATCAATGAATAATTAATTTTTGTGCCGAACCTGATGCTAGTTCGCGTCACTTAAGTTACGTGATAATTATTACGGTTTTAAGCGTTCAAGAGTGTTGTTTCTCCTTATCTAATTCTAACGCTTGTGGTTACCAGCTTACAAGGTCAGTAATTTTTGTGAATCATTCCGTCATTTAATGTTATATTTTCTTTCGTAGCGTTTTTTTTTCCTTTTCGTTTTCGCTTATTTTTCTCCCTCTACGTATATTACCTACCCACTACCACTTCGAGTTGATCCAGCGTCGTCAATAGAAAAATAACACCGCTGCCATTTTGAATTTTTCTTACGACTGAAGAAATTCTAATTTAATGACTTATAAAGAAAACTACTGTCTGCTCACACGAATTTACCTAGTAATTGTTTACTTTTAATATTAGATAACTTGCCTAGCTAAAATTTAGTCATTTCAATAAATTATTATCTTACTTTTTATAGTCTTAATTTATACGTGAAAATTTCACTGTCACTATTTGCTTATTTGATTTCTTTCTAAATTCATAATTTTGTTTAAGTTTCAATTATTTATCAATATTGTAAACCACTTTACCTTTAACTATGTGTTTGCCTATTGTAACCTAATTTATTAGTGTACCTTCAGTATTCGAATTTGTTGTCAATCAAGTAATTAATGTATCCATTTTCTAGGGCCAACCTATTGTTTAAGGTCCGAATTATTATTGTTTTCTTTTCCATTTAGCTTCTGTAATTTCGGACGTTACTTGCGCAAGGGAACGACACCGGAAAGAAGTTATTTTCAGGTGAGATTATTGATATACTTGATCGCTTGTTTACTTGGGTAAACCGAATTCTGAAAACTTTGTAAGATTAACGTAACTAATATCACTTTTCCTCCTTTTTTTTTTTGTTGCTCGAGGATTAATTTAAGGTAATTTGGATCAATCATTCAATATTATATTAAAATAATATTTATTTCCTTTTTATTAATCAATCCTTACGGGTATCTCTATTACTTGTCAAATTTAGAACCATTTATCTGTTTTGATGGCGATTATAATTTTGTGACCCCATTGTGTCTATTTATTCATAATTTTTCTATGATTTATTTAGTTTTTCGTACTTCGAACTAAGGTAAATTACACATATAACTATCTTGGAAGTACGTGGCGTCCATTTTTCCTGATTATTATTTTATTTTATTTCTGTATATAATATTATGTATAATTATTTAACTGTATTAACCCACCCCAATGCCTACTAGCACTGAACCACCGAGCCTTGGCTTTATAAATTTTGTTACCAATTAAAGTTACCGTAACATAATTATTTTGGCTGCCCAACGTGGTGGGGCCTATGTTTTGTTTTTCCTTGTTTAACTTGCTTTTCTTAGTGTTCACTAACCATGTTCTCATTCAAACTAGATGTTAACCGTTTACATAAAACCGAACTAGAATATGAAATTGTGTCTAGAAGTATTACTTTACCTACTATTGCTAGTAATTTCAGAAAACTTGCACGAAATGCTATTGTACTGGAATTGGAGAAATCTTTAACTGCCATTACTCATTCTATTCCTTTTGCTGATGATTTGACTGCAGTTACTCAAATGATTGAAGAAATTGAAGGTTTAACCGATAGAGTTACTAACGATCCTAAATCAAGGGACTTTCTCGTTTGAATAGTTTACTTCCTCATATAGAACGTCGTTGCTCGTTAATGAATTCTACCAATGATACCGAAACAGGTCAACGTAACACATTACTTCTAACCATTGCTACTTTGAAATCAAACGTAGTACAAAACTCAAAAACTTAACCGCGTCACATTTACAGATTTTAACAAATTACCTTCATCTAGCCTCAAACCAACTACTTCTTCTGATTCTACTGTAGCCGAACTTACCGATAATGATTCTAATCCGTCTACTCCTCCACTACTTTCTTCTAGTGAAGATGAACTTGAACTAAATGAAACCGTACCTGCTGTAGCTTCTATGTCTGAACCACTTTGTTTTGCTAAACGTTTAGACATCTCTAAACTTGGTTTAACTTTCTCTGGCGAAGGAAAAGTTTCTCTTAGATTTTCTTACTCGCTTGGATGAACTAGCTTCTTCTCGTGGGATTACTAAACACACACTTTTTGCTCATACTCCTGAATTGTTAACAGACGTGCTCTTCTACTGTACCGATCTAGAAAATTCACTTTAACTAAATGGAATGAAGTTGTATCTTTACTGAAAACTGAATTCTTGCCGATCGACTACGATGATGAAAGGTTACTTGACGAAATTAAAAATAGAACTATGGGTCCTTCTGAAAATATGAGCTCGTACCTTGCTGTAATGTATAATCTTTTCAACGTTTAACAACTCCTCTCTCTGAAACAAAACAATTATACTACATACGACGAAATTTAACTCCACTTTACCAGAATGCCTTAACCTTAACTCCAATCTCTAGCATTGCACAACTTTCTGCCTTAGGAAACAAATTGAACAGAACCAGTATTTTGTCGAAACATTTAAACCTCCACCTTCACGAAAATCTTCTCACTTACTTGAACCTAGTCTCGCCTACTTAAGTATTGCTTCCTCGTCTTCTTCTGATACTGATGTGATTACCTCACTTCCTCCTAAACGGAACTCAAATACTCCTAAACTTTCTGCTGCTTCTGTAGTGTCTGCTCCTAAGGGAAAAGACACGAAAACACTCCTACAACTGTTGTTACTAGTTCGACTGATTCGAAACCGAAACTTACTTTGGAATCTTCCTCTAAACCTAAACCTACTTTTAATAACTCACCAATCAAGTGTTGGAATTGCAACAAAACTGGTCATGTCTCTCCAAATTGCTCAGAACCACAAATTATTCATTGTTATGGCTGTGGGAAACCAAAGGTCACTAAACCAAAATGTCCAAATTGTAATGACACTTCTTTAAACTAAACTTAGAGTTCTCGGACCGAGTCGAGCCCTCTTCACTATCACTTATCTCGGAAACTCCTTTTGCTACACTACCTGATCATCACAAACATGTCTTAAATTTTGTCTTAGCTAATGTTCGCAAGGATGAACGTTCTTACCTTAATATAACCATTTTGGCTACCCTTTTAAAAGCTTGCTAGATTCTGGTTGCTCTAAAACTATATTAGGCCAATTAGGATGGAACCTCTTAAGTACTTTAGGTCTTTCTCTACAGAAGTATCGTCCTTTTCCTAAATCCTCTTCTTCTTGTTTACTTGCTAATGGTGAAACTTGCTACATTCTTGGTACTCTGAATCTCCCTATCACTCTACAAGACAAGACAGTCACTTTTGAAGTCTTAGTCATTCCTGAAGTTACTCAACCACTTATCGTAGGTATTGACTTTTGAAAGCAATAGATTTTGTCCCTAATTTTCAAACTGGTACTTGGACATTTGGAAATTCTGAAGAAATTTGTTCCTTATCTACTACTGATCATCTTGTTACTAGATCTAATTCTCTGATACTGAAGAACAATCGCTACAATCACTATTAGATACTCCTGTACTAAATTCTTCTGAACTTGGCTGTACTACGTACGACCAGTGAGCCTATCAAACAACGTTACTACCCGCTTTCTCCTATATTACTTAAGATCGCTAATGATGAATTTGACTCTATGATAAGACTGGGAATTGTGGAACCTTCTTCAAGCCCTTGGTCTAGTCCAATAGTTCTCGTTAAAAAATTCTTACCGTTTTGTTATAGACTACCGAAAGGTTAACGCAGTCACTGAAAAGATGCTTACCCTCTTCCTTATATAAATACTATCTTAGATCGTCTTCGTGATGCTCAATTTCTTTCTTCTCTAGATATTCGTTCTGCTTATTGGCAAATCCCTTAGCTCAAGATTCTAAACCCATTACTGCATTTACCATACCTGGCAGAGGCCTATATCAATTTACTCGTATGCCTTTTGGTTTACATAACTCTCCTGCTACGTTTCAACGTTTAATAGATCAAATTCTTGGTGCTGATTTGGAACCGTATTGTTTCGCTTATCTCGACGATATTATCATAGCTACCCTTCTTTCGATAAACATTTAGAAGTTTTAACCCGAATTTTTGATAGATTGTCTACTGCTGGTCTCGTTTTGAACAAAGACAAATGTCATTTTTGTCTCTCCGAACTAAAATATCTTGGCTATGTTGTCAATAGAAATGGTTTACTTGTAGATCCTGGAAAGGTCAACGCTATTATCTCTATACCACAACCTTCTTCTGTCTCTGAAATTCGTCGATTACCGGGAATGGCGAGTTGGTACCGTCGCTTCATACCAAATTTCTACTGCTTTAGCTCCTTAACTCATTTAACTCGTAAAAATACTCCATTTGTTTGGTCTCCTGAATGTAACGAAGCTTTCTCTTTTCTAAAACAACAATTTATTTCTGCTCCGATACTTTCTTGCCTAGATTTCACCTTGCCTTTTACTATCCAAACTGATGCTTCTAACTATGGCTTAGGTGCTGTCTTAAGTCAGGAAACCCCTGATGGTGAAAAAGTCATCTCCTACATTAGTCGCTCTTTAACTAAACCCGAAACAAAATATTCTACCACCGAAAAGAATGTTTAGCTGTTCTATGGGCTGTTGAGAAATTTCGTGCCTATATAGAAGGTGCTCATTTCACTGTCATAACGGACCATCACTCACTCATTTGGCTGAATAAACTTCAGAACCCTTCTGGACGTCTGGCTCGTTGGGCCTTACGCCTACAACAGTATAATTTCTCTATCATACATCGTAAAGGAAGCAATCACGTCGTTCCTGATACTTTATCTCGAGCTATACCCGAATTGCCTTCTGATTCTCTCCCATAACTTTGCGAAATAAATAACTAATACCGTACCTTCAATTACTCTACCTATTACGGATCCCTGGTACTTAAAAATGCTTGAACATGTTTCTAAAATCCAAAAATTTCCCCTCTGGTGTCTTGAAAATAATCTACTTTACAAGCATGTTACTTCTTCTGACCTCACTGATATCTCATTGGGAAATTGGAGTGGTTGTTCCTAAGAATCAACGTAGTGAAATCATTCGCCTATATCATGATCCTCCTACTTGTGGTCACTCTGGTGTTACTAAAACTCTAAGCCGCATTAATAAATTTTTCTACTGGCCAAATCTTCGTGCCGATATTTCTAGATATATTCGTAACTGTCATACCTGTGCTGCTCACAAAGTTGAACAAAGAGCACAAAGGTTTATTCTCCCTAGAGCAACTCCTACTCGCCCATGGCAAGTGTTAAGTTGTGATATTGTCGGTCCCTTACTCGCTCCTCAAAAGGTAACTCATATATTTGTTATTGCTGACTATTTTACTAAATTTCCATGTTTCTTTCCACTTCGTACTGCTACTGCCTCTAAAATTTGTAAGATTATGGAAGAACAAATATTTTTGTTATTTGGTACTCCTCAATACTTAATCGCTGATAATGGCGTACAATTCCGTAGTCAGGAATTTTCTAAATATGCTCAAACTATCAAACAGAAATATTATTTACAGCTAAATATCATCCTAGAGCCAATCCTTCTGAACGCGTTAATAGAGTTTTGAAAACCATGATCGCTTCATATATTAAAGAAAACCAACGTACATGGGATGTTAACCTACCTAAAATTGGCTGTGCCATAAGAACTTCTAAACATGAAATCACTGACTACACTCCTTACTTCGCGTTCTGTGGTCGAGAACACGTACTCTTTGGAAATATGTTTAAAACTCGTTTAGATGATGAAACTCCTTCCATTGATACTAACCCTGTTGTTACTACTCGTACTAAAGAATTTTATGAAAGGTTGCGTACTGATATTCTTGATAAAATGAGACGTTCTACGAAACGTACTCAAGATCGCTATAATCTACGTAAACGCACGGTCACTTATAGGAAAGGTGATGCAGTGTGGAAACGGAACTTTGTCTTATCTGACGCTTCTAAATTTTTAAATGCTAAACTTGCTCCTAAATTTTTAGGCCCCTTTAAAATAAGAAAAGTCATGTCTACCTGGACTTATGAATTAGCTGATTCTTTAGGGAAATCTATAGGCATATTCCACGCTAAAGATTTGAAACCCGCTTACTCTGATAATTTACATTCTTCTGCATCTGACTCAGATGATCACCCTACGATATCTTCGGATACCATTTCTCTCAAACGATATAAACCTCGTAAACGACATAAACGTCAAAAGGTGTAATTTTCCGATTTTTTCTCCTTCCCTTTTTCCTTTCCTTTCTTATTTATTCATTTTTCTCTTGGTCTTCTTCAACGTCAAAATGGGTGGTTGGCTGAGGACGTTGTGGCGGTTTCTTGATAGGTTAGTGCTCAATTCCTTTTTTTCTTTGAACACTTTCCTCGCTCTTCCATCGAGCCCTATTCACTACTACACTCCGTTCTTTCTTCTTTTCTCCTATTTTCTATCCTTTTCCCTTTTGTTTTGTTACCTTCGTTGGAATTTAGACTGTTGATTTTCTTTTATTTTTCTTTCCCTCTCCTCCTAGGTTTCATTACCGTTCTTTCTTTTCTTCCTAATTGACTTGTTGATTGTACTGATGTTACGCTTTGCGCGTGGTCTTTTAGATTACTCTTTTGATTTGTTTTTTTATTTCGCTATTTAGCTACCTTTTTTTTTCCTCTTTTCTTCACGCTTCCTGGCTATATTTTTGTTAGGGGGGTGTAACGTTATCTTAATTAATTTGGTCACATTTCTAGGATCGCTATTCTATGGAATAAATTGTTTTCATTTTTCTTTACTGTCGGATAGCGTACGTTTGCAGTCTACTTGATTCTCATTGGTGTATTGCGTTCGTTAATCTCGAACCCTTGTTTCCGCTTTTAGTTTCGTTTTTTGATTTTCTGTTTCCGTGGTTGCAATGGTACACACACAAAAGAAAAGTGAGTTGGATATTTTTTTTATACATTTATACATTTAAAATATGATGTCTTGCTGTTGGCTGACGTGTTCGAAAACTTTAGGCGATTATGTCTGGGTGTGTATGGATTAGAACCTGCGCAGTATGTCACCATACCTGGATTGGCGTGGGATACCATGTTGAAATGTACTAAAGTAGAGTTAGAATTATTGACTGATATGGGTATGTACCACTTTTTCAAGAAAGGTATTCGTGGTGGAATGTCCTAAAGTGTTTTGCAGTATTTGGACGGAGTATCCGGCAATATCTCCACACAATGGGATAATGTGGTTAACTCAAGAAAATAATAAATATAATGTACTGCAGATTAGTGATACTGACGATATTGGATATGTACACTATCCACACCACCTGCATGATGAACACAATGATTATCCGTTTTGTCCGAAATGCCTGCGGACCACATTCAAATGGGGAAAAATTAATTCTAATTTGTGTGATAAGACCAACTATGCTATACATTACCGATATTTAAGACAATGTATAGAGCATGAGTTAATAGTTACTTATATTCATAGAGTTTTACGCTTTCGTCAAAGTCCTTGGTAGTACCATACGTAGACCTTAATACAGCTCCCGAAATGAAGCCAAGAACAAGTTCGAAAGGATTTCTTGAAATACATGAACAATTGTGTATTTGGTAAAATAATGTAAAATGTTAACAGAAGAATAATCAAGTTATTGACGCACTGGGAAAATAATGGACGTGGTTTAGGTCTAGCATGGTACGTCGCAAACATAATTTGATCATTTTATTTAATTCACTGACAAACTATATGCAGTGGAATTGTCAAACTGTCGTTACTTATAGCAAACCCGTATATGTCGGATTTAGTATTTTAGATATTTCAAAAATGATAATGTACCGACCTGTTTATGCATACAACACCCAAAGATACAAGGATGCAGAAGCAGGAGATTTTTATATCTTGCGCAGTCAATATGGTAATAATGTAACGTTGCTCGATACAGATTCTCTAATTGTCGGGGTAACAATTGATGATGTGTATGCGTATATGTGGAATAATGTTGATGAATATGACACATCCAACTATCAAAACGATCTGCTTGTTATTATGACTAATACATCTGTCGTCGGAAGAACGAAAGATGAGTATGCAGGGAAAGCTATTCAATTCTTTCATGGTGCAGGATCAAAATAATATTATCTAAAGCGTGCTGATGATGAAGTGGTTAAGAAAGCGAAAGGTATTAAGAATGTTGTTATTCAAAAAGTCCTGACGGAGATAGACTACAAAGGTGTTGCAGAGGCGTCTGATAAAACAGTAATGCATCAAGTGTTCGTGTTTAGATCAACGCACTAGTCCGTCGAATATATATCCGTTATTAAAGGAGATATCAAAAAAAAGTTATTCACAAAAATTATAGGCAACTTCAAACTTCACATTACAAAATTATTTTCGTATTTACAGGGTGTTACATATTACCAAGGTGAACCAAACATGCTTTTTTTAATGGGACACCCATTATATTATTTAAAATTTAGATTAAGCTATATCCCCATACTTCCAATATAGGGTTTCATTACGTTATAGAGGGTATTTCAAAAGTTATATTCAATTATACGCGAAAATCATTATCATTTCAACGTCCTGTATACCCTAGACAGAACAACCTAACAAAATTTTTCCAGGCATAACTTTCTGACATTGGTACAGTGTTACGAGAAAGTGATGTTTCTTTATTATTGCACCAATTGAATATAGAGCGAGCCAAAACTCGAACACATGATTTTGTCAAGTTTATCAAATGAATTACCCTGTATTTTATTTTAAAAAGTGAAAATACACTTTATGTTCTTCATTTTATTAAGCACTCCATAGCTAAAATTGTTAATTTTGAGGTATTTTCATTTTAATAACAGAAAGATTTTTTTAATTTCTGTTATAAAGTTAGCCGTGACTAATTTTTAATAATTTTGTCTTAATAACCTATGTTTTTTGAATTTTTATAATAATTTGTCAAATTTTTTTTTCTGTTATTAAATTGAAATATCTCAGAAATTAACGATTTTAGCTATAGAGTGCTTAATAAAATGCAAGAACATAAAGTGTATTTTCATTTTTAAAATAAAATACAGGGTGATTAATTTAAAAATTGACAAAATCATGTATTCGAGTTTTGGCTCGCTCTATATTCAATTGGTGCAATAATAAAAAATAGCACTTTCTCGTAACAGTTTATCAACGTCAAAAAGTTATGCCTGAAAAAATTATTGTTAGGTTGTTCTGTCTAGGGTATACAGGACGTTGAAATGAGAATGATGTACAATTGGCCATAACTTTTGAAATACCCTGTATAACATAACGAAACCTATATTGGAAGTATGGAAATGAGCTTAATCTAAATTTGAAATAATATATAGGGTGTCCTGTTTAAAAAAGCATGTTTGGTTCACCCTGGTAATGTGTACCCCTGCAAGTACGAAAATAATTTTATAATGTGAAGTTTGAGCTACAATTTTGTAAATAACTTTTATTGATATCTCCTTTAATAGCGGATATATCGTACTTGACGCACTAATGCCGCACCTATATATATATATATATATATATATATATATATATATATATTGGCAGTTAGATAATGTTCAAGTTAGTCTTTTAGTCATTACCTACTTATGGATTATGAGTAATTTGCTATTAGTCGTGAATTTAGGATATCTATTTGTAATTGTATTTTATTCAAGAATTTGGATTTTATTTTCAAAGAATGTAAGTAGTCTGGAATGTTGGTTATTGGCAAAGATAAAAGTTTTAGTTGAATAGTAATTACCTTGAATTTATTTAGTATCCTTCCTTGCTTGTACTATATATATATATATATATATATATATATATATATATATATATATATATATATATATATATATATATATATATATATATATATATATATATATATATATATATATATATATATATATATATATATATATATTATTTTTAAACGAAGCGCAAGTAATGCAAGGACAACAAAGACAATGTGAAAAATGCTATAAAAATGTTTGTAATCAACATTCTGTCACTGCTATTATTATCTGTAATAACTGCAATAAATAGTTTTCTTTTATATAATAATGTTTATGTAAGTTTAATTTGTAAATATATTCCACTAATAACTACTTAGTACAAGAGAGTAATGAAAAAGGTATCTAAAGAAGGTGGGTCCATCGGACCCACACTGTCAATTGCGTTACTAAAATACTTGCCCGGATAAGAGTTAAACTATGATAAAACTCCGGGACTATATGAGCCACACTTTTTGTATCCCGTAGGTTAAATATAACCTACGGGATACAAAAGTGATCTAACAATACAATGACATTTTGCGCCGCACAAACGCTGCCGACGCAATTATATCCCAGGTGATCAAATTCAGGAACTAATAACCGGAATAGCGATTACTAAGGAATTAGTATTCCTACTGGTATAGTTGACATATATATCTTTCCCTCTAACGAGGACAGTGTATTGCAAGTGGAGTCACCCAGGTCTCGAGCTTACCATAGATGGTAAAAGGTTTGCGTTGTCAAGCGAAGTAATCGGTCACACTATAAATAGGAAAGCTGTAATTATAGTGGTCATACCAGAGCTTCTACAGTTTGCAACTGCAGCGATGTTCCTCGTAGAGATCGCAGAAAAATCTAAGGTGATAAAATGAGTAAAGCCGATGCTGAAGAACTGCACAAACCAGCAGGAAGAAATTTTCCGCGGCGTTGTGTGGTACTTAAGGGTTTAAATGATCTGTTTCAAGCTGATTTAGTGGAAATGATACCTTATGATTGGGCAAATAAAGGATTGCGGTACATTTTAGTAATAACAACTACATTTTCTAGATATGTACGGCTTATCCCACCAAACGCAAGAATGGTAAACTAGTCGCAGATGTGATGAATAAACTTTTGTCTGGTTTGCAAAGGACGCCTACACATACACAATCTGACATGAGAACAGAGTTTTATAATGCATAATTCAAAAAACTAATGAAAAAATTTAATATTTACCATTCCAGTAGTTATTCCAACTTTAAATGTAGCATGGTTGAACGTGCAAATCGCACCTATAAAGCAATAATGTGGAAAACATTCAGCATGCAAGGTTCATATAAATGGTTAACAACATTGCCTCAAACTGTTGCAGATTATAATTCAAGAAAGCAAAGAACAACCGGATGCAAACCTACAGATGTAACGGAAAAGAATGGTGTAACTATATTGAAACATTAAAATTTCATAAAGTTCTTGTTCTTGTAAAACGCCTAAATTTAAAGAGGGGGATTATCGCCCTATTAGCAAATACAGAAACATATTCTCTAAGGGTTTCACACCTAATTCTAGTCTTTCCAATATCAGCAGTAAAACGTTCAAGCCCAACTACCTACACATTATGTGATAGTGGAGATGAAGAGATTCAAGGGCGTGTCTATGAGCCAGAACATCAAAGTGCTAAATAGCCTGACATTCACCTACTTGAACGTCTAGTATGACGCCAAGGAAATAAGTCTCTAGTTAAGTGGTTGAGTTTTGATAATTCTCACAATTCATGAATTTCTAACAAAGACATTATATAAAACATTCTGTACGATTAATTATATATACTGTAATATTACTATGCAATACATAACACTTTTTTTTATTCTAAATTTTTATTTATATTAAAACATACCTACAATACTATATACCACTAAAGGGCTTCACAAACACGTAATCACGATGTTGCTTTTCGATGACTGCTGAAGTTATTTTGCTACACTATTCTATTATTTTTTTAAAACATGCAGAGTCCCTAGCTAACTGTTTCTATTCTCCTTTTCGTTCCCATTCCACTACATAGTTATCCATGTTTTTGAGCTCATTCATGCGCACCTCCTTCACTTGTATTGTGGTCTGTTGAAAAATAAATCGGTAAATTACATTCTATTTCGTGTACAAATTATTCCAAAGATATTTCTTTAAGGTTCTTCTATTAATCGCTTAATACAGCAAATGCACTCCACACCATCTGCATGCGATTGAAAGTATTTCACACACAGACATATTACACTACCATACTTATAAACTAGATTATCTAAATAGTCATCACTAAACGTGCTCTGTCCATACACTTTTTCATGTTCAGCATTAAATTCTAATGATTGAAATTAGTATATTAGTCTTTGCACTGCATTGACACAATTTGCAGCTCAGGCCACGACTCTGCACTGTAACACATTCACATATTGACTACCATTTATTATTATCCCTATTCTCTATATGTTCGTTGCCCCACTTATTACTTTACAGCTTTCGCAACTACTACATCAATATTATTTTTCCTCTTGGCAAACTCTACAATTTCCATAACCCATGCTACGTTGACATCAAATATATCTTACAATGGAGCTATTAACCTGCGTATGCCAACATCAGGCATTTCCGCTGCCGCATGAACTCTTTTATCATAAAATGCAGGAAATTCTATAATGGCTTCTATAGACCTCCATCCTGAATATATTTATGCTTGTTCACAATTATGAACGCGTATAACTTTCTTCTTGTTAATATTTTCATACGATACAGTTTTCGACCCATCTTTGTAGGTAGGCATGACCCTTCAGGTGTGTAGAATAATTTAAAATTATCCCTTTTATTGTCCATAAGTATGTGCTATTCCTTTTTATCAAACATCACTCCATTACTCCTAGATTCACCAAGTTTCACGACTAGTTCAAAATTGAATTGGGGTCACAGACCGACACTAACATACTTCCATTTAATTTTATTTAAAAAATAGTTCACATTGTTAATTAAAATATCACGACGTCCACTTGAATTTATCACTCACAATCTTCGCCTTTTCTACTGCTTGACGTAATATGTTACATACGATACTGATTTCACATGTACTCTCTCTGTATTTATATCCTACCTTCCCCTCTATTTGTACCGTCAAGGTTACCTGCGTGACTTCGATAGCCATACTGCAAGTTATTCCCGCGGCCCCACCATTTCAAGGATTCCTTTCAATCCTTTGCTCGAGGTTAACGTGACCAGTCCAACACCTGTGAAGGTTGTTCCCACAGCCTTTCCAACCACAGCTTCTCAAGGTTACCACGACCTCAAGGTCCCCACGTTCTCACGTTTCCCACATTTCCAACGTTATGCAACGTCAAGATTAATCGTGTTATTCAACAAGGTTATCTACACATTTGCAAGGTCTTTTTGTCCTTTAAAGGTAGGGATAGCTACGCACATATAACAACGTCTAATTTCCCGGAGTTTGATTATGTCTGATACCCCAGTAAGATACTATTAGGAGTCTACCAACCGTTATCACTGTTTAATCGATGCGCGGCGAGCATGTGGAATAATACCAAACTGGGTTCAGTTTAAAAAATATACGACAATAGCTAAAAAATGAATATATATATATATATATATATATATATATATATATATAAAATGTGCAGTGGAATACTGAATGGTTTGCCAACTTGCATAAACGAATTCGGTGCTTCCACCGTCATGACTTCACGGGTAATTTGGGATGTTATTCACACACTTTTACCCTTCATACTCGTTATCATATTGCTGGTCATATGCATCTATTCTATGAATGCTACAAAGCATTGCAACCAAGTGGACCGAATTATTGACCACCATACACGTATGGATAGATGGGTTGCAATTTATCACATGCCACACTAAGAATACTGGTGCTCATCATGTAGAGCACCCCTAATAATGCTACACGAGGTACATTATGACGATCCATGCATACTTTGCGGTGAAGGGTACTATTTGCACAATTAATATTTTTTGGATAATGTATATATTGTATATAATAAATGATTTCCTGTTAGTAGCTTACTGCAGACGCTACGGTAGAATGCTTCATGTGTGGAGTTAGAATAAACCGATGACAACCATCTGACACTCCTCTACAGGAACATCTCCGATGGGCGCGGCGCTGCACGTAAGCTCAATTGATTGCACCACGTCCACGCAGGTGTATTGAAACAGAAGTGGAAAGTACCTTTTGCACTTGTACTAAATCAAAATGTTTTATCCCTAAAGAAAGTCATATATCTAAATGATAAGTAACTACATTTGTACATGTCTAAGTTTATAAAGCAAATAAGTGTATTAACATATCACTTTTTATTCTATTGTGTTTAGTGTTAAAAGGGTGGGATCAGACAATCAAATTTTCTTTTGAGCTACCCTTAGCGAAGTGAGATAGCTATGTGACGATTAGTAGGTAGGGTGGGCAAATGGCCTTGAGAATGTGTGAGACACGTATGACGTTTGACATTGTGAAACCTTGCAATGTGGGACCTTGGGTAAGTAGCGCACACGAATGACCTTGCTTTTGTGTAACCTTGGGTCTATGAAACCTTAAAAAAGTCTCCAATCTTACCTACTGCAAGCACCAATTGCGTGGCCGGCTAGAAGCCCGGATTGAACGCCTTTAGATTTTCGCATATAGGGAAGACTGAACCAGTTGGTTTATGCGACAGAAATTCATACTCGTGAGCAATTAATAGAAAGGATACAAGAAGGATCGAGAAGAATGAAGAATGATTTTAAAAGAAGAATTGCCTGTAAAGAAATAAGAAAGAGACGGTGGTGGTCACTTTGAACACAAAATCTGAAATTATTGAATAAAATTCTTAGTTCTATTGAATCAGGGCTTCTATCATTTATTATTCTCCATTTAGAATTTTCGAGAGGTAGCGCGGTTGAAAAGCGTTTTCTCGTGGAACTATCGAACGAATGTTGACAAAAATGGTTTTATCGTAAAGTTAAAACATTGAGCTAGTTTTTTGGATTATTTTAACACGTCATGTAGAGAACAGTTTAAAAGTTATGTTATAAGCAATAGAAAATTTGAAATTGATTTTCTTCATATAAGCATATTCCTCATGCTTTTGCATTTTTTAAGTGAAATGCATATTCTACTATTGAGAACTGGAAAAAATACTGTTTAAAGGGATCAATTCCTACAGAATCGGCTGAAACTGAACGAAAGTAAGGAATTACTACTTACTACAACACCTCAAATATCTAAAACAAACCGTTGATTTTTGGTTATCTGGTTACTGTTTCTAAAAGCTGCCTTAAATAGGTATCTGTGACTTGAACATTTGGTAATGTGCTTTAAGCTTACTAGTATCTATTTTCTTTACTATAATGACTTAACATTTCTGTATTTACGGCATTTACTAATGAGTATTGCTAAACATAATACCTTTAGCATAATTTCGGTAATAGTTTGATACCTGACTTCAGCTAATTTTCAACACAATTTCTCTCATGTAGAACTGCTATATATTAGTTTATTTAAGATTTTATGCGCACTGATCAATCAACATTTTGAATCATTTTGTTAAAATTAAGTTTATGTGCCACGCCCGTAAGAGCTCATGTATAACCTCAATTTGGGGATAATTAGTTTTGTTCTCCTGGTTATGTGGTCGTGCGCAGTGACTGTGCTGCAATTTTATGTTTATACCAGATGTAACATTTCTATGTAGCGTGATATTGGATCATGTCAATGTTAGCGCAAAAGTTCGTGCTAATGTAAATGCTATTTGGTCAATCACATATACAATATACACGATTGTTTTATGGATAAGGTTGATCGGATCAATCTCTTTTCTACTTTAAATTGCTTAATTACTAATATTATTTTATTACAGATATATTAAGTGGACTGAACAAGCTTTTCAAATTGTATCTAGGTATTTGAATCAAAAGGTGTTTGTATTCAGTTTGTTAAACGAAAGGCAAGCTGCATTATAATTACTTTTTCTTTCATGTAAATAAATGAGATAATAGGTTTATTAAATTGTTAAAAGTTACGTAAGATTTTGCGTCGGCCGGAAGGGTATTATTGTTTTGGTATTATAATGATAGATTATAAATTATGGTGGGCGTAACTACAAACTCACGACTTGCCCTCGTCAAGCTCATTTTAACTTATATTTCTGTGGTTTTGGGGACAATATATAGGGTGATTCAAAAAGCGCGCCGGTTTTGAATCGCTCGCCATTTTGTTGTTTGTTGCTTAGCAACATAGTTGTTTATAAAGTTGACATCTGATAATATTCCGATTTCATTCTGTGTGTCAAAATGGAACGCTTTTCTACTTAACAACGTGTGTTAATCGTGAAAACGTTTTATCAAAACGGCGAAAGTTTTGCAGAAACTGTCCGACGACTTCATGCGATTTTCGGGCTAATGAAGTTCCGAATGAATCAACAGTGCGCAGACTTATGACAAAGTTTATTGAAACAGGATCAACACTCAGCATTAAAAATTTTGGTCGTCCTAGATCTGGCCGGTCTATCGAAAACATTGGTGTAGTTTGTGATAGTGTCAATCATAGCCTACAGAAATCGGTTCGACGTCGTTTCCAACAATTGGGCATAGGTATTCTTCACTGCGGCGAATTCTTGTGAAGGATCTTCATTACCATCCTTATAAAATTCAATTAACCCACGAACTTAAGGTGCCCGATCCCCAAAGGAGACGAGAATTTGTTGACTGGGTTCTGAGAAGACGACGGCTTTGCGAGGAAAATCATTTTCAGCGATGAGGCCCACTTCCATTTAAATGGATTTGTCAATAAGCAAAACTGCCGTATTTGGGGATCAGAAAATCCTCAATCCTCATCCGCGAGTTAAAGGAAGAAATTCGACGTGCAAGTTTGTGAAGCTGTAATCAGCAATTTCAGGAAGATAGTTTTGGCATGCCATCAAAGTAGAGGGGACATATGCCCGATGTGATTTTCCATTGCGCAATTGGGAAGTGGTTAACAGCTTTATGGCTTTTGTAAATTATTTTTTAAAATAAACTTTGTTCTTTGTTATAATTAAAACCGGCGCACTTTTGAATCGCCCTATATATATATATATATATATATATATATATATATATATATATATATATATATATATATTTGTATAACTTATTTTATTTATCATTCATATATTTATATAACTATACAACAACGTTTGGCTTATTGCCTCCTTAGTTGTGAATTTAAGGAGAGAAATAAATTTACGTTTGTTGAGGGAATTGCCATTAATTACTATTCCTATTACTCCCTGCTTCAAGCTTTATAGGCTCTTTCCCTTTTCCAAGCAATAAGAACCTATTTTCTTTTCCTTCTTTCTTTAAGGCTTGTGGTCTATTTCGGTTCTTTCGTCATTAACCAAATTCTAAATTTAACCTACTTTATCGATACCTCCAAAACACTCATGCAACTCGAGTGCTCTGCGGACTTCGGACCGTTTGAGTGAGTTTTAGCCGAGCTCATTCATTTCTCCCGTATTGTGTCGTGTGGTGGTTAGATACGTGGCAAAGGAATATGACGTATTGCTAGACGTTACTGAGGATCCCCTCATTAGAACTCGTGACATTTCACGTCATCGCGACATTAGCTAAACTGTGCCTTAAACATTCTTCAGAAACATAAAATGCATCCCTGCCACATATAATTACATCAAGAATTGACAGACGATGGGTATCCTCGCAGATTAGTTTTTGTGAACAAATCCGTGGTGACAGATTTTTTTCAATTTTGTACCTTTTATACATTACACAAAAATGGAATAGGTAATAGGCATAATTTTGATTACTATGCAACAAGAAATTCTTACTGTTGCAATACTCATAGTCAAATTAGGTGGTCTATAAACGTTTGGGTTGGTTTTGTTGGGGACTATGTAATTATCCCACATTCTTTTGACGACCGTGTGACTGCTTGTGTATATCTAGATTTCTCTATAATCATTTGCCAGTGTTACTTCAACATGTTGTATTGAATATTCGACAAAGGATATGATTTTTCCACGATGCAGCTCCAGTGCATCACACTGTCACTGCCACAACTCACAACCATTTAAATAACCAGTTTCCTGCGATGTGGGTAGGCAGAGGAGGACCAACTGCATGCCAGTTCGATTACCGGAGTTGTCAAAAATTGATTTCTTCATGTGGGGCACCATAAAACACCGTGTGTACCAGAAGTCTCCAGCACCACGTGATATGAAAAATGGTATAAGAGAAACTTTTAGTAGTGTTGATGTACAAATGTTAAAAAATGTAGCCCACTCATTTGAAAATCGAACACAAACTTGCATAGACGATGTAGGTGGAAATTTTGAACATTTACTTTAAACTTATTTTGTGATACGAAATATTCTGTTTAAATCACATTCACCCAGAAATTGTCTACCTTGATTGCATGTTGTCATGGTTTATGTTCTGCTTTAATTGTTTATTGTATAAAAATAACTCTATTGCATTATTATCCAAAATTGAACTATTTTAGTTACACAAATTTAAGAAGTTTCTAAAATTCTAAAATTATATGTGTGTGTCTATATATATATATATATATATATATATATATATATATATATATATATATATATATATATATATATATATATATATATATATATATATATATATATATATTGTGTGTGTGTGTGTCGTGCGTGCGTGCGTGCGTGCGTGCGTGTGTGCGTGTGCGTGTGTGTGTGCGTGTGCGTGTGTGTGCGTGTGCGTGCGTGCGTGTGTGCGTGCGTGCGTGTGTGTGTGTGTGTACGTGCGTGTGTGCGTACGTGCGTGCGTGGGTGCGTGCGTGGGTGCGTGCGTGGGTGCGTGCGTGCGTGCGTGCGTGTGTGCGTGCATGCGTGCGTGCGTGCGTGGTGCGTGCGTTCGTGCGTGCGTGCGTGCGTGGGTGTGTGTGTGTGTTTTTTTATTTAAAAACATTTTATTATACTTATAAAAAGATTATTTACAATTATGTATTATATTAAAAACATTTTTCTATGTTGTCAAAGTTTATGTTGTTTTCGTTAATCTTGCACAGAACGTTTGTTTCATACCACACTTTTTGGAAACTACTTATATCGTGTTTTCCTTTATATCGAACAAATTCACGAGCAATTCTGTTTTTAATACTTTGCGTAAAGTAATTTTGTACATTTTTAAATGTTTTGTTTTCTTTATTTTGTTTAATTAAAATTCGATATGCTGTGGCCTTTGCCATATTTAATACATAGTTTGCTAGTTTATCTTGGGCTGTGTTTTGTTTTAGTCCAGCTATAATGTCTTTTTTAATAACTTTCGTTTGGTCGAATTTCGTTCGACTAGTGAATTTGTTTTCCTCCAAATAGGCTTAATTTGGCTACACTCTCTTATGATGTGCAGTGCTGTTGCTGGTGTCTGGCAGGTTTTGCAGTTGTGGTTGGTCACGTATCCGCATTTGCTTAGAAAATTTCCATCAGCTAGTCTATTTTTGCAAAGCTCCATGCTATCGCGCTTTCCTTCCCGAGTGTAGGGTATTGTATGAAAGCTGCCCAATTTGTTTCGTCATATGTTATCTCATTTGTTAATGGTTGATCCTTATTGAATATTTGTTGTACTATTGGGCAATATATCTTTTTTTTTGCATTTATTACTTTCTTCTAAATTATATTTTGTTCCTTTCAGAGTTATCTGATATTCTCGTGGTCTTTGATGTTGTCCATTGTTTTGCAGTTGCCTACTATATTTTTCTCTTAAATACTTCCTGAGTTCGTTTTCGTTTTTCTTAACTCGGCTTTATTTATGTTGTTGAGTATTTGCCACTTTTGTTTGTCTTTTATGTCATTTATTTTGTAGAAACCAGCTTGGATCCACAGAGTGGAAATGTTTAAATGTTTTAAATACAAGTTGTTTGTTAGTGGGATGCTTGAGATGTCTTGATTGTTTTCAGGGTAGGATGGGGTTTCTAAGGACAATATTGAGCAAGCTTTTATCATTTGCCTTTGAAAAGGTGCAACATATCTGCAGTTAAAGTCCCCGTTTTGTAAAATGAAGTTCTCCCATGTAAGGTTTCGTTTTCTGTTCTTCTTCAGTTCTTCGTCAAAGAGTAAATGCCAAAACATGCATTCCTTTCTTACCAAATATCTTTTTACAGTTAGTATTCTAAAAATAGTTTGTTTTGCGGCAACGTTCACCAGGCCAAGTCCTCCAATATTTTTGGGTAAACATAAGTGTATTATTTCTGTCCAGTGTTTTTACCGGCCCAGAAAATTTTTATAAAAATATTTTGTAACCTGTTTAACATTTTTTCGTTAAAGGGAGGGTTTGCAACGAGTACCACACTTGAGGCGCGATAAATCTGTTTATTAACGATACTCTCCCGGCATATGAAAGATATTGTATAAGTGGTTTCCACCTCCTGCTTGCATTTTCCACCCTTTTATAAGTTTTTCCAAATGATTGTCCGAAATGGTTCCATTGTTATGAGTAAATGTTACTCCTAGAATTTTAATTTCTACATTGTTCCATTGGCAGGGTATTGGATGGTCTTGTCGGTTTTCCATTTTCCTGTCCAGAAACCTATCGATTTACTTATGTTTAGTGTTGCTCAAGAATAATTTGAAAAGGATTCAAATATCGTATGTATTTTCGGTAAGTCTTCTTCATTTTCGGTAAATATTGTTAGGTCATCGGCGTATGACGCTAGTACCAACTTCTCTTGTTTTGTCGTAACACATATACCCAGCAAGCTATTTCGGAAACATTCTAGAAGCGGTTCCACAGCTAGGATGAAAAGTAATCCAGAGATGGGACATCCTTGCCTTATGCCATTTTGTATAGGTATGCTTTTTGTTAATGTGTTTTTCACATTTACGTATGCTTTAGCATTTGTATACAACAGTTGTATGTTCTGGATAAAATTTTAACCTATTCCGAATAATTTGAGTATTTCAAAAGATATCCTTGATTAACGTTATCAAAGGCTTTCCCTTGATCTAACGATATTATTGCCATCTGTCGATTTTCGTTATTAATATGGTCAATCAAACTTGTGGTTAGGTGTAGGTTGTCGAATATTGATCTTCCTGGGATTCCACATGTTTGGTCCCGTTTCACTAAGTGTATAATGACATGTTTCAGTCTGTTGGCTAAAGCCTTAGTAAATATTTTATAGTCTACAGATAACAGCGATATAGTTCTCCAGTTGTTTAGATTTTGTCGATTTCCTTTTTGTGCACAAATGTAATGACAGACTTTCGCATATCTGCAGGTAGTTGTCCTTTTTCTGTGCTTCTTTAATCATGTTTTTGAAGGGCTGCTTAAGTAATTCCCAAAACCTCATGTAGAACTCGGGCGTAAAACCGTCAATCCCAGGTGATTTTCCTTTATTTAATGAGAAGAGAGCCTTTGTGAGTTCTTCAACCGAAATTTCTTGTTCTAGATCATTTTTATTTTGTTGGTCTAAAGTAGGTAATTTTGGAAGTTCGGGTCTTTGGAGATCTTGTTTCTTATATGTGTCCGTTAACTGTTTGTGTATATGCATGCGCAAATCTTCTGCTTCGTCTAGAATATGGTTTTCAACTTGTAACGATGATATCGGTTCATGATAGAAGCTTCTTTTTATCATGTTTGCTTCTGGTCTATCTACATTGTAGAGTTGCTGGAAGTTTATGGATTTTAGCTTTTCATTTACTTCATCATTGAACATTATTTTCAGCTCACTTAGCGTAGTTTGGTCTTTTCAAAATATTCTTTACTGTTAAGTTTTTAGTAATGTTTTCAAGGACTCTCCCTTTTTCTTTTTGCGCTTGTAAAGTAAATTGTATCGTTATATCTTTCGCTACCATTTTGATATTTTCCCAATGTAATATAGGGTCTTTCTGTGGTATTTTATTGTTCAGTTCAATGAATGCTGTTACTATTTCAACGTAGTTGTGATTATCTAACAGCTGGTTTTAAAACGCCAGTATGGTGCTTTATATTCGTCGTGGTTCAAATCAAATGTGAATTCAAGAAGCATATGGTCTGAGAAGCTTGGTTCAACGTTTATGTTTGTAATATGTTTTATTAGCTTGTTGTTAGTGTAAAACCTGTCAAGGCGTGATGATTAGTTTCTTTCGTAATATGTGTGTCCGCTGTAGTATGGATGTTTTGTTCTGTAGATATCTTGGTAGCATTGCTTGTCTATTACATTCTGAAGGTAAGAAGCTACGTTTGGGAACCTATTTTTGGATTTGCGCCTGTCTAATTTTGAATTTAGTGTACAGTTAAAATCCCTCCTAAAAAGACGTTATCTTGTGTATATTGTAAATACCCTTTTAAGGTCCGTAGAATATCTACCGCTACGTATTGTTCGTGGGAAGATAAATGTTAACGAAGACGTACCTTTTCTTGTTTTTCTTAATGTTACTTTCTGCAAGTAGCCGTTGTATAGATTTTCGTGGCTGATTAGCTCAAAAGTGTAGGTTTAAAGGCAATAATAGTGCCATTGTAAGGTGTAGTAAAGGGATTTATGAGGAACGTATATTGTGATTTTAGTAAAGGAGTTGGATTTATGCTAATATTGGTTTCTTGTAAAAACAGAATGTCTATGCAAGAGTGGGATTCAATAAAGGATAGCAGTGTCGTCCATTTTCGTAAACTTCGGATACTTTTAGTGTTTAAAGTCGTCACTGTGAATGTAAATTTTTTGATATTGCCCGCTCCGTTTCTGAATCACTTTTTCCATCAATTTCTATTTGCAATCGTCTCCCTATTCTTTTACAACGTTCTGCCAGTGGTCGGTGTTTAATTAATGAAACGTTTTCTTTTATAAGTTTTATTATCCCTTGCACGTCCGTAGTAAAGGTCTTAGCTATTTCAATAGGGTTTTCCTTGCCTTTACACTCTGCCAAAAATTCTTTGAACTCATTGAACGTTAAAGGAAGTAAATTTTTTCGTTTTGAAACACGTGGCGTACGCTGTTTAAAGCTTTAATAATTGTTAGTTAATGTAGAATTATCCTTTATCAATTTAATTTAGTTATCTAACATTACATTCTAATTGTCATACCGTTTTTCACGCCACAATTATATTTTACAACTTTTAACAAAATTTACTCTAAGATGTAAGTACATTTAAGTTTTAATTTAGCCTTATTTCTAATTTTAAAGAGATTTTGTAAATAGTTTGACTAAAAATCATTACAAAAATTTTTGTGATATTTTAAACCGATACCTAGTAAGCTTATCCTAATCTAAACTATATATATATATATATATATATATATATATATATATATATATATATGTATACGTATAGGGTAATTTTCTTTTTTTTTGTAATTTTATTCACTTAGTTATATTCCGTATGTTTTCTTTTTTGTTTAAGAGCTTACTGTAGGTAATGAGTATTTTGCTTGAATGGGTCACGCTGTATGTACAGGAATTTTAGGAATGTGTAATGTGCATTAAGGAATTTCGTATTTTTGGTGTAGTTACGTAATTTCATTAAGAAAAGTCTGAGTAGTTTTGGAATTTTAAGTACAATCTTCAGTTTATTGCCCGAATCATATGTGGAGTTTTATTAAGATAAATTCGTTTAATTTTGTTACAAATTTTCATTACAAAGAAGTGTTGTTATCGCGTTGGTGCCGTGCTGTCGCATTCGTGTAGAGGAACAATTGGGAGTCGGTATGTTGGTTTTCATCCATATAAGTAATGTGGGTGGGCGATTGTTTGTACCTTTGCAATTACATTTCTGTATCGGGTCGAAGGAAAATGCAAACGTGGCAGTTTCTTCGCCTTAAGTCGAGATATCATCGTATATTTAGGGGGTCGAAATTTTAAAATTGGAATGGTTGATTGGTTTGCGTGATTGAATCTGTGTGGAGTGGAAGGTTTTTAATATGGCGAGAAAGTAATTTTGAATGGAAGATGACTCTGTCCTAAGCTTTTGACGCGTGAAGTCGTGCGTGTAGGTGAAGTCGTTCGAATTTGCGGAATTGGGGTTCATCATTGTGCGAGCTCCTAGTGAAATTTAGTTAAGTAGCGTTGAAGACTTGTAAGAGTAGTCTAATCTAACCAAGTTTGGGATATTTTGGAAAGTAACATTTCAACCGGGCTCGCTCATCAAATTAGTTTATTGGAGAATAACGGCATCTTCGAGTGCGTTTATGATAGAAGTTTGGTTCGTGTTTTTGTAGTGCGAACTCGAAGACTATTTAATTTCGTGATTAACGAGATATAATTAGAGAACCCCTTTCCTAAGAATTAAGTGAACGTAGTGAACGAACACCCAACCACACAAACTGTTTAGGATTGTTCTATTCGTAATTAAACCTATTAATGTAAGCTGTGTAAAACGATTTGCTGAGTGTTTTCTTTTGTTTGTCAAACCTTAACAACTTTGAGTTAAAAGAAATTATTAAAGTGATTTAAGCTAGTTAATGCTGCTTCAATAAGTTACGAGGCATCATTGTAAATTAATTTAAAAAGCAAGTTGAATACGTGGTAGAGACCTGAGGCAAGTCAGCTTCGTGTCATCGTCAAGCAGTAACATTGTGGACCGTGGGCCGCACGGGTCTTACACGACGCTTTCGCCGAGCAAGGATCATCTCCTATTTGCCTGTGTGACCTAGGTAATGCAATTCATATTCTGTTTGTTGATCTTGCGACTTTTGAGAATAAAACTTGGTTGTGTTTTATATATATTTTATGTAATGTGTGTTAACGAACGAACCTGTTGGAAGCAATTATTTTTTTTTTGAATTTAGTGCATCATTTTGTTAACGTTCTCGGACAGTTTCCTTTGTCTATTCAGAAGCTATTTAAGGTGTTTTGATACCATCAATATCTTATGCAGGGAGGTAAATAGAATCTTACCTTCATTTTTTTATTTGTTTGTTTTTTTATGTAAGGTTTGCGTAAGAACGTAATTCAAGCTTAGAGAATTTCTTTGAATGCAATTTAGCTTAAGATAGTTTTGCTACTGGCCAGAATTCAATGAGGTAAAAGTTAAGAAGATACGATTACCATTATATCCAAATTGACATGTTTAAATTTTAATTGTTTTATTTTGAATTAATAGATGTTTATCTTAGTTACTATTTTGGAGTAATTATTTTAATATTAAGCCTTGACAACGGGTGATGATATATTGCTCAAATAGAAAAGCGTCGCCGAGTTCTAATGAGAGAGGTTTGGAGTTTGTTTTTTTGTTTTGATACAAGATTAAGTTAACGTAACGTAATTTACTAGTTTAGAACTTTTAGTTTAGTATGTGTTATGTTGATTTGTTTAAGGGAGTAATTTAACGTAGAGGAACTTAGAGATTTATACTGTGTATTGAATTTTAATACTGCTGCACGGTGGTAAGTTGATCAGATTAAGGTGCAGAAGTTGAAGCCTTTCAGGTGAAGCAGTATTTCGGAGACCTGGACCTACGAGCGTTACGATTTGGTAAGTGTGGTAAGTTGGGTATTCGGACCACTACGTACCGTCGTTTAATTCGCATTTTAGAACACCCTGGTGTGTTCTTTTGGAATATCCTGGCGCCTACCGGAACCTATTGTGACATTTTCTCGATTTCGACTTTGGTAGATAGCGTAACCTACGGAGACGAGACTGCTTTTTCCCGATAGACCCTCACCCGCACGCCGAGCTAGCCGTGCAAAAACCAGGTTTATCTATTACCTTGTCCTAGTGAACATTTATACCGTAACATATATATATATATATATATATATATATATATATATATATATATATATATTATATATATATATATATATATATATATATATATATATATATATATATATATATATATACTATCTATATATATATATATATATATATATATATATATATATATATATATATATATATATATATATATATATATTCATTCGATAGATCATCAAACAGAAGATGATGAGTTCCTATAAAATCTTTCCTACAAACCCTTACTACGGAGATATGTGAACCTGGAGTACGCCACCGAAAATCGGTTTTCTTGAATAACTTTTCAAGTATTAATAAAATTGAATATGATTTACCAGGAACGGACTAGGTTTACACCTTAATGCTTAAATTTTTATCGCCGTGTTTGATCAAGAGTTAAAAACGTAAATCTGGGTAGCTTCAACCTTGGGCTAATAAAAGTTCTGTTATTTATTGTTAACAGAATGACCCGTTTTCAGAAAAATAATAAGAAACGAATTCATGTTTTATTTTTAATAAAAGGAAAATGATTTCTTGATGACAAAGTGCTATACGAAAGTCATTCAGACAACAGGAAAATTTCATTTTCAGTGGTTTAATACGAAAAATACCAAAATTTAAGAAAATTCAGTGGTGCCCCAAAAGACACATTAACGAAGTTATTGAAAAAAATGTAACCCAGTGTTTTTTGTAAATTTATAAGAAAAGTTGTTAATAAATTAGAGAAAATCTGAACAAAACGATGTAAATGAAAGTTAAACATTATTTAAGAATTGTTCCAAGGTTTAGTGGGTTAAGGACCAAAAAATAAAACTTCAAGCTGCAATTTAGAATTTGAAAATTTTCATAATTTTGCTAAGGATGCTAATTCGAAACAATTAATTAAAACTTCATAATAAGGTACAACATGTTCTCCGTGAAGTCTGGTACACTCGTGAGCACGATGAATTGGGTGCTGTTGTACCTGCCACAGTAACCCAGCGTTGTTCCTCGCATCACAATGAAATGTAATTCTCCGTAAAAGTTCCTCCCTACTATCTACGAATCCAGCGATGTTAGGTGGGAGGATAGAGGAGAGCAGGTAAAAGGTCCTCCTCTACCTATCAAACGGTTGGGATAGCGTTATTTAGGTGCTCCAACACAGCAACATTAAAATAAGGTGGTGCCCCATCGTGTATGAAGTACATGTTTCGACGAGTTTCAAGTACTAAGTGATCTACTAAATCGTAAAAAGCGGCCTAGAGGGACTCCAAATAAGTTGTCCATTCTATCGTGCCGGCAGGAATGATACAATAAAAGTTTAAAAACTGCATTCTACGAAGAAAATAATCAGGAATCGGTTCATGCACTTTTTGAAAATGATATGGATATAAGAGCTGTTCTTGAAGAGCTTCGTGTGCTGTTGTTTTCGACGTATTAAACTGTGCTGACAATTTTCGAGTGATCGTTGAATAAGGGTCATCTACGGCATTTAAAATATTTTTCCTTCAATTGCAGCGTACTTGCAGTTTTTCCCAGACCAGCATCACTACTATGTTTTTCAAACGTTCCTAAAATTATGAAGAAAATGAATAATTATTACCTTATTACCTGGAATCGCCCACGATTCTCCATTAGACGTTGGCCAACTCGTTAAAATGTCTTCTGATTTATAATAGTACAATTAGGAAGTCTTTCGTGGTCTAACCCTTTGCCTTCCAAAGCATTGCAAGACATAAGTCCAGATGCATATCTGGATACTCAATAAACGTGTATACCATATTTCGAATTAATTCACCACGAAATCTAAAAATTAGTAAATTAATATCGAAGTAAAAGATCAATGTGTCAGCGATCTGAAGTTCTAAAATGCAGGGTATTTTATTTATTTCGTCATAGTAACGTGTGCAAAACAACGTTTTTGGTGTCAATAAAATAAAACACAATTTTTTGCAAACTAGGTGGATTAAAGAATTGAAAATGAATAAACGTTGTATCTAACTTTGTTTGTAAGAAATCATTAAAAATTAAAACACGAATTAGTTCATTATCATTTTTTTCGAAAATGGTTCATTTTGTAAACATAAGAGTACCTTTTTTTTAGCTCAATGTTCAATCTATCTAGATTTATTTTTTTTGTATGTACACATATACAGGGTGGTCCACTTTATAACGGCAGGACTTTATCAAATGATAGTTAACGTACGAAAGTGTCAGTTTTTCATATAAACGTATATGCTGGAGAGCTTCGTTTTCGAGATAAAGAGTGTTGAAATTTTGTAAAATAAATAGAACATTTGGAATATTTCTAAAGCGGCGGATTTGAATAATTTAAAATTTGGTACACAGTGTGAACTAATTGCCCCTCATTATTTAGGGCTTATGATGATAAAATATGAAAATCAGTGGCGGAGACTTGGGTGTGCCATCGTCCCTTTGAAAAAAATCTCCTACGCCACTGACTATTGCAAATCCAATAACGTTTTCCGATTATTTATGCTTGTTGGAACACAATAGTGTGGTTCTATAGTACACGTACCCATGGTTTTTTTTTTTTTTTTAAAAAAAAAAAAAAATGACCAAAATTTAATAAATAAGTTAATAAAACCATAAATCAATTTAAAGTAAATGGGTAAACAATAGGTTGGACTTTAATACATTTGGTTTATTAATTATTATTTAAACTTTCTTTTAAAAAATAATTTTGTTTTATTAAAAAATTCGAATTTTTGGAATAAAATTTAATATTTGAAAAAACAATATAAACAGTTTTAAATGATTTTTATTATTTTCCAAGACAGTATTGGCAGTTTTTTCATTGGTTTCAAATTAGTATTGGATTGAAATTTTAAAAATAAAAAAATAAATTATAAGTACAGGTAGAGGATTTATTTTATTTCATTTTGTTCAACAGTTTATTTTTGGAAAAACTTTTTGTTATTCAAAAAACAATATTCTAATTAAAAAAAATAAATTCCCGTTCTTCTTAATTAAAAGTTATTTTTAATCTAATTTACCATTTAACATAATAAAAGGACAATACTAAACAAATTCAACTTTTTGGTTACTAAAATTTAAAATAAATTTGACCGGTGGTTATTAAAGTTTTCAATGATCCTGTGGAATTTTGAGCAAGAAACATTTTATTTTGATTTTTGATGAATTTTTAACAATGAAAATGTCCATAAATTTTAATTGCAATTAAAATATTTGTAGGTTACTTTTTAAAACTATTTTTTTTTGTTTTAAAAACCTTTTTAAATGTTTTTTAATTTCTCATTTTCCCTTAAAAAATTTTTTAATTTCTTTGTTTTTAAAGAAAATGTTTAAAAATATTTAAACGTTCAAATTGCAAATTAAATTATCCTAAGGGTTTTCATAGTTTGGTTGAATGCATGAGTTTTTCTTAATGATTTTTTCTTTCCTCTTTTTTTTTCTACTCCTTTTTCACAATTTTTCTTCTTTAATTTTTCCACCCTGGTGATAACAAATCTTCTGAACTAGTTTCCATTTTTTTCCGGAGTTCCGGCCAATGATAACCAAACCCCCTTAAAAATTTATTTTCAATTAAACTTTGCTTTTGGGCTTGAAGTTTTTAACAAAGGTGTTCCAATAAAAGTTGATTTTGCCCATTTTGATTCCGCTCAGATAATTTTATTAAAGTTGTTTGGTGTTAAACAAATTTTCAATAATATTCATTTTTCAAATTAATTTCGGTTATTTTTCCCAAATTCCAGGTAAAATGTATTATAGAAAATTTTTTCTTCGGTTTTGGACCTTTGGGTCCCATTTAAAATATTGCTTTTTCCTTTTGGTTTGGGTTAGGCCCTTTTTACAAATCAAAATCCCCGTAAATTTTTTCGGATTGAAATAACCCTTTTAAAAAGTTCGTTTCACCTAAATTTCCTTAAAACATTGGAATTTTATTAATCCATTGGTTTTGTCTCTTTCGGGTTTTTAAAATTCGGAAAATTTCTAATTAAGGCTCGGGATTAAATGGAATGCCACTTTTTTAAACCTTTTTATGTGATTTTATTTTGAATCTCTTTCGAAAAGGGGTTTTTTTTTTTAAAAAAGGGTTTTTTCCAATCCAAAAATTTTTATTCTTTTTACGGTTTAAATGCACAAATTTAAGAAGCGGTGCACTTGCAGCTTTTCCCAGACCATCATCACTACTATTTTTCCAAACGTTCCCAAAATTATGAAGAAAATGAATAATTATTACCTTATTACCTGGAATCGCCCACGATTCTCCATTAGACGTTGGCCAACTCGTTGAAATGTCTTCTGATTTATAATAGTACAATTAGGAAGTCTTTCGTGGTCTAACCCTTTGCCTTCCAAAGCATTGCAAGACATAAGTCCATACATCAGATGCATATCTGGATACTCAATGAACGTGTATACCATATTTTCGAATTAATTCACCACGAAATCCAAAAATCAGTAAATTAGTATCAGAGTAAAGTATCAATGTGTCAGCAATCTGAAGTTCTAAAATGCAGGGTATTTTATTTATTTCGTCATAGTAACGTGGCAAAACAACGTTTTTGGTGTCAATAAAAATAAAACACAATTTTTTGCAAACTAGGTGGATTAAAGAATTGAAAATGAATAAACGTTGTATCTAACTTTGTTTGTAAGAAATCATTAAAAATTAAAAACACGAATTAGTTCATTATCATTTTTTCGAAAGCGGTTCATTTTATAAACATAAGAGTACCTTTTTTAGCTCAATGTTCAAGCTATCTGGATTTATTTTTTTTGTATGTACACATATACAGGGTGTTCCACTATACGGCAGGACTTTACCAAAGGACAGTTAACGTACGAAAATGTCAGTTTTCATATAAACATATATGCTGGAGGCTTCGCTTTGAGATACAGAGTGTTGAAATTTTGTAAAATAAATAGAACATTTAGAATATTTCTAAAGCCAGATTTGAATAATTTAAAATTTGGTACACAGTGTGAACTAATTGTCCCTCATTATTTAGGGCTTATGATGATAAAATATGAAAATCAGTGGAGGAAACATGGGTGTACCATCGTCCCTTTGAAAAAATCTCCTACGCCACTGACTATTGCAAATCCAATAACGTTTTCCGATTATTTATGCTTGTTGGAACACAATAGTGTGGTTCTATAGTACACGTACGGCGCACCGTGGTCGAAATATTTCAGGTTTTGTGAGGTAATGTCGTTAACTAATATGAATAACATTTAAGGGTGCACAAATTCTAACTAAATAACGTTCAATAAAACCAGTAAATGCAACTCTTAAACCGATAAATAGGGTAAACTAGATAGTGATTGGCACTTTAAGCGTACATTTGCAGTTTATTAATTATTATTTAGGAACTTGTCTGTTTAGAAAAATAATTTTGTTATTATTACATCACAAATATACTGAAGTATTTTGGAATAAAATTTAATATGAAAAGAAACAATAAAACAGCTTTTAAATGATCTTTTATTCATTTGTCCGGAAGCACAGTCATTGGCAGCCCTTTTATAGTCATTGGTTTAACAAATTCAGTGATTGGCATCCTGAAATTTGTAAAAATAAAATAAAATAATTTAGTTAGGTAAGTACTAGGTAGAGGTAGGTTCTCACCTATTTATTTATTATTGTTGCAACATGTTTATTTTGGAAAAACACATATTTTAGTACCTACTTGACAAAAAAACTAATACCTTACTAATTAAAGAAACAACTAAATCTACACCAGTTTTAACTTGAATTAAAAGTTTTCCTTCTAATCTACCTATTACAGCTATTTAACTTATAATAAATAGGTACAATGCACTCAAACTAAATTACACACTTTTTGGTTACTACAAGATTTACAAATAAACTTTGTTACGCTTGGTTATATTGAAATGTTTTCGAATGCATCCTGAATGGTAACTTCTTGAGCAGTAGAAACATTTTATTCCTTGATTTTTGCATGAATATTGTTACAGCAAGTGAAACATAGTCCAGTCAATATTTTAGCATTGCAATTAAAATCATTTGTAGGCTCTACTGTTTTAACCAACATATCTTTCTTTTCGTTCTTAAACAAACTTTTTACATGACTGTCTTTGTTTATATCCTCATCTATTTCATCCTTAAACAAATCTTTTTACATAACCTTTTTTTATTAAGAACAATGTTTGAAAGAATATTTATTTTGGAACTTGCTTAAAAGTCAATATTACCAGACTTCATCCGTAAGGGTTTTCTTAGCGTACCTTGTTTCGGTTGAATGTTCAGTGATTGTTTTTCATTAATCGATTTCTTTCTTTCCTCTTTCTTCTTTTCTATCTCCTTTTTACTAATCTTTTCTTCTTTAATTTTTTCCACCCTGAAGATGTTATAACGAAAGGGTCTTCTGAACTCAGTTTCCTATTTCCTTTCCTCACAGGAGTCTCCGGCCAATAAAGATAACTGCTAAGACTTCCTTAGATACAACTTCCTCATTTTCATTATTAATATCTGTGTGCTTCTTGGGACTTGATAGTTTTTAACTAATTTAGGATGTTCCAATAAAAGTTGATTTTGCTCCATTTGTGATTCACGCTCAGAGGTATTCATTTTCACTTATAAGTTGTTTCAATTGTTACAGTACAAGGATTTTCAATAATAGTTGACATTGTTTCAAGATTAATTTCATTCATTTATTCCAACAAATTCCAGTTGTAAAGATGTATCTATAGAAAATAGGGTTTTGTCTTCGGATTTTCGGTACCGTTTGGTGTCCTTTCATTTAAAATATTGCTTTCTGTCACTTTTGGTTTGGTTTTGTTAGGTTCTCCTTTTTACAAACTCAAAATACAAATCCGTAATATTTTTGTTCTGGATTGTCAAATACACCTTTTAAAAAGTTCTTTGTCACACTATCACCTACAATTTCCTTAAAACATTGGAAGTTTATAGTTGAATCTCTATCTGGTTCTTGTAGCTCTGTTCTTGGGTGTTTTGGAAAATTCTTGGCCAAGCACTTATCATAATTAATGGCATCGGGATTAAATGGATATAGTCCACTTTATTTAAATCCGTTTTGTAGGGTAGTCGATTTTATTTTGTCAACTACATCTTTCAGAAGGAAGGCAAATTTTTCTTTTGTTATAGAACAATTTGGGTTTTGGTGTCCAATCCAAACATACCTTTTTCCATTCATTCTTTATCGGTTTAAATGCAGCAACGTCCACTGGTTAAGAATCCTTGTTGAATTGGGATAGAGGCAAATTAAAATTATTTTCAATTTGATACAAAGCTCACTCAAATTGTAAGTGAGATGGGAGCTATGGCCAACTAAGAACAGAATAACCGGAAATCGAATATTTTTCTTTATAAGATATGGGTGGAAAACGTTAGCAATATACTCAAAAAGAGTCAAGTCATCCACCCGTTGTCACTTTTACAATGGACCATCCCTTTGAAATAGGATTACCAATTTCCTCTGATATTCTTTTCAGAGGATACACTATCATTGGAGGTACAGTGTTTCCGTCAGCTGAAAATTGTGACCGTTAAAGTAGTTTTGTAAGGAGCCCGTTCAACCTCGTATACGTTCCTTGCTCCCTTTGGAGCCAAAATTTTTGTTTTTGGGCAGAATTGAAAGTTTGTTTCATCTCCATTAAATATTCTTTCTGGATTCCGTAAAACATTGACAAATTTTTTCCATTAAATATGCCTTTATTGATTTTGCTTATTAATATCTAAAGGTTACAAAAAACTTACCACTCTCACATAAGTACACCAGTAGAAGGAATTATTGTTTCATTACTATTTGGTACTCTACAGTCATTGACATCAATTGTGCCAATGACTGTTTTATTTTAATATCAAAGTACAGTGATTGGCATAGGTAAAAATATTATTTCACGCCTATTTTCATGCTTACTTAGTTATTGATTCTGCTTATTAATATCTAAAGGTTACAAAAAAACTTACCACTCTCACATAAGTACACCAGTAGAACGAATAATAGAGTTAAACAGTACTCCAGACTAAGCGGTAACTCACAAATTTAAACTGATTTTGAAACACACAAAAAGTTCGTTTATAAACGCGCTTATCATAACCTTAAATGAAATGATGCTGCTTGGAAATTTTGTCACGTGAGCTGGAACAGACTCGCGCATGTCAAAACAGTGCCATTTTCGGTATGAATGTGAATAAAACCTTAGAATTTACTGAAATGTACATACATTGCCAATAAATGTCTAGGTGCCAAGAACTGTATGGTTTACCCTAACTAATGTAACTATTTATTTATTATGTTTTGGATTTTCGGTTCGTAAAATTAATGAAATAACCACTTTTCTTCAAATTAGGCACTGGAAAGAATGGTTTTTAATTCATGTTCAAGAACCGAAAATCGATACAAATAAATATTCAACAAAACGTTTCAATGACAAAATAAAAATTAATGACTAATGTGAATAAAAAGCATTTTGTTGAATGCACAACTGGCAGCGTTTTCTAATGGAATGATTTAGGCTAACTAGCACATCTTGATTAATTTCTGCACATTCATTTTGAATTTCCATGCAAAAGTTCTTCTCTAGTTGGCACTGGCGTTGAATAAACAATTTCTTTCAGATGACCCATAGGTAGAAACCCATGGGGTTAGGTCTGGAGATCGGGAGGCCATGCAAATGGACCACCACGACCAATCCACCGACCTTAAAATTTGTATTCAGCCAATTACGAACGTTTATGCTATAATACGCGCCCATCGAGTTGCAATCAGGCTTGTCGCATATTAAGTGGAACGTCGTCCCACATATTATGATTCTCCGCCTCCAGAAATTGCAAAAAGTTTTCAGAATTCACACGCTGTGGAAGTATATGAAGGCCAAACAGATTTCCATTGTAAATGCCTATCCAAATATTCACACTAAATTCATGTTGAAATTTTCGCTGTCTGATTTTATGGGGATTTTCTTACGCTCATACAATTCACAATACCTCGTCGGGTAAAACATGACTCATCGGTCCATAGAATATTGCTTAAAAAATCCCCATTGTTTTGAACGGAGTTCAGAAGCCACCTACAAAATGCAACCCTGCGTTCTTCGTCTTCTAGGTGTAAACCATGGACAGGTTGCCGATGAAAAGGACGTATGTGGTCCTGTTTTAATATTCGTACAATAGTGCTTTTAGAAGTTCCAGTGGTTCGATTGACTCTTCTTTGACTAGTCCTCGAATCTCTATTAAATGCACGAAGTACGTTATTGTTTCTCCCAACCGTCTTAAAATTCAGACGATTAGGATTCCTAGGTATAGCCTTCAACCCTTGATTTACGAAATGAAGATGCACGTTTGAAAAAACATTATAATGTGGATGTAGTCTGTTGGGAAATCGTCTACAGTATTCTCGAGCTATTTCTGCTGTATTCCCATCACAAAAACTACAAACAAAATGCATGTCAGCGTATTCTTGATAAGAAAATCTAAGAGGTATCTTATTTAACGTTTGAAATTAGCACCTAATTAAAAATAATTTACGAAGTTACCTCTGAATTAAAATATTCTTCGTACAAATGTCGAAACTTAGTCATAGTTTACTTCGTGAAATTTAAATTCGAAATTACATTTTACATCACTGGCCTAACATTACCTGACAAAATATCTTGAAAATAGTGCGCCGTACGTGTACCATAAGCACTGAATAATGAGGGCAATTAGTTCACACTGTGTAACAAATTTAAAGCTATTCAAAGCTGAAGTTTTAGAAATATTCAAAATACTCTATCTATTTTACAAAATTTTGCTAAGGTACCCATGTGTATGTCATCAAAATATGATTGTACATATGACAAAACGCGTAAATACGAATTTTAGGGTGGGCCCCATAATATACCTTCTATATGTGCAGTATATACAGATTTGTTCTTGTCATCACGCTGTAGAGGTCGCTTTTATATACAGCTTGTCTGAATATACTAACGTGACTTTGTAGGCCAAGTAGTGGAAGCTATCTTCGACTTTATAAGGGCTAGTTCGTATATACCAAATGTGTCCGAATTTGAAACTTCGATTTATTTGGAAATTATTATGTTAACAAACGACTATAGGATGCAGTAAACAAGAATAGATATTAGATTTTTATAAGAAAGAAATGTCCACAAATTAAATTATTGAAATGGAAATTGTTAATTGTTAGTTTAAATTATTCTTTTATAAATTGTGACATACAATAAAATTTAGATAACAATCAGTTTGAAACAGCTAGTGTAGATATAATGTAAGAATATTGAAAATTCCTACAATAAGTTTAAAGATATGTGTCTACCTGCGTAAGATGATTAAACAAAAGGCCTTTGTCTAATGCTTAAATTATTTCGATCGTATAGGATTGGGGGAATATTTAATTATTTACAAAACTAGTGTACAAAATAGGAAAGTGAAGAGCAGAAGAACAAACAATATTAAATATTAAACTAATTCTTACACTGTATCGTCACTTAAATGTGAGATAAGTTCCACGTAAATGCTACCTTTTATATTATGGTTGTCAAGATTTCAATTTTAATGTTAAAAATCGGAGTACTTTCTTAAAATTAAATTTTGCGTGAATTACTAATATTGCATGTACCCAATAATTTTTTATGTTCAATAATTAGCTTAATCAAGACAACACATAAATGGTTACTATTAGCGTAATTTTAATAAAAAATCTTGTTCACGAACATCATATATATTATTGTAACACCTGTGTAGGTATAACATGTAAAACTATCTACTACAGATTACTATTTTTGTTATTGAAGGTTACAAATTTAAAAGTATTTGAACCAATTTCAACGCTGCGTTTACAAGTAATGTTATCTGCGGATTCGTCAACTACAAGGCCTGCTATTGTTAAGGCAGAGTTTATTTAAAATTGCATTAAATAGTTTTACAACTTAAAGATTTACCCAAACTACAGTGTCTAAAAAGCGCCCTTTTAATTTAAATCTGGAATATTTTCTTCTCGCCCATAATGTCTCAAGTCGGCCTTGTATGTTTATATTTAAAATATTCTTGTTACGGTTTTACACGAGTACTTGTAAATTCATATTTCGTAACAATTCCTTGGTATATTCCAAAAACATTTTTAAATTTTTATAACACAGTTCTGGTTTTAAAAAAGTTTTTAGAAATTGAAATGCATTGGATTATATAAGCACCCCTGGGTATATATGTCGTATATGAAGTCTCCATTCGTAGTAGATCAGATAATGTGGATGTCACTCCTAACCAAGCCGACCCAGTGCTTTATCCCTGAAATTATAAAAAATGTGGGCTCCATATTTCTAAAAGAAACTTAGAGTTCGTATGTTTAAAAACGGCAGATACGTTCTATTACCCTCCACTTCTCTTTTACTCTTAATTTCACCCCCCCTGCAAAAAATGTCAAAAACCGCCCTGTAGTTTCCACTCTCATTCACCAAGGACCCTATCATTCAAATGTCCTAATGGAATTAACCAGGAAAATGATATCGACCTTCAACTTCATGTTTCATACTGAGCATCTTTTTAAATCGTTTCTTGTTTTACTCCTCATACCTGAAAATTTCATGTGTCTAATTTCGACTGTAGATTGATGGGTGGATCAGTCAGTCAGGCAGCTTAGTGATTCTTATATAAAAATTATTAAAATCGTGATTACCTTAGTTTTCATAATAGTATTACGAATAATCATTTTTCGGTTACTATTATAAAAATATAATTAATCCATCCAAACAGTTTTTAAAATATTACAGAAGGCTAAATTAAATTTCTGCCCTTGGCATCAGTGTTTTTTAGTCTTCTTGGGTTTGAACGTTACAATTTTCAAACCTTTCAAATTACTTTTTATACCATATTTGAAACTTCTCTGGAACAAAACCTAAAATCAGCTTTTTTGACATCGACTAAATCTACCATTTTGTTATAAATTATTATTAAATATATCAACTAATGCATAAATTTTGTGAATTTTTATTGTTTAGAAATGAATGATAGGAAAGGGTTGGATAAAACTTTAAACTATACGTGAGTTATTATATAATTCACATATAAAAATTAGCCGGCTTATTCAAAATGTTCACAAGCTAATTTTTTTTGCAAAATATTTGTAACATTGCTCACTTATATAATAAAATATTACCATTTACTTTATGAGTTTCTAAAAAAATCTGAATTGGAATTCAGTTTGTCCATTTTTTGTGCAATTACCATTACGATAAAAAATATAAGTTTATATTGTTGTACAGTGGTATTAATCATAAATGAAATATAAAGATATTAACACCGCATACAGAAAGGGCAAGTAATCGTATTTAATGTAGCTTCTTATCCTTGTTTACTATGTAGAAAAAATTAATACCATTATTTACTACTTAATTAGCGCAAAATAACAAAAACGTAGCATAGCACTGTAACATTTAATACTTCTATTTTGTGTTAAAAGAATGTGCTAATTCCAAACAAGAACAAAGGTTTAGAGATAACAACGATTTATTTATAGTACCTACTTTTGGAAAATTGCTTATAACATAATGAACAAGCACAAGCACATATTCTAGGTGGTTTCTTCTTCAAACAAAGAGTGTTATGTTGTTTGATGGCTAAGCAATGTTACTGGGTTCACACATTTTGTCCTATGCAAAATTCTTGACAACTTGAACATAGAATTTGACATATTCCTTGGTTTTCTCAGTGAATTTTGTCTTTATATTACGTAGGAATTGTTGAAGACAATGATGAAGTTTAAAAATTACTTTGATTTCGTCTTAAGGAAACTTCTTGGCAATTTTGTTAGTTACACCTTTTACGCGTGGTAGGACAACTGGTTTTTTATTTTCTTCGTTGCTTCATAGAAAGATGGTTACATTTGTTGATAATTTTATTTAAAAAATGATGCTATAGAAAATGTGTTTTTTGCGCTCTCTTCTGTATGGCTAATTTAGTTGAACAATCGATAGGAGGAGAGCTATAACAATGTAGTCAAGCATAAGTGTGGTTCACGCCTTATACTTATGTAAGTTATTAATGAAACTAAATATTAATTGCAATTATGTTTTGCTTGATTTAATCTTTTTTGCCCTTAAATTGTGAATAACACTTGATATAAATCTAATTAATAAATAATAAATTATAACGCGCATAAGTTTCGGGAAAATGAAATTTCACTTAGTAGGGTAGATAAACTTGTAGATTTAATGAATACTAATAATTGTAACTCGGAAGAGATGCACTCAAAACAAAGGATCTGGCGAAATATGTGGAGGTGTTCATTATGGAACCAGACAAAGTAATTGTGACAAATGTAGCAAAAGAAGATATTAAGGGCAAAGAAAATGCAAAATCTGTTTATAGCCAACACTATAAAAGGTAAATATACAAGAAACGGTATTAATGAGGGAAGCAAGCCTTATTGATCGGCATCTCTATTCGGGTACCAAGTAACTAAACGGAACAAAGGTATAGACGATGATTCCCTTTCCCAGGTATAGAAAGTATACGTCGTTTACAACAGGCAAACGTGAATATCACATGACAAAATTACCAATCGGGCAAAAATTAGTCCTAATGCTTTTCCAAGGGTACCAACTATATCTATTTTAAGTTTAAATTTTGATTTATGCTTTGTGTATTTAGATAATATCGTAGTATTCGGAAACTATTTAATAAATCACAACAAAAATTTAGCTAGCGTTTACAATTAAATTTGATTGTGTTTTTGGAAATTTTTTCTTGCAAACGTTAAAATATTAGGTCAGAGTTCGACCGAGTAGTAGGCGCCAAAGTTTGACATTTCCGCTAGAGCAGACTTTACTTTTCCTTTTCCTGAAAAAGCGTTGTTATGGAAACAACAATTTAATTTTAATTTGTTCAAAAAATTATAATCAATTTTCAAACTTGTTCATTAATGTAAGATTAAACGTATAATTGGTAAGTGTTGCATTTTGAAAATTGAAGACGTGCAGCGATAAAGTAGACTCTGTTAAAGTATTTACTGATGGTATAACTGTCGATTTTGGTGATTACCTCGGCGATAACAATGCTGTGAGATTTCTTCCGTCTGTTTACGTTACCGCAGTTTCGTTTAAATTTAATATTCGGGAAACATTATCTTTTTCATTGCGACAGATTCTATGTACCCTTCCGCTACGAAACTCGGCATGCAAACCCCGTGGCGCTTCAGCAAGTCAATATTTGCTTCACCATCGTTCAGTAAAGTAGCAGAAGTACGCCTTAAACAGTTTACTAAACATTGCTTCATTTTAGAAATTTAACGACTTCTCCGAGTACAGAACTGATCGTATGAATCCCCATATTTCTATAGCACTGCTCATTTTGATATTTCAAAGAAAATCTTCTCTATTGAATATCTCTCGGTCTTAATGAAGTATACTTATCTTAAATTTTGACGAAAACTTCCCTGAATATTGTAAGCGACCGCACTTCTCTCGTTTTGCTTTCGGGAATATCTTGAATGTCATCTAAATTTTTATTTTTATCGTCTAGCCACATCTGCATGCGCCGGTTACTCTGATTAATAGGACAAGCCGAACAAATCATATCACTTTGGGAGCGCACAATATTAACACTGATTTAAATTTGCCTTTATTTTTAAATACATTTCATCTGGTGCGTCCATTAAAAAACCTTCGAACTGTTCTTTCGAACTGTTCTTTCGAACTGTTCTTTATTAAATATTCTTGACCTTTTTCCAGAATATCTTTCATTTGCCTTTTTTTGAAAGCGCGGTAACTTTAAATATTGACATATAGATTCCATGCTTAACAATCAACCCAGATTTGATCGTGGAATAATGGGACCACATTGTCGAAGCTTTCCATTTCTTATCATTTTGTATCTAGGTATAATACGCAAGAAGTACATTTTCCAAATAGATGTTCACATTCTTTTCATTACACCAGTGAATAAAGTGTTGATACGCAGCATAACACTTTTCACCGGAGTTGGATGGTCCGAGGCACGATACTGCTTCATTCGCTTCAACGGCAATTTCGGGCGGCTTGCATTCCGTACTAAAACCAACTAATTTATAACAATTATGTTTTTAGTGATTTAATTAACATACTCCATTCTTATTAAAAAATTGCGAAAGGAGAAATATTTCTTTCACTAATAATAGGATTATTTACCGCGTTGCCAAGGAAGCAGCACCTACATATTCATGAAAACAAACTTACCCACTTGCCAATGGCGTTTTATTTAACGAACGCTAATAGTATCCCTTAAGAGCCTATGATTAAAAATAAATGTTTTGCGTAAATTTGCGTAAGTTTGAAGAAAAAACAGCATATTTTATTTAGAGAAGAAGTTACTTTTCATGGCTTGCCTTCTACTAGTTAAACATAGTCGCGCCATGACAAGTAATACTTCTCCTCGACATAAAATAACTCTAGTATGTTTACGACATTTAATTACGGCAGATTTTATTCTACCAAATCCAAATAAGACAAAGATTACCGAAAATTATCCAGTACTAAAAGATGCAAATGAGACGAAAGGATTTATCGCATTTTGAATCAGTTTAGGTTTAATTCCAAATTTTGCAGGATTTGCAAGCTCATTAATTAAATTGATGCGAAGAAATACAATAAAATTGTAACACTGGGAGGTATGCCGTAATAGTTAAACGACTTTCATGTATGTTTTAGCATCAGGTGGATGTACAAAGGTTAATGGAAAGTAGATAAGCAACACCGGTTCATTCAAATTTTGACCCAAAGTCTCATGTTATATAGCTTTCCAAGGTTCGTTCTGGTTATTTTGGTCCCAGCAGAAAATCAGAAGCGTTCTTTCAGGCACGTGACCAAGCTTTGTACATTTGACTGGAAGTATGATGGGCGCAAGCTATATTAGTATTATAGGGCAGATCCTATTTCAGTTCGTCGCTAGAAAAGTAATTAGTTTTGAAAAAGGTGTAAAAGGTAGCTGGAAAAAATAAGTAGAAATGGTTAACATCGTGGCCAAGTGTGGTGAGGGTTCATGGTTAAAAGGCATCATAGCTAAAAGTGGCCGGTTCGTGCCCTCGGCGGTTGAGCTGGTCGGTTCGCATCTTAGCTAAAATGATCGTCGCTAAAATAAGTGATCCTAACCCAAAAGGTCACTAGAAAAGTAACTATATTTGAAAAAAAGTCACTAGAAAAGATTTGCAAGATCAGCTTGGGGCCAGACGATAGCTGGTTCGTATCCTTGCTAAAAGGTGGCTGTATCATAGCTAAAGATAGCCGGTTCATGTCCGCACTAAAACGTGGTCGCGTTATAGCTAAAGATAATCGGTTTGCTAAAACTTATAGTGACAACACCATCATTAAAAATAGCTGATGCGAGTCATCATTAACAAACAGTAGGTGGCCAAACATGTGTGGTTTGAATCTCTGCTACGCAAATATGTCATAAAGGAAATAACCAGATAAATCTGCAGAAAACAATCTAATAATGAAGAACTCAATACAAACATTTGTATCAGGAGTAATTTGTAAGGGTCTTCAAGAACAAAACAAATAGAATCCCAAATACGCAAAATAAAAAGGTTAAAATTTGACTTGAAGTTATATCAAGTGCAACCGAATGTTGATAAAAACACGATTATACTAAGACCTTGCTTGTCATTAATGTACTGTTGTGAAATTGCTAACAACCTGGACATTGATTTGTTTTATGTTACACAGGCAGAACTACAATCTAAAGTTAAAAACTTATGATCTTTTAGTAAAATTTGAATAGATTTTACACTACTTAATAATCTGTAGTTGGCAGTACACCTTGTTTTAGAAAAACATGTTGCTTGTTCTTGTGAACTGCTGTGTATTGTTTGCCCTAGTTTGTAGATTTGTAAAAGAATTGTCACGCAAGTTTCTAGTTTATTAGAATTTGTGAAGTGGTGTATATCGTATTTTTTAAACAAATATTACCTATTTGTTTGTAATATGTAAAAATGAAAATGAAATAAGGATGCTCAACGGAATTGTATAAACATGAAAATTCTTAAACCAAATGAAGATGCTTTGCTGTTTATACATGTATATTGACTTAATTTAAAACATAACGCTACAAAAATAGAACTTCTATGGAATATACAATAATTTAAATGATATGAATTACAATGGAAGCTAAAAAATAAAAATACGTAGTTGTACTAATGTATATTCTAAATAGGAAGTCAAGATTCATTTTCAAGTAATGAATCAATAGTGTTATTTAACTAAAATTATTATTAATTTTATTAAATACATAAATAAAAGGTTTACCTCGAGTAGGATTTGAACCTTTGAGTACCGCGCTAACTATCTGCGCCATCGAGATACGAATTTTGTCTTTATGTGTGAGGAACTGATGTAAATTCTAAATATAATGAGATTACAAATATATATATATATATATATATATATATATATATATATATATATATATATATATATATATATATATATATATATATATATATATATATATATAATTATAGTGCGTCGACTACAGTGGTCATTTGCACTTTATCTCAATTAGGTACTAGTACTTAAAGTTGTCTTGACAAGCGTGTGACATTATTATAGTATTTTCTTAATATAGTTTTAGTCTTCACTTTCTAGTTCCTTAGATTTTTTATTAGGTTTGAGTCTTTTAGGAAGTTTATCAACCTGTTTATGTTGCTGGGCTCGTTGTTTAAACATGTTTCTATAGTATTGCTTAACTTGTTCTTGATTCTTAGTTCGGCATATGTGGCAGTCAGTCAGTATGTGAGTGACATTCAACGTTTTTCACAATGTGTGCAAATTGGCTTCGGTTCTGCTGAGAGTAAATGCTTAGAAGTAATATTTGTATGTCCTATTCGTAGTCTGGTGATGGCCACTTGCAGTCTTCGGTTGATGGAACTCGCAAGGATCCATTTAGATGGTTGTTTTTTAATCTTCGAAAATTGTGAATTGTTTTGTACCCAGTTTTGAAAAGCGTCTTTTTCGATACATTCCTTTAGAAATACTTTTACGTCGTTTGGACGTACTAGCCTACAATCAATGGTGTTACTTTTTGCTGCTTGGCGGGCGGCGATATCTGCTAACTCGTTCCCAACTATTCCACAGTGTGACGGACACCAGGTGAAACATATTTTTTTGTTAGTCTTGCTTAGCCATACCACACTGGCTAAAATTTTCTGTACAAGAGGGTCGCGTGAGAAGGGGTCGGATGCAGCTTGTAACGAACTAAGGGAATCGGTGCAGATCAAGAATTTAGATTTGTTGGACATATCGCAATAGACTAATGCTTGCAAAATAGCATATAGTTCTGCGGTGTACACACTGGCGTAACTAGGCAGCGACCAACTGTGTGTAGTATATGAGTCGTAGATGGCACATCCCACTCCGAGGCCAGTTTTAGAGCCGTCTGTATAGATGGCGGTATAATTGTAATGCTCAGACAAAAGGTTATTGAAATTTGTTTTTATTAACTCAGTACAAGTTTGGTCTTTGTTAGTTAGGGAGTGATCTATGTGAATACTGAGGGGAGAAATAGACCATGGTGGGGTTTCACATACACCAAGTTGGTATGTTTCAAGTGGAAATTGTATCGAAAATTTGCTTGTTATTTCGGAAGTTCTATTTCCAGTAGGACGCATTACAGATGGCCTATTTTCGTAGAGTTGGTGGTCTTCCGCGTTGAATAACAGAGCAAATAAGGGATGGGAATGCTGAGCGTTGACTCTATTGGCGTAGTTGCACACTACCTTGTTTAGTATGTGTTGAATTGGGGTGGCGTTACACTCAAAACATACGTCTTCTAATCGAGAAGTACGGAATGCACCGTTACACAATCTTAGCCCTGTACAATGGATTTGATTCAATTTGTTAATATGAGTCCTCCTTGCACTTGAGAGAACTTCTCCACCATACGTAATTTTGGACAAAATTATTGATTTATACAACTGTATAAGAGTTTCCTTATTTGACCCCCAAGATATGTGCGATACACACCTTAAAATATTCATTGTCCGCTTTGCTTGGTCAGACACCGCATGTATATGTTTCTTCCATATTGCTGTCGAATAAGATGCCTAGAAGTCTAGTTCCATTTTTGACCTCAATGGTGTAGCTGTCGATGGTAAGTCGGAGATGATCATGCTTTGTTCTTAAGCGGCAAAAATGGACCTAAGTGCGACTTTATAGGGAGAACTTAAATCCCATTTTTTTAGCTGGAACGTCTAGTTTGTCTATCCCTTGTTGAATTTTTTTGCGTATGTTTGTCGATATAGTGCCAGTATATTACCAAATCGTCTACGTACATCGCTTTACCAATATCTGGACTGAGGCATTTAACTAGCCGGTTCATGGCGATAGCAAAAAGAACGCGACTGAGGGTTGATCCTTGCGGAATTCCGTTTGCTTGGATATGAGTTTTAGATAATATACTGTTTACCCGAACTTGAAATTTTCGGTTTTTTAGAAAATTTTAATGAATCTTAACAAATGGCCCCTTATACCCATCAGTTCCAGTTCTAGCAGGATTTCGCGTCTGTTCGTTCGGTCAAAGGCTTTTTCTATATCAAAGAACACCACAAAAACATGTTCTCTTAATGCAAAACTATTGAGGATGGTTGATTCCAACTGCACTAGACAGTCCGTTGTTGATCTAAACTGCCTAAGCCCCATTTGGAAGTTTGCTAACAGGTTGTGGCGCTCTAACTGCCATGTAAGGCGTGTACTAACCATGTTTTCAAGAAGCTTGCACAGACAAGAGGTTAGACATATAGGTCTGTAATTATCCATAATTTGTGATCTTTGTTGCTTTTGAGACACGGGATAATTATTGATTTCTGCCACTCTTTAGGAAATGTACCATATTCCCATATTCTATTGTAAAGGAGTAAAATTTTAGATTTTTCGCCTTTTGGAAGGTGTTTAATGAACTCATAATGAATTTAGTCAGCGCCAGGAGCTGAACTTGACTTTGCCAGCGCGAAATCAAATTCTGTTGATGTAAAAGGCATATTATAGGGAGTTGGTCCTCAGGCTGGATTACTGTTGGGTCGACTTTATCATCTAGTGGTTCAGAAATTTGGAAGTTTGCTTCGTAGTAGGTTGCAAAATTTTCGGCGATATCTTTTGCGTTATTTAGTATGACATTGTTTGTCATTATACTATTTATTGTATTTGTTCGTGATGTGGAAGCTATTGCCTTATTTTTCTCCAAACTTCGCCATGTGATGTATCTCTGGATAGACTGGATACGATTTTTCCATGAGCTTTGTTTAGCTATCACAATAACCCTTCGAGCTATGGCCTTTTAAAGTTAATTGCGTTAGTGACAGTTGGGTTTTTTTTTAATTCGTTTAAGGCCCGTTTACGATTACAAATGACATCTTTAATTTCTTCGTTCCACCATGGGACACACTTTTTATATAGCTTGCTATTAGATTGTGGAATACTAGCTTCACATGCGCTTACGATTTTAGAGCAAATGTCACTAACTGCATTATCGATGTTTTCTAATTCTACGTTAAAAGGGGCAAGATTTTCATTGAATTTGTCCCAGTTTGCTTTTTTAATCATCCATCTTTTTTGGAGTGAGTTAACTGGATTCAAGTTTGGCATTGATATTTTTATGGGAGCATGGTCTGAGAAAATTTCTTGAAGTAGGACTTGCCATTCAAATCTTAATGCTAAACGGGGAGACTACAACGAAAGGTCAAGTGCCGAGAAGGAGTTACTTCTGGCGTTAAAATAAGTGCTTTCGCCAGTATTCAATAACGTTAGGTTACCTTCATCAAAGATTTCCTCCAAGAGTCTGCCCCTTGAATCTAAAGATCTAGATCCCCAAATCGGGTTGTGAGTTAAAATCCCCACTAAAGCGAAATGGAGGGTGCAATTGGTTGATTAGATCAAGGATTTGGGCTTTATCCCACGTAGCGTTTGGTAGGTAAATGTTACAGAGAAAACCGTATTGGAGTTGATAATAATTGCTACGGCTTGTAAATCAGTTGTTAGAGGGATTAAAGAGTGAGATATTGCAGTTTTAATGAGTATGGCTGTTCCTCCATGAGCACGTGGACCTGGATCTACGTCGTTTCTGTAAGTTTCGAAACCTCTTAATAAAACTTTTCATCTGGTTTGAACCTTGTTTCTTGCAAACAGATACAAAAGGGTTCTCTTTACATATTAATAAATTGAGTTCAAGGTTGATTTTTAGCTGTATTATATTATCCATGATTAAACAAATATGTGGCAAATAAGATTTTATAAATAAATTGCTTATAGTAAAGAGACAAACAATAAATATGTAATAAATAAGACTATAAATAAATTATTAACAGTAAAGAGACAAACAACGTAGAACAAACAGTAGAATGAGACTAAAACAATGTATAAAAAGATATCACAGATTTATCACCACAGTTTTAAATTATCACAGAGTTATGACTAGATTACGGCTTGGATTAGCTTTCTCCCAAGCTGTTCGATGGCATATCCTCTTTCCTTTACGAGGGACGCCTTTAGGCCAGCCCACCTTTTCTTCTTCTGTTTGCGATTAATGGGGTTAATTAAACGGGTCGTCTATTTCCCCAATAGACGAAGACAGTTCTTTTCTTTTATCGCTTATTGACTCGGTATCCATCTCAGTTTCAGTATCTACAGTAGTGTACGTAACCTCGTCTATATAATTTTTTAAGGTAGATCTTAAGCTGGTGATTTGGTTTGTGATGGTGTCCTGTAAACAAGGCAATATAGCCTTAGGCACCTCTTTAACTATTCCGCGTTCACTACCTTTTGATTGCGCTACTTGAGAGAAGGTACTTGTTACAGTCACCATTGATGTTTGGGCTAGAGCCTTGGCTTCCATAAAACTTACAGTATACAGAACTTTAATTTCTTGGACCTTCTTTTCTAGCTTATAAGCAGAACACTCTTTTAACCGGGAAGAATGCGTTCCCTTGTAGTTCACGCACACGATGTCTTGCCCACATGGGGAGTCTTCGTGCGATGGATTAATACAAACACACATCGAGTAATTTTTACAATTTAGCGACGTGTGACCGATACGCTGGCAACGAAAACACCTCATCGGTTCCGGAATATACGGCCTTACTTTTAGGTTATACATAGCCGCTTTAATGCTTTTGGAAGTTCATGCCTTTCAAAAGTTAGTAGTAGCATTGGTGTGTCAACTAGTTTCCCAGATTTTTTACTTTGTATGCGTTTGACTTCAATAACATGTTCGGATTTTAAACCTTCTAATATTTCTGGGATAGATGCATGTAGAAAGTCACGACAATATATGATGCCCTTGCAGAAATTTAATATTCCATGAGGTTGACCTCAACTTCAATGTCTCCTGTTCTTTTAGTTTTTGCAGCGTTTCGATTGCTTTTTCGATACGGTTTCGACTAAAAGCCTATCCTTAACCTTGTTCACTCTTTTTATTTCACCTGCTGCACTGTATATGCTCTTATTATTCATAAAGGGACTCACTCTTTCAAAATTACCTTTCGGTAAACGTTTGATGATCAAGAACCGAGGGTAACTCGTTTCGTTGATCAAGCTCGTTTTGCACTTCAGTGCTGGAAATTCGTCCCCTTTTAGAGAGGGGGGCGACTCTTGGGAATGTTTTCAATTAAATACCATAAATGTCCCACGAGATGGGAAGAAAGAAAAGTCGCCCACAACAGTGCTCCCATGTTATGGCAGGGCACAAAATACTGTGGGGTGTCCTGTTTCACAGGCGTTTCAACGCTACTGACCAGGCTTCCCAGGACACGCTCAGGCATCCCTCGCGCAATCCCTTCAGCACCTAAAACTGCCAAACGACCTTGGGATTGGGGATTTTATAGAGGTTACCTTCCTCGTAGCCGGGCGGTAAAACCAAGACCACCGACCGCTAGCTGTACAACCCATATACGCTTTTGACGGCGCATGTCCTGGGAAGAGAAGAAAGAAAAGGAAAGGTCTTTCAGCTTACGCTGAGAGCCTGAAGAGACAAGAGTTAGAGCGAGGTGCTCCGATAGAACTGAGTTAAAGTAAGTGAAGGCACCCAAGACTAGTATAAGAAAAGTGAACTTTCAGCTAAGGGAACGCAGGGTTGCCATCCCTGTCCTTGTTAGTTACAAGACCCTACGTGAACTGGTCCGCGACACCGTATTATGTAGAGCTAACAATGACAGGTTGCGTCACGAGCTCATATTTCAGTGTTGACCTTGCATCACTTACGATCATTTATATTATATTATTCATTATATTATATTATATTATATTATATTATATTACATTATATTATATTATATTATATTATATTATATTATATTATATTATATTATATTGTATTGTATTGTATTGTATTTATTGTATTGTATTGTATTGTATTGTATTTATTGTATTTATTATATTATATTATATTATATTATATTATATTATATTATATTATATTATATTATATTATATTATATTATATTATATTATATTATATTATATTATATTATATTATATTATATTATATTATATTATATTATATTATATTATATTATGTTATATATTTTTTTTTTAGCAGTAGCGCTTCGACTGCTTTGGTCTTTAGCGCCTTTTCTATGTAGTGTACAGTTATATTTTATGATAGATATCTATAGATTTTAGATATAGTATTGTATTTCGGATGGTTTCGTTGTTTTTTAAGTTTTTTGTCAAACTTTCTGAGATGGAGTACAGGTTGCGCGTAACAGTATATCTCGGGCAGTGGCAGATTAGATGATCGATGGTTAGTGGTGTACTACAGTGAGTACATTCTGGTGGATGGTCATAAGTAAGTGTTTTGTGTTAGAGCTGTATGTCCGATTCGTATTCTATGGAGGATAATTAGTTCTTTCCTTGAGAGTGCAGAAGGGGTTTCCATTTTTCTGTAGTATTCTGGATACGTCTTAATTGGGTATTGGACCTTATCCAGTGTTGCTGCCAGACCGATCTCAGCTTGTGTCTTAAGTGAGCGGCGACGTTCGTATGGTTAGCGATGGTAACCTTCTCTACTGCGTTGTTACGCCCTTCTTCAGCAGCATGGCGCGCTGATCTGTCTGCCTTTCACTGCCTTCAATTTTGATGTGGCTTGGAACCCATAAGAATAGAATTGTATAGCCTAAATCAGAAAGGTGCTTAATGGTTGACAAGATTGCCTGTGCTAGTGGATTTTTGTGCTAGGGTCTTGAAGGCCAACGAGAGCTGGAGTCAGTTATGATCATGAGCTTGGTTTTTCCGGCAGTATTTCGAAATAATGTAATGCCTGCCAAATGGCATATAGTTGTGTAAACAGATGTGTATTCTGGCATAGTCCATGTGTGAATGTCGTCTTTGGTGCAGAATGAACTTCCTACACCTGCGTTAGTTTTAGATCCATCCGATATAGTGTTACGTAATCAGGATATCTGGAGAGTATTTTTAAATTCATTTAGGTAGATAGATGGTAGCGTGGTGTTTTTTTGTGCTTGGATAGATCGGTAATTATATTTAATGAGGGTACTAACCATGGTTGAATTTCCATAGGTCCTATTGAACATATGTGGTAGACTTTGATGAGTAAGTTGTGTAAATCATTATATGATACCATGTTGGTTTATGTAGTCTTTGCCAAGTTTCCAGAACGTTATCGTTAGAAAATAATATGCTTAGTTAGGGTGACTTCTTGTGCTTTTATTTTACAGCCATATGCTAAAAGTCGGTAGTTACGGTGTTTATCGTAGTTTGTGGAACTACTTGTTTTTGAAACTCATCTGCAAGGAGTTCGGCTGCTGCTACTGTCATTTACGATGGATCCTTCAACTGTGGTATACGTTTAACAGTATTTCTGCCTGATATTGCCTTAATTTTCTTCCAGGCTTCTGTGTTCGGACTTTCACAGGTCATGGTTGAGGTATAGTTGTTCCATGAATCCCTTTACTCTGGAGAATGGTTTTTCTAGCTGCAGCTTGGCCTTTTGAATAAGATAAGATGTTCCATAGTAGGATGTCTTCGAAAGACGTTGAACGCGCGCTTTTTAGTCTTCACAGCTTCTTTAACAGTACTATTCCACCAAGGAACTCTGCGTTTAACAACTACGCCTCCTGTTTTTGGGATTGCAATATTTGCAGCATTTATAATAATTTGTGTTACATTAGGTATGTCATAAGGCGAGTGTCTTGGTTGGTGGTATGGTCAAGTGCAATTGAAACATCCCAGTTGGCTTCTGGCTTTTCCATCGAGTGGGTCTTATGGTGGGTGTCTCGCTGTTCAGTGTCAATTAAAATTGGAAAATGATCACTGTAGAGAATCATTTAGCACTTTCCAAGAGAACAGTGTGGCGATACGTGCCGAGACCATGGAGAGATCAATGCCGAAAAGATCCAGTTCTAGCACAAAGGTGAGTACCACTCCGGTGTTTAATAAGAAGATTTGATTTATATCCATAATGTTTTCTAGGACGTTTCCTTTCCGTCAGTATGCGGTGAGCCCCACAACGGACTATGGGCGTTAAAGTCCCCTAATAACATGTACGGAGCAGGTAACTGTGATAATGCTTTGTATGTCATTTGTTGCCAATCGTTGTTTGGTAGGTATATATTACATAAGTTACTTTTATTGAGCTGTTATACATACAGCAACGACTTGTAAATTCGTTCGCAGATGTACAGGAGAGAATTGAGCATCATCTCTAACATTATTGCGACTCCGCCCTTAGCCCTTATACTTGGTACAATGTCCTTTCGGATAATCTTATAACCCCGTAGATGATATAATGTATTTGGTTTCAGATGGGTCTCCTGGAGACATAAACAAAGTGGATTAAATTCGCTAATTAACTGTTTGAGTTCACAGTAATGATGAATGCACCCATTACAGTTCCATTGAATTATAGGATACATTTTAATAAATAAAGGGTCGAAACAATGTATATTGCAATAAATTAACGAATAATGGAACATAACGAGTTTAAAATGTATAATAAAGTGTATAAATAAAAAGGCGTTACAAACATATATATCACAGGTAAGTAATCACAAAGTCGTTAAAATAAATAATAAATAAAACAAGAAAATAAAGACATAAAATATCACAGACAGTTAATCACAGGAGTTTTAGTAATATTCCTCCTCATATTCGGCACCTGAAGCGGTTGGGGTGGTTTCAGTTTGCCCTTGGGCCACCCCACTTTACCTTCTTCTTGAAGACTGACTTGACACTGTAGATGCAGTGTCGTCTTCAGAAATAGATTGTTTCTTTTCAGGAGAACGTTTCTTTCCCACGTTGGGAAGGACAATGTCTTGTAGGGGAGCGGTTGGAACCACGAAAGGTGGGAGTATTCCTTCTTTAAGGGGCTTTTGTAAAATGGGGCTATTGCCAACAAGAAGAGGCAACAGTTCTTTGCAGAGCTGGCACATCGACCGTGTGCTGGTGAGATTTAATGGAGTTACTGCCTTAGCATAACTGATTCCTACAGTTGGTGTTTGAAGAGTAATTTTCTTTTTCGCTTCTAGGTAGCTGATGTTTTCCGTCACACGTAGCTCTTGAATCGCGACTTCGTTTTGTAAATTGACAGCTGGTCGTTTGGCAGAGTGTGAACCACCACAGTTTACACATGTAATGGGCTGTTCACATAAAGATCCGTGATGTTGTGGTTTTCCACAAACACACATCTGCTTGTGTTACATTTAAAAGAGGTGTTCCAAACTTGTTACATTTGAAGCATCTCATCGGTGGCGGGATGTATAATCTCACGTTTAAAGAATAAAAGCCACTTTAATGGTTTTGGGTAATAGGTGTATTAAAAGTCAAAATGTGATTGGCTGTGTCAGCCAGTACCCCATTTCGTTTAGATTTCCGTCGAACTTCTATTACCTTCTGACTTTTCAGTTCCTACATATATCCTCTACCGTGCAGTTTAGCAAATCATAACAAAATATGACCCTCTAGAAACATTCATAGTCTTATGTGCATAAACCTCTATTTCAAATCACCCAATCTGATTGTGTCTAACACCTTCATTGATTGCTTGTTGGATACAGTTTCGACATATCCCATCTTTAATCTTCTTTATCATTCTCAGACTACCAAATATGCCATATAAATTTTTGTATATAAAATGGGCTAACATTATCGAAGTTAAGTCCATCTTTCCTTTTTAGGACGAGGAACCGGGTAGAGACTCCGTCACCAAGCCCTTGGTGGGTTTATCAGGTTGACCCTCCTGCACCTCCATGTTTAAAGAGTTGGCACTCTGTGAAGGTTTTTTGGGGTTTTACTCATGTTGTTCCCACGAAAATCCTCGGAATAAAATCACAAGTAGCAGAGCCGGGATACTAAAGGGCATTGATACTATGGGGAGGCGCCTCTTTCCCCACAGGTGTTTCAACGCTAGGAACCAGGCTTCCCCCTGGCCATGCTCAGGCTTCCCCTCGCGCAATCCCTTCAGCACCTAAAACTGCCAAACGACCTTGGGATTGGGGGATTTTTTATAGAGGTTACCTTCCTCGTAGCCCGGGCGGTAAAGCCAAGACCACCGACCGCTAGCTGTACGACGTTCCCTAGCCACGCCCTGCTAGAGTCTCTGAAGTACAGTTTGCGGTTGGGTATTAGGAGACGGCTAGCGCTCAGCCGTCCCCAGCAAGGACATCCCAGGCTTGCCACACCTATACGCTTTGACGGCGCATGTCCTGGGAAGAGTAGAAAAGAAGGAAGAGGTCTCAGCTTTCGCTGGGAGCCTGAAGAGACAAGACTTGGAGCAAGAGTGCTCCGACAGAAAAGAGTTAAAGTAAGGGAAGCCACTCAAGACTAGTATAAGAAAAGTGTACTTCCAGCAAGGGGACGCAGGGTTGCCATCCCTGACCTCGTTAGATACGAAGCCCCACGTGGACTGGTCCGCGACACCGTATTCTCGAGAGCTAACAGTGGCCTTTACCGCCACGAGCTCATATTTCGGTGCTGGCCTTGCATCACTTACGATCATTTGCAAGGTCATTCCCTATCCGCCACCTGGGGACGCGCCTAGTAGGTAGTCCACCCTAGGATTATATTATATTATATTATATTATATTATATTATATTATATTATATTATATTATATTATATTATCTTATATATTATATTATATTATATTATATTATATTATATTATATATTTTTTTTTGTAGCATTGACACGTCGACTGCTATGGTCATTAGTGCCTTTTTTTTTTTATTTTATATTTTATTGTACAGGTTAATTGCTTTGAGATATTGCAATACCTTTCTTATGCTCTCTGTTCTGTGAAAATCATCTCCAATGCATTTGGAATAGAATATAATTTACGTTGGTCCGCGTAGAGTGGGCATGCGCAGATCATGTGGTCAATGGATAAAGGTATTAAACAGTTTTCACATCTTGGAGGAGGGGTATTTAGTAATAGATGTTTATGAGTTACATTTGTGTGCCCGATTCTGATTCTATGGATGACACTGCCCTTTCTAGAGAAGCTTGTGGGTAACGTCCATTTAATAACACTGTGCTTTATACTCCTAAGTTTACCTGTAGATCTATTCCAGTTGGCTTGCCATTTTAATTTTAGTTTTTCTTTAAGTGTTTGGCAATATTTGCATGAATTGCGATTTCTGCCTTGTTTTCCATTACATTTGGAGCATCTTCTGCTGCTTGACGGCGGCTAGATCTGCTCTTTCGTTCCTCTAATATTTATGTGGCTGGGAACCCATAAAATAAAATTTTTCGCCCTAAGTTATTAAGGGGATAGTCGCCAAGATCATTTGGATTAGAGGGTTTTTGCGTGTTTGTTTTGAATTCATAAGAGCACTGTGCGAGTCACTTATTATAACAAATTTGGTCCAACTGGTTGCATATTCACAATAGCGAAGGGCTTGCCAAATGGCGTAGAGCTCTGCATTGTATATAGTCGTATGCACCGGCATTGACCAACTGTGTTCCGTGTTGTTTACAGAGAAGGCACATCCTACACCTCATTATGTTTGGAACCTCGGTGAATAGTGACAGATGGTCACTAAGGTTAGTTAATTCATTGAATGTTGTATGAAAATAGCTATAGGAGTATTTGCTTTTTATGTTTTGAGAGCTGAGTGGAAACGTTGATTTGTGGTACCAACCATGGCGGACTTCTAGTGGTCACAGGAAAAGCATATGTGGTAGCGTTTCTTGAATTATGTCTAAAGCATTTCTAATATTGTACCACAGAGGTTTGTGTAGTCTTCGACTAGTTTGACTCATACAATCATTCTCAAACAAGATTTTATAATTAGGGTGATTTGTTTCGCTTTTATCTTACAGGCATATGCAAGAAGCTTGTAAGATGTAAATGCAGAGGGATTAAGCTAGATTCACTAGATAAACTATCACTTGCACTAGTGTAGAACGCACCTAAACAATATCTCATGCCCGCATTCTGTATTATTCTAAGGACTTTAACGTGCTTTTAGACGCTGAGGAATACGCTTCATATCCATAATCAATTTTGGATTGCACGAGAGATTTATAAATTTTGAGAATGACTTCTGAGTCCGCTCCCCATCGAGTGTTAGCTAGCACCCTAATGATATTTAATGATACCTTACATTGTGCAATTAAGTTGTCAACATGCTTTTTCCACGTAAGCGTGGTGTTTAATGTTAGCCCTAGAAATAACCCATGGTCTTTGCATTGAATATATCTTTTATTTAACTTCAGAAGAGGACCATAATGAGGTTTTCTCAATTTACAAAAGTGCATAATAGGTCTTATCCAATGACAAATTGAATCCCATACTATCTGAATGTGAGAAATTGAGTCGATAGCCTGCTGCAGTTTTGTACTTATTTCTCCTACTGTAGGAGCAGAGTACAGTAATGCAAGATCATCCACATACAAAGTATTTATATCAGATGGAAGAGAGGATATTAAATTGTTGATTGCGATTAGAAATAGTGTTACACTTAGTGTTGACCCTGAGGTATGCGTTTTCTAAAATCCTGGGAGATGAAAGGTGGTTATTTACCCGGACTCTAAAAATCTGTTTTCGAAATGAAGAAACAAATTTGGGTAGGTTTCCCTAAAGCCCCAATCAAATAATTTTTGTAGTATTCCGTGTTCCATGTCATATCGAAAGCCTTTCTACGTCGAAGAAAACTGCAACAGCGTGATGTCTGCGTGAGAAAGCTTCCAGAACAGCATTTTGTAGATGCACAAGATGATCTACAGTAGACCGAAATTTTCGGTATCCTGCTTGGAAGTTGGACAGTAATCCCGTTTTCCAAAAGCCACATCAATCTAGCGCTTACCATACGTTCAAGGACCTTGGCCATACAAGACGTTAAACTGACTGGTCTATAGCTCGCAGCTAAATGAGGGTTTTTCCATTTTTTAATAGGACTATTATTGCAGCTTTCCAGCAGTTAGGATACTTGCCTTCAACCCACGTTGAATTAAATGCATCTAGTAGCAGTACCTTGTATTCATCGGTAAGATGTTGTAACATTTCATATTTTATCAAGTCTGCACCAGGAGAAGAAGCTTTGTGAATATTAAGGGCATCTTCTAGTTCACTGATAGAGAACGGTACGTTGTATTCGCTATTATTTGGATCTGTAAAATCTAACTTGAGTTCTCTAGTAGGTCTTGTAGTTTGAAAGTGACTATAATTTGTCGAACTACTGGCTCGTTGGAATTGATCGGCTAATTGTTCGGATACCACATCAGACCTGCTGGATTCTTGTAATTGTATAGAGTGTGTGGTGCTTGCCTGATATTGCTTTTATTTTGTTCCAGACATGAGAGTTAGTTGTATCCCGTGTTAAGATAAGTTACTCCACGAATCCTCTTACTTTGCAGCACAATTGCCTAGCAGATGCCCGTAATTTTTAAATGTTATTAAATTATCGGTGGTAGGATGTCGTCGGAAAGCATTTAATGCTATTTTCTTTAATTTATTGCTTGCTTACTTGTTTACTCCACCAAGGTACTCTGCGTTTAATACGTCCCCCAATTTTGGGATGGCAACGTTAGCGCATTTATGATACTACTGGTAATATTACGGTATCGAAGCAGGGTTGTTCGATAGGTGGAGTGAGGTGTTCGGAAGGTGTCCCATCGAGCCTCGGATATTTTCCAACGAATTGGGCTTACAGGTATGTTGGTACCAATGATAATAGGAAATGGTCGCTGTGTAGAGGTCGTCAGATACTTGCCATGAAAAGAAGTAGCGATACAGATACCATGGATATATCTTAGAAAAGTGTTGGATCTGGCACATAGATGGGTATTTTCACCAGTGTTTAACAAGAATAGATTGTTTATGTCTATTATGTTTTGTAATACTTCCCCATTGGTATCAGTACGTGATCCCCACAAGCGACTGTGCGTATTAAAGTCTCCAATAGCATGTATGGCCAGGTAACTGACTTATAATGTTTTGTATGTCGTGTTCCTCCCAATTACTATTTGGTAAATACATGTTACAAATAACAGTTTATTGGTGCAGTTACCTGTACAGCAACTGCTTGCAGATGAGTCCTTAGTGGTATGGTGTTAAATTGCACGTCCTCTCTAATAAGCACTGCAACTCCACCTCTAGCTCTTAAGTTAGGAACCACGTCTTTCCTAATGAATTTGTATCTACGCAAAAAGTAGGGCTGATTAGGTTTCAAATGAGTTTCCTGGAGGCAGAGACATAGAGGATTATATTCGCTAATTTAAAGTTTGAGCTCACATGAATTGCACAATACCATTGCAATTCCATTGGACGATTGGACCCATAATTGATGATTTGTAAATAGTAATTGATAAACGTCTAAAATATCAATTAACGAATAAATAAATTAAGACGAATACAAATAAATATAAATATAAATGTAAATATAGATAAAAGACGGCACATGTAAACATTAACTAAAATATCACAGATTGTAGTATCACAGATATGTAACTGAATAAACAGGTAAATATAAATATATAATATCACAGATACATCACAGTTTGATATTTAGTAGTATTCTCATCGTGTTCGGCACCTGAGGCCTTTGAGGGTGGTTTCAGTTTGCCTTTTGGCCATCCTATTTCCCTTTTACTTTTGTCTGAGACGCGTTTGATCCTGAAGACACATTGTCATCTTCAGAAACGGACCTTGCCTGTCAGGATTGCGTTTCCGCTTTTCTTTGCTTTGGGTGGTTAAATGTTGAGTAGGCGGTGGTACGAACAAGTTAGATTGATTATCCTCAGGTGGCCTTTGATTAAAGGCGTAATTGCCCAATCAGAAGAGGTAGAAGCTCTTTGGCTAGGGCTGGAATATCAACCTTAGGTGACCGCAGCACTAGGTGTGGCTGCCTTAGCGTAAGTAACTCCCACAGTAGCGACAGATGACACAATTTTCCTCTTTGCTTCAAGGTAAGTAAATTTCTTTGCCCTAACTTCCTGGATTGCAACTTCCTGTTTATATATAGGGCAGTTTGAGGCTCGAGCAGAGTGAGCCCCACCACAATTAACACAAGTGATTGGTTCCTCGCATGGAACACCAACATGCGATGCTTTACCACAAACGCAAAGGTCTTCCTGCAAGACACACTTAGAAGAAGTGTGCCCAAACTTATTACATCGAAAACACCTCATCGGTGGTGGCACGTATAAACGGACGTTTAAAGAATAGAACGCAACCTTAATCGTTCTCGGTAATATTGGGGTGTTGAAAGTTATTACATGGGTTGGCGTATCTACAAGTTCCCCATTTCTTCTAGCTTTGATTCTTCGTACGTCTATAACTTTTTGACCACTTAATTCCTCACAAATATCTTCGACTGAACAATTCAGTAAATCGTGACAAAAATGACACTCTAGAAACGTTCATTGTTTTATGTCAAATACTTCAATTTCAAAGTCTCCCAGTTTTGTTGTATCTAAGACCCTTCTCGATTGTTTATTAGTACAAGTTTCAATTAAAATACCATCTCTTATCTTTTTGTCATCTTTATGGCTCCATACAGTCCATATAAAATTTTTGAATATAAAATGGACTAATTTTATCAAAATTAAGTCCATCCTTTTCTTCAGAACCAAGAACCGGGGCAAAACCTCCGTCAATGGGCTTCTACTTTCGGCTGGTTTTAAAGGTGGACCCTCCGTCACCTCCATATTTAAAGAGCTGGCACTCTGTTGTGTGGCTTTGATTCGACTCATTAATGTTCCCACGAGTAGGGACCAACGAAGCTCCCGTGAGTCAGTGGGCCCTTAACCCACGGGGGGGACTAAATACTGTGGAGAGGCCCCTATTTCGTCCACAGGCGTTTCAACACTAGGAACCAGGCTTCCCCCTGGCCACGCTCAGGCTTCCTCGCGCAATCCCTTCAGCACCTAAAACTGCCAAACGACCTTGGGATTGGGATTTTTATAGAGGTTACCTTCCTCGTAGTCCGGGCGGTAAAGCCAAGAACCGACCGCTAGCTGTACAACGTTCCCTAGCCACGCCCTGCTAGAGTCTTTGAAGTACAGTTCGCGGTTGCGGTATTAGGACACGGCTAGCGCTCAGCCGTCCCCAGCAAGGACATCCCGGATTGCCACACCCGTATACGCTTTTACGGCGCATGTCCTGGGAAAGAGTAGAAGAAGAAGGAAGAGGTTCTCAGCTTTGCCGTGAGCCTGAAGAGAACAAGAGTTAGAGCGAGGGTGCTCCGACAGAAAAGAGTTAAAGTAAGGAAGCCACCAAGACTAGTGTAAGAAAAGTGAAACTTCCAGCTAAGGGGACGCAGGGTTGCCTCCCTGTCCTCGTTAGTTACAAGGCCCCACGTGAACTGGTCCGCGACACCGTATTTTGTAGAGCTAACAGTGACGGTTTTAAGGCCACGAGCTCATATTTCGGTGTTGGCCTTGCATCATTGATCATTTGCAAGGTCGTTCCCCTATCCGCCACCTGGGGCCCTAGTAGGTATTAATTTATTTATATTATATTATATTATATTTATTATTTATATTATTATATTATATTATATTATATTATTTATATTATATTATATTATATTATATTATATTATATTATATTATATTATATTATATTATATTATATTATATTATATTATTTATATTATATTATTTATATTATTTATATTATATTATATTATATTATATTATATTATATTATATTATATTATATTATATTATTTATATTATATTATATTATATTATATTATATTATATTATATTATATTATATTATATTATATTCTGTTATGTTATGTTATATTATATTATATTATATTATATTATATTATATTATATTATATTATATTATATTATATTATATTATATTATATTTTTTTTTTTTTTTTTTTGATGTTGTTATAGCACGTCGACTGCTGTGGTCTTTTTTTTATGTTTTATTTTTGTCATAGATGTTAATCGCTTTTAGGTACCAATAAATTTTGTATTGTTCATTTCTACAAAGGCTGTTTCAGTGTTTTGTTATAGAATATAAGTTGCGTTGTAGAGTGTAGTTTGGACAATTATTATTGTTCGATAGTTAGGGGAACAGTTTTCGCATCTAGGTGAATTGTTCAATATAATGTGTTTGTGTTTATATGTGGGCCCAATTCTAGTGCTGTTTGCTACTTTCCTTCTAGAAAGCCTAAGTTTTTTATAACTGAGGGTTTTATGTTTCGTAGTTGACTTAGATCTGGGTTCTCTTGCCATATTAAGTTTTTTTTATTTGGCAAAAAGTTATTGCAATTTCAGTTTTCGTTGGTTTGAGTCTCGGCTTCTTCTGCTGCATGACGAGCGGCTATTCTGCTCTTTCGTTGCCTTTAATTTGATATGGCTAGGCACCCAAAATATCACTGTTCTTCCGAGATTCGAGATGGGATAGTAGATAAAATCATTGTATTAAGGGTTTTTTGGTATGCATTTTAACATTAAACACTGAAGGTCGTAATTATTGCAAATTTGGTCCCCTTTTTACTTCAGAGGCGAAGGGCTTGCCAATATAACTCTGCGTTGTATATACGTATATGCTGGCATAGACCAACTATACTCTGTGTCGTTCATGAAAAGGCAGATCCTACACCATCATTAATTTTGATCCGTCTGTATATATATAAGATGGTCACTAAATTACAAGTAATGCAAGAGTTCTGCATGAAATTGATGGAGTATTTGCTTTTTATATTTCGACAGTTGTGTAAATGACTTAAGCGGTACAAGCCGGGAATTTAGTGGTCCTAATGATAACATATAAAATGTTTCGTGAATATTAAATTTTCTAAATTATACCATAGTGGTTTGTGTAATCTATGCCTTGTTTGATACTTATCATCATTACGAAACAGGATGTTATTTGGGTGATTTGGTTGCCATTGATTTTACAAGCGTACGCTAAATTTATATGAACGATGTAATTAGTGGAGAATGCCAGATTCACAGCATAGGCTGTCAATCGGCTGTAAGAATACCCAAAGCATACCTCATCGCAGCATTTTGTAATCGTCTAGGGATTTTAAGGTGCTTTTGATGCAGACGAATAAGCTTCATCCATATCAATTTTGACCGCACAAGCGACTTGTAGATTCTTTTACTGAGTCTGCTCCCCACCAGTAAGCTAACACTCTGATGATGTTTAAGTAGCTTTACACCGTGCAATTAAGTCGTCAATATGGTCTTTCCAGGTCAGCGTGGAGTTCAGTTTTAGCCCAGAAACGTACCGTGATCTTTACATTGAATGTATTTATTTTTAATGTAAGGAGGGACCATAGTGAGGTTTTCTTTACAAAAATGGCAGTAAGTCTTTCTGGTGACAGATTGAAACCTGTCTTATCTGAATTGGCTGAAGAGTCAAGAGCCTGCTGCATTTTGTGTTTATGTTTCCGATGGTAGGAGTAAAGTAATACCAGTCATCAACATATAGGTAGATGTTTATATCATAGGTAGGGAGGGTATTAAAGCGTTAATCGCTATTGCAAATAATGTTACGCTCAATGTAGAATACCATTTTCTGAGATCTTAGGGGTTGAAATTGGTTACCTACTGAACCCTAAAACCGTCCTTCAAGAAATGAGGATATAATTTGGTAGGTTTCCTTAAGTCCCCATTCGTATAGCTTTTGCAGTATATATCTCCAAGTCGTCAAAAGCCTTTTCAACGTCTAAGAAAACCCAACCCATGGTGCCTGCGTGAGAAGGCTTGAGAATGACATGCTGTAGATGAACAAGATGATCTGCTGTTGACCTGAATTTGGTATCCTGCTTGGAATTTTGACAATAGTTTTCGTTTTCTAGATCCACATTAATCTAGCGCTGACCATACGTTCAAAATTTTGCAAGAAGTCAAACTAATCGGTCTGTAACTTGCAGCTAGATAAACCATTTTAATATAGGGACAACTTTGCCTCTTTCCAGCAGGATACTTGCCTTTTGCCCATGTTTCGTTAAGGCATCGAGCAGAAGCAACTTATATTAGTGAGATTACAGCATTTCATCTTATTTGATCCACCAGGAGAAAGCTTTGTGTCTTTAAGAGCGTTTTCTAGCTCACCGATAGTAAACGGTGGTTATATCCCAGTGTTTGAGCCTATAAAATCTAATTTGAGTTCTCTTTCAGATTTTGTCCTTTGAAAGGATTTTATATTTGAGGCTACTCACGTTCAAATTTTGCTAACAGTTCGACAACCTCGTCTTGTGGGTTGCTATTTTGCAATTGGATAGAGTTTTGGTTTTCCTGATATTGCTTTTTATTCCATAAACTGAGTTGGTTTCACGTGTTATAGTAGATAAAAATTATTCCATGAGTTTCGTTTACTTTTAGTTATTCGTCGAGCAGACGCCCTTTTTAAATTTTATTAGGTTTTCATTAGTGGAATTTTTCAAAGCATTGAGTGCCCGTTTTTAATTGCTATTGCTTCCTAACTTTTTTCCACCATGGTACCCTGCGTTTTTCCTCCAGACTTTGGGATGGAAGCAGTGGCTGCGCTTTACCATTCGTAATACTACATATCTTTTGAAGCTGTGTGTTGCTCAATAGGTGCAATGAGGTGCTCTTAAGATATCCCATCTAGCCTCAGATATTTTCCAACGAGTTGGACAAGGTAACAGCTGTGGTTCAATTATTAAGGAAAAAAGTAAAGATCATGAGACACTTTCCATGAAATGGGGCAATGGGAAGATACCATTGTGATGTCTATGGCAGAAAAGGCACTAGATCTGGCAGAGGGTGAGTATTTTCCCAGTGTTTAATAAAACAGATTGTTTGTGTCCATTATATTTTCATGGCTTCCCATTGGCGTGGCGGACTGATCCCCATAAACGATTGTGGGTTGAAGTCACCCACAGCATGTATGAAGGTAGCTGAGCTGTAACGTCTAGAATGTCGTTTTGCCCAATCACTGTTTGGTAGATAGATGTTAGATGACTAGTTTTATGGGGCAAATCTGCACTGGTAGAACGTCCTAAGTGGTATTACAAATTGAACGTCATCTCTAATGAGAACTGCACCCCTTTTGCTCTTATATTAAAACAACATCTTTCCTAATGAGCTTATACCCACGCAGAAAGTATGGTTGGCTTGGTTTTAAATGGGTTTCTTGAACAAAGACATAATGGGTTTATTCGTTAATGATGAGTTTGTAATGATGATAATACCATTACAATTCCATTGGATTTAGCCATAATTAATGATATTAAAGAATAAATAATAAGTAATCCAAAGTATCAATTAACGAATAAATAAATTAGAACGAAAATGAATAAATAAGTACAAATACAGAATTTGTTAAAATATCACAGATCAAGTATGGTATCACAGATTTGTACAGACAAAAGGTAAATATAGATAATAAATAAAAAAAATTTGGACAGAAAAACAGTTTAAATAATGAATAAATAAAATGTATTTATATCACAGGTAGATTTTCACAGCTTATTTAATAGAATTCCGCCTTCTCAACGCCTAGGGACTTTGAGGGTGGTTTCAATTTTCCTTTTGGCCATCCATTCCTTTTTCTGAGAGGGTTTGATCCGTTGACACTGTCTTCAAAACAGATTGCCTGTGTCGTTTCCCTTTTTTTGCTTTATTATATTAATTAAATTGTTCCAAATGAATATTCATTATTTTATTTTTGAATTAATCCCAAAAGAGGAAAATTTTTACATCAATTTATAACATAAATTTTTATAATAATTTATGGTAACATTTAAATTTTTCTTTTGCTTATAATTTATATTATTTTAAGCTTCTTATTAATTGCTTATATTACAAAATTTTAGCAGAATAAAAATTAATACATTTATATTTTAACACCATTTAATTTAACAAACAATAATCCTTTATATTATATTATATTATATTATATTATATTAATTAAATTTAATTAATTACAAATTTTTAATTTTAATTAATTAATTTATATTATATTATATTATATTATATTATATTATATTATATTATATTATATTATATATTTTTTTTTTTAGCATTGCACGTCGACTGCTATGGTCATTGGTGTTTTTATTTATATTTTGTTAAACAGGTTAATTGCTTTGAAATTGCAATACTTTCCTAATGCTCTCTGTGAAAATTTCTCCTTTTGGAATAGAATATAATTTACGTTGGTCCCGTAGAGTGGGCTCAGATCATGTGGTCAATGGTTAAAGGTTTAAACAGTTTTCACATTTGGTGGAGGGGTATTTAGTATGTGTTTATGAGTTAATTTGTGTGGATTCTAATTCTATGGACGATTGCTTTCCTTTCTAGAGAAGCTTTGGGTAACGTCCATTTAAAACACTTTTATCTCTAAACCTGTAGATCTGGTCCAGTTGTCTTGCCATTTTGATTTTAGTTTTGTTTTATGTTTTGGAAATTTTCATGAATTGTTTTCTGCTTGTTTCCTGTTGCATTTGGGCTTTTCTGCTGCCTGACGGGCCGATCTGCTCTTTCGTTCCCTTTAAATTTATGTGGCTGGAACCCATAAAATAAAATTTTTCCCAGATTTTAAGGGTGTGATAGTAAAGATCATTTGGATTAAAGGGTTTTTGGTGTTTGTTTTGAATTAAAAAGATTGGGTCACTTATTATAACAAATTTGTCCAACCGATTACATATTCACAATAGCGAAGGGCTTGCCAAAGGGCGTAGATCTGCGTTATATATGTATTGGCATGAGCCAACTGTGTTCCGTGTTTTAACAAGGCACATCCTAACCCATTATGTTTGGAACCGTCGGTAAATACAATAGATGTCACTAAGATTAGAAGTAATTCATTGAATGTTTATGAAAAATAGCTATAGGAGTTTTCTTTTATTTTTGATAGCTGAGTGCAAATGTTTATTTTGGTACCAACCATGGGGTTCTAGTGGTCCTAGGGGAAGCATGTGGTAGGTTTCTTGAATTCTTTAAAGCATTCTAATATTGTACCATAGAGGTTTGTGTAGTTTTCCTGTTTGACTATACCATTCTCAAACAAGATTTTATAGTTAGGGTGATTTGTTTGCGCATCTTACAGGCATATAAAAGCTTGTAAAAGATGAAAATGTAGAGGAAAGCTAGATTCACTAGATAAACTTTCACTTGCACTAGTGTAGAAACCTAAACAATATCTCATGCCCCATTCTGTATTACCTCTAGGACTTTAACGTGCTTTTAGATGCTGAGGAATACGCTTCATCCCATAATAATTTTGTTGCACAAAGATTTTAAATTTTTGAATGACTTCAGAGCCCCCCATCGCGTTTAGCTAATTAATGATATTTAATGATGCCTTCATTAAGTCGTCAACATGTTCTTTTCCAAAAGGTGTTTAATGTTAACCCTAGAAATACCCCTTTGCATTGAATATATCTTTATTTAATTTGAGAACAGGGCCATAATGAGGTTTTCTCAATTTACAAAAGTGAATATAGGTCTTATCCGATGATAGATTGAACCCATACTGTCTGTTTGTAGAAATTGAGTCGATAGCCTGCTGCAGTTTTGATTATTTCTCCTACTGTAGGAGCGGAATACAGTAATAATATCATCCACATACATGTGGTATTTATGTCAGATGGAGGTTAAATTGTTAATCCGATTAAAAATAGTGACACTTAGTGTTGACCCTGGGTATTTTTCTTGGACTCTAAAAACCTTTTTCAAGAAATGAGGAAAATTTTAGGTTTCCCTAAAGCCCCATTCAAATAATTTTTGTATTCCATGTCTCCATGTCATATCGAAAGCCTTCTACGTCGAAGAAGATTGCAACAGCGTGATGTCTGCGTGGAAGGCTTCCAGAACATTTTGTAGATGCACAAGATGATTGTAGACCGAAATTTCGGTATCCTGCTTGGAAGTTTGGTAATCCCGTTTTTCCAAAACCATCAATCTAGGCTGACCATACGTTCAAGGACCTTGGCCATACAAGAGGTTAAACTAACTGGTCTATAGCTCGCAGCTTGAGGGTTTTTCCATTTTCAATACCGGGATTATTATTCTTTCCAGCAGTGGATACTTGCCTTCGACCCACGTTGATTTAAAAGCATTTAGTAGCAGACCTTGTATTCATCGGTAAGATGTAACATTTCATATTTTATCATGTCTGCACCAGGGAAGAAGCTTTTGAAATTAAGGGACATTCTAGTTCACTGATAGAGAACGGTACGTTATATTCGCTATTATTTGGGTCAAAATCTTTAATTCTTTTTTTTAGCTTGAAAGGAGTGACTATATTTGTTGAACTCTGGCTGTTGGAATTGCCCAATTGTTCGGCTACCAGATCAGAGCTTCCAGATTCTTGTAATTGTAAAGAATGTGTTTTGCCAATCGCTTTTATTTCAATTTTGGGATGGCAACGTTAGCCGCATTTATGATTACCTGATATTCGTATGTATCGCGAACATGTTGCTCGATGGGTGCAGTGAGGTGCTTGGAAGGTATCCCCATCGGATATTTTCCAACGAGTTGGGCTTACAGGAATTCGCTGTTCGGTACCAATTATTATGGGAAATGGTCGTTTGGTAGAGATTCGGATACTTTCCATGAAAATGAAGTAGCGATTGAGATACCATGGAATATCTATGGCAGAAAAGTGTTGGATCTGGCACATAGATGAGTATTTTCACCAGTGTTTAAAAGAATAGATTGTTTATGTCTTATGTTTTGTAATGCTTCCCATTGGTATCAGTACGCTGATCCCCACAAGCGACTGTGCGTATTAAAATCTCCCAATAGCATGTATGGCCAGGTAACTGACTTATAATGTTTTTTGTCGTGTTCCTCCCAATTACAAATAACCAGTTTTATTGGTGCAATGTACAGCAACTGCTTCCAGATGAGTCCTTAGTGTATGGTGTTAAATTGCGTCCCTCTAATAAGCACTGCAACTCCACCTCTAGCTCTTAAGTTAGGAACCACGTCTTTCCTAATGAATTTGTATCTACGCAAAAGTAGGCTGGTTGGTTTCAAATGAGTTTCCTGGAGGAGAGACATAGAGGTTATATTCGCTAATTAAAAGTTTGAGCTCACATGAATGGTGCCTACCATTGCAATTCCATTGGACATTGGACCCATAATTGATGATTTGTAAATAGTAATTGATAAACGTCTAAAATATCAATTAACGAATAAATAAATTAAGACGAATGAAATAAATAAAATATAAATGAAATATAATCTAAAAGACGGCAATGTAAACATTAACTAAAATATCACAGATTTAGTATCACAGATATGTAGATGAATAAACAGGTAAAATAAATATATAATATCACAGATTCACATTTGATATTTTAGTATTCTCATCGGTTCGGCACCTGAGGCCTTTGAGGGTGGTTTCAGTTTGCCTTTTGGCCATCCACTTTCCTTTTACTTTTGTCTGAGACGCTTTGATCCTGAAGACACATTGTCATCTTCAGAAACGGACCCTTGCCTGTCAGGATTGCGTTTCCGCTTTTTTTCTTTGGGTGGTTAAATGTTGAGTGGCGGTGGTACGAACAAGGTTGATTATCCTCAGGTGGCCTTTGTTTAAAGGCGTAATTGCCCCAATAAAGAGGTAGAAGCTCTTTTGGGCTGGAATATCAACCTTAGGTACCAGCAGCACTAGGGGGCTGCCTTAGCTAACCCCACAGTAGCGACAGATGAACAATTTTCCTCTTTGCTTCAAAAGTAAATTTTCCTTTGCCCTAACTTCCTGGGGAAACTTCCTGTTTATATCGGGCAGTTTGAGGCTCGAGCAGATGAGCCCCACCACAATTAACACAAGTGATTGGTTCCTATGGAACACCAACATGCGATGCTTTACCACAAACGCAAATCCTCCTGCAAGGCACATAGAAGAAGTGTGCCCAAACTTATTACATCGAAAACACCTCATCGGTGGTGGACGTATAAACGGACGTTTAAAGAATAGAACGCAACCTTAATCGTTCTAGGTAATATTGGAAAGTTATTACATGGTTGGGTATTACAAGTTCCCCATTTCTTCTAGCTTTGATTTTTACCCATAACTTTTTGACTTAATTCTCACAAATATCTTCGATTGAACAATTATAAATCGTGACAAAAATACACCCTGAAACGTTCATTTTTTATGTGAAATACTTCAATTTCAAAGTCTCCCAGTTTTGTTTATTAAGACCCTTCTCGATTGTTTATTGTACTAGTTTCAATTAAATACCATCTCTTATCTTTTTGTCATCTTTATTCCATACATAATTTTTTGAATATAAAATGGACTAATTTATCAAAATTAAGTCCATCCTTTCTCTTCAGAACCAAGAACCAAAACCTCCGTCAATGGGTTTTCGGCTGGAAAGGTAGATCCGTCACCTCCATTTTAAACTTTTTAATGTTCCCAGAGTAGGGACCAACGTGAGTCAGTGGGCCCTTAACCCACGGGGGACTAAATAGGGAGGGCCCTATTTCGTCCACAGGCGTTTCAACGCTAGGAACCAGGCTTCCCTGGCCACGCTAGGCTTCCTCGCGCAATCCCTTCAGCCCTAAAACTGCCAAACGACCTTGGGATTGGGGATTTTTTAATTAGTAGTCCGGGCGGTAAAGCCAAGACCACCGACCGCTAGCTGTACAACGTTCCCAGCCACGCCCTGCTAGAGTCTTTGAAGTACAGTTCGCGGTTGCGGTATTAGGACACGGCTAGCGCTCACCCCCAGCAAGGACATCCGGGCCACACCCGTATAGCTTTTTACGCATGTCCTGGAAGAGAAAGAAGAAGGAAGAGGTTCTCAGCTTTCGTGGGAGGAAGAGAACAAGAGTTAGAGCGAGGGTGCTCCGACAGAAAAGAGTTAAAGTAAGGAAGCCACTCAAGACTAGTGTAAGAAAAGTGAAACTTCCAGCTAAGGGGACGCAGGGTTGCCGTCCCTGTCCTCGTTAGTTACAAGGCCCCACGTGAACTGGTCCGCGACACCGTATTTTGTAGAGCTAACAGTGACGGTTTTAAGGTCACGAGCTCATATTTCGGTGTTGGCCTTGCATCACTTACGATCATTTGCAAGGTCGTTCCCCTATCCGCCACCTGGGGACGCGCCTAGTAGGTAGTTCATTATATTGTATTATTTTATATTATATATTTTTTTTTTTTTATAGAATATATACAATTATATTATTTTACAATATTATTTGGACGTAAATTTAAACATATTATATTAAATTTTTGTAATAATATGTCTTTCAAGAAATTGATTAAATTTCGTATATTTTTGTTGTTCAAGCATTGGACAATACAGTTGCTTATTTGTTCTGGACTTTTGCTGACTGAATTACATTTTAGTATTATGACAGTGAGTAATTCGTTGCATTTTCAGAAAGGATGTTCTTCTAATAACAAGTAAGAAGAAGTAAGGTTAGTATGCCCAATACGTAATCTTGTAATTACTACCTGCTCTCTTCGTGGTATATATTCCGAATTTCCATAAATTGGGGCTTGTTTAATTTTTGAAAAACCATTATTATTTACCAGGTTTCAAATGCGTAATTAAATTTTCTTTTTTACCGCTTTGACGTCTTCAGGCGAACTTCATAAATGTCAATACCTTTATACTTGCTGCTGTTACGTGCCGCCTCATCTGCTATCATTTCATTATTCCGCAGTGCGATGGGCACCATGCAAAACATACTTCTTTCCTGAGCTTGTTAATGATGCGATATAGCCAGAATTTTTATTATCAAAGTGTCTCTTGAGAAAGTATTTTCTAGAGCGCAATTGCAGTTAAGAATCACTGCATATTAAAACTTGCTTCTACTTAACTCACAATAGTAGTTGCTTGCAATATAGCATACAACTGGCTGTATATACACTACCGTGATTTGAAATAGACCAGCTGTATGCTATATTCTTCAATAAATAGAAGATCCAACTCCGGTTTCGCATTTGGACCCGTCAGTGAATATTATATCATAACCATGGTGTTCAGATAAGGTCTTAGTAAACAATTTTTGATGACTTCAAGATAGTCCTAGATTCATCACGTTACAATTATCACGTGTATGGTAGGTTGACTAATTGTCCATGGTGGAACTTCAGACGCTTCGAGAGGATACAATTGGAATGGATAATCGAGTCCAAGGTCTTTGCATATCTCGTTAGATTTGATGGCAGGGCGCATGGCAGAGCGTCTATTTGCAAAGTGGTCAATATTTCCATTAAAAAGGGATCATAGTTGGGATGGTTTGGCTGGCATTTGTTCTAATGGCATAGTTAAGGATGGATACACTAAGGATATGTTGAAAAGGTAAACTGTTATTTTCAAAGCAAATGTCATCTAAACGCGATGTGGAAAGCTCCATTACACAGTCTTAGTCCGCACAGTGAATTCTGTTTAGCTTTTGGATATGAGATTTTCGGGCACTAGACAGAACTACTCCACCTAACTGAGTTTGGATAGAACTAAGGACTGGTATATTCTATAAAGGCATCTTTCTTAGCCCCAGTTATATGTGATAGGTATCTAAGCGTGTTAATAATCACTTTTGTTCTTGTGACAATTGTTCTATGTGTTTCTTCCAATACAGTTTATATCAAAGAGAACTCCTAGGAAACATACGTCGTTCTTTATCTCTAGTGTAATCAATCCTGAACCTAGGTGATCGGAGATTTTAGTCGCAGAAATGAACCACGTGATTTAGTTGAAGAAAAGGTAAAACCCATTTCTTAGCCTGACCAAAGTATCAATTTCTCTTTGATAGGATGTAATAAGTCCTCCGTTAGTGGTGCTGATTTGTATATAACAAGTCGTCCACATAGAGAGTTTTACCAATATCTTCAGACAGGCACTCTACCAACTTATTCATAACGATTGTGAATAGGGTAACAGTGTGGAACCTTGTGGATTCCATTCGTTTGTACCTCTTGCGATAGACAATTGTTTACTGAACCCGGAATCTTCTGTTTGCCAAAAGTTCTTTATAAATAGAAATAACCTTCTTTTGATTTTCATTCTTGAGTTCAGTAGAATTTGATATCTATTCGACCGGTCAAACGCCTTTTCGATATCAAAAACCTGCAAACGTGTGTGTCTTTCAGCAAAACCATTTAGAATTGCTGACCAGTTGTACTAAACAATCAGTTGTGGATCTGTATTTTCTGCACCATTTGATATTTCGATAATAGACCATTCCGTTCTAAAACCACATAGCGTACATTTACCATTCTTTCCAGCAATTTGCAGATGCACGACGTAAGTGAAATGTTGTTGACTAAAAGTGAGTCCTTGTTCAATTTTAGGCATGGAATAATAATGGACTTTTTCCACATTTCGGGAAATTGACCATCTTTCCATACTTTATTAAATAGGATGTGGTGTTTTCCTTCCTTAGGTAATTGTTTAATAAACTCATAATGTATGAAATCAGGGCCAGGGCAGAGTGTCTAGTAGTTGATAATACATTATCGAAGTCTAAGGCTGTTAAAGGTTGATTATGAAGATCTTCCAACGAGTCTTCGACACTTGAGACACTTTCAAAGTGAATAACACTATCGGTGTCAGAGAAATTGTATTCAAAATGTTCAGCAAACTATCTGCAATGTCTTGTGAATTTGTGTTACTTGACCATTGCAAATTATATTATTTATAGAAAGGCTCTCAAGGTTGAATTCATTGAGCGTATTTTATTCCATAATTCAGAATTGAGAGTTTGATTTGAAATACTTGTTACATAGCTGCCAAGACTGTTGTTTTGCAATTTTAATCGTTCTCCTTGCTTTTGCGCGTAGTTTTTAAACGTGATTGCGTTATTGTGAGGATTAGATTTAAAATACAAGCTTGCTTACGGTCACGAATTGCTTTTTTAATATCATCGTTCCACCATGGAACGCACCTTTTCGTGGAATGCCACTTGATTTCGGAACGCTTCCTTCACAGCTTGCAAAATTTTCAAGCAAACGTCGTTAACTGCTTTACATCCTCTACATTTGGATTGAAGAGTGGTAACTTGTTCCTAAACATGGTCCAGTCCGCTTTCTTAATCAACCATTTTCTAGGTAATGTGGTTGGTGGACGAGGTTGTTAAATGTAACTCGTATAGAGCATGGTCCGAAAATATTTCATTTTGTAACACTTCACTCAATTTTGAGCCAAGACGGAGAACATAGAGATAAATCAATTGCGGAGAAATTATTACTTCGTTATAAAGGTGCCTTCACCATTATTTAACAAGATTAGATTAGCTTCATCTATAATTTCTTCAATTCATTCGAATATTATGTGACACATACAATTATGTGCATTAAATCTAATTTTTTTGTAGCATTGGCACGTCGACTGCTATGGTCATTAGTGCCTTTTTTATTTTATATTTTATTGTACAGGTTAATTGCTTTGAGATATTGCAATACCTTTCTTATGCTCTCTGTGTCTGTGAAAATCATCTCCAATGCATTTGGAATAGAATATAATTTACGTTGGTCGCGTAGAGTGGGCATGCGCAGATCATGTGGTCAATGGATAAAGGTATTAAACAGTTTTCGCATCTTGGAGGAGGGTATTTAGTAATAGATGTTTATGAGTTACATTTGTGTGCCCGATTCTGATTCTATGGATGACACTGCTTTCCTTTCTAGAGAAGCTTGTGGGTAACGTCCATTTAATAACACTGTGCTTTATACTCCTAAGTTTACCTGTAGATCTGTTCCAGTTGGCTTGCCATTTTAATTTAGTTTTCTTTTAAGTGTTTGGCAATATTTGCATGAATTGCGATTTCTGCCTTGTTTTCCATTACATTTGGAGCATCTTCTGCTGCTTGACGGGCGGCTAGATCTGCTCTTTCGTTCCCTCTAATATTTATGTGGCTGGGAACCCATAAAAATAAAATTTTTCGCCCTAAGTTATTAAGGTGTGTGATAGTCGCCAAGATCATTTGGATTAGAGGGTTTTTGCGTGTTTGTTTTGAATCCCATAAGAGCACTGTGAGTCACTTATTATAACAAATTTGGTCCAACCGGTTGCATATTCACAATAGCGAAGGGCTTGCCAAATGGCGTAGAGCTCTGCATTGTATATAGTCGTATGCACCGGCATTGACCAACTGTGTTCCGTGTTGTTTACAGAGAAGGCACATCCTACACCCTCATTATGTTTGGAACCTGTCGGTGAATAGTGACAGATGGTCACTAAGGTTAGTAAGTAATTCATTGAATGTTGTATGAAAAATAGCTATAGGAGTATTTGCTTTTTTATGTTTTGAGAGCTGAGTGGAAACGTTGATTTGTGGTACCAACCATGGCGGTACTTCTAGTGGTCCTACAGGAAGCATATGTGGTAGCGTTTCTTGAATTATGTCTAAAGCATTTCTAATATTGTACCACAGAGGTTTGTGTAGTCTTCGACTAGTTTGACTCATACAATCATTCTCAAACAAGATTTTATAATTAGGGTGATTTCTTTGCGCTTTTATCTTACAGGCATATGCAAGAAGCTTGTAAGTAAGATGTAAATGCAGAGGGATTAAGCTAGATTCACTAGATAAACTATCACTTGCACTAGTGTAGAACGCACCTAAACAATATCTCATGCCGCATTCTGTATTACCTCTAAGGACTTTAACGTGCTTTTTAGATGCTGAGGAATACGCTTCATATCCATAATCAATTTTGGATTGCACGAGAGATTTATAAATTTTGAGAATGACTTCTGAGTCCGCTCCCCATCGAGTGTTAGCTAGCACCCTAATGATATTTAATGATACCTTACATTGTGCAATTAAGTTGTCAACATGCTTTTTCCAAGTAAGCGTGGTGTTTAATGTTAGCCCTAGAAATAACCCATGGTCTTTGCATTGAATATATCTTTTATTTAACTTGAGAAGAGGACCATAATGAGGTTTTCTCAATTTACAAAAGTGCATATAATAGGTCTTATCCAATGACAAATTGAATCCCATACTATCTGAATGTGTAGAAATTGAGTCGATAGCCTGCTGCAGTTTTGTACTTATTTCTCCTACTGTAGGAGCAGAGTACAGTAATGCAAGATCATCCACATACATGTAAGTATTTATATCAGATGGAAGAGAGGATATTAAATTGTTGATTGCGATTAGAAATAGTGTTACACTTAGTGTTGACCCCTGAGGTATGCCGTTTTCTAAAATCCTGGGAGATGAAAGGTGGTTATTTACCCGGACTCTAAAAAATCTGTTTTCAAGAAATGAAGAAACAAATTTGGGTAGGTTTCCCCTAAAGCCCCAATCAAATAATTTTTGTAGTATTCCGTGTCTCCATGTCATATCGAAAGCCTTCTCTACGTCGAAGAAAACTGCAACAGCGTGATGTCTGCGTGAGAAAGCTTCCAGAACAGCATTTTGTAGATGCACAAGATGATCTACAGTAGACCGAAATTTTCGGTATCCTGCTTGGAAGTTGGACAGTAATCCCGTTTTCCAAAAGCCACATCAATCTAGCGCTTACCATACGTTCAAGGACCTTGGCCATACAAGACGTTAAACTGACTGGTCTATAGCTCGCAGCTAAATGAGGGTTTTTTCCATTTTTTAATACCGGGACTATTATTGCAGCTTTCCAGCAGTTAGGATACTTGCCTTCAACCCACGTTGAATTAAATGCATCTAGTAGCAGTACCTTGTATTCATCGGTAAGATGTTGTAACATTTCATATTTTATCAAGTCTGCACCAGGAGAAGAAGCTTTGTGAATATTAAGGGCATCTTCTAGTTCACTGATAGAGAACGGTACGTTGTATTCGCTATTATTTGGATCTGTAAAATCTAACTTGAGTTCTCTAGTAGGTCTTGTAGTTTGAAAGGAGTGACTATAATTTGTCGAACTACTGGCTCGTTGGAATTGATCGGCTAATTGTTCGGATACCACATCAGAGCTGCTGGATTCTTGTAATTGTATTGAGTGTGTGTGCTTGCCTGATATTGCTTTTATTTTGTTCCAGACATGAGAGTTAGTTGTATCCCGTGTTATGGAAGATACAGTTACTCCACGAATCCTCTTACTTTGCAGCACAATTCGCCTAGCAGATGCCCGTAATTTTTAAATGTTATTAAATTATCGGTGGTAGGATGTCGTCGGAAAGCATTTAATGCTATTTTCTTAATTTTATTGCTTCGCTTACTTGTTTACTCCACCAAGGTACTCTGCGTTTAATACGTCTCCCAATTTTTGGGATGGCAACGTTAGCCGCATTTATGATACTACTGGTAATATTAGTATGTATGAAGCAGGTGTTGTTCGATAGGTGGAGAGGTGTTCTGAAGGTGTCCCATCGAGCCTCGGATATTTTCCAACGAATTGGGCTTATACTAGATTATATTATATTATATTATATTATATTATATTATATTATATTATATTATATTATATTATATTATATTATATTATATTATATTATATTATATTATATTATATTATATTATATTATATTATATTATATTATATTATATTATATTATATTATATTATATTATATTATATTATATTATATTATATTATATTATATTATATTATATTTTTTTTTGATGTTGTTATAGCACGTCGACTGCTGTGGTCTTTAGTGCTTTTAGTGTTTTATATTTTGTCATAGATGTTAATCGCTTTTAGGTACCTATAAATTTTGTGTATGTTCATTGTCTACAAAGGCTGTTTCAGTGTATTTGTTATAGAATATAAGTTGCGTTGTAGAGTGTAGTTTGGACACGAGCATATTATATGTTCGATAGTTAGGTGTGAACAGTTTTCGCATCTAGGTGAATGAGTGTTCAATATAATGTGTTTGTGTGTTATATGTGTGTCCCAATTCTAGTGCGTGAATTATGCTACTTTCCTTCTAGAGAAGCCTGGGTTTAGTTTCCATTTACTAACTGAGGGTTTTATGTTTCGTAGTTGACTTGCAGATCTGGCCCAGTTCTCTTGCCATATTACATGCAGTTTGTGCTTGATATATTTGGCAAAATTAGAGTTAGTTGCAATTTCAGTTTTCGTAGCCGTTTGAGTCTCGGCTTCTTCTGCATGACAAATATTACTGTTCTTGAGATTCTTGAGATGTGCGATAGTAGATAAAATCATCTGTATTAAGGGTTTGTTGCGTATGCATTTTAACATCTGCAAGAGCACTGCAAGAGTCGCTAATTATTGCAAATTTGGTCCACTGTTTTACTTCAGAGTAGCGAAGGGCTTGCCAGATCGCATATAACTCTGCGTTGTATATACTAGTATATGCTGGCATAGACCAACTATACTCTGTGTCGTTCACCGAAAAGGCAGATCCTACACCATCATTACACTTTGATCCGTCTGTATATATAATAAGATGGTCACTAAAATTCAGTAATGCAACGAGTTCTGCATGAAAAGTGGCTGATGGAGTATTTGCTTTTCTATATTTCGACAGTTGTGTAAATGACTTAATTTGCGGTACAAGCCATGGCGGAATTTCCAGTGGTCCTAATGATAACATATACGGAAATGTTTCGTGAATACTTTCCAAATCTTTTCTAACATTATACCATAGTGGTTTGTGTAATCTATGCCTTGTTTGATACTTATCATCATTACGAAACAGGATGTCATGATTTGGGTGATTTGGTTGCGCATTGATTTTACAAGCGTACGCTAGAAGTTTATATGAACGATGTAATGTAGTGGAGTAATGCCAGATTCACAGCATAGGCTGTCAATCGGCTAGTATAGAATGCACCCAAAGCATACCTCATCGCAGCATTTTGTAATACGTCTAGGGATTTTAAGGTGCTTTTGATGCAGACGAATAAGCTTCACATCCATAGTCAATTTTGACCGCACAAGCGACTTGTAGATTCTTAAAATTACTTCGAGTCTGCTCCACCGAGTACTAGCTAACTCTGATGATGTTTAAGTAGCTTTACACCGTGCAATTAAGTCGTCAATATGGTCTTTCCAGGTCAGCGTGGAGTTCAGTTTTAGACCCAGAAACGTACCGTGATCTTTACATTGAATGTATTATTATTTAATGTAAGGAGAGGACCATAGTGAGGTTTTCGCAATTTACAAAAATGTACGCAGTAGTCTTCTCTGGTGACAGATTGAAACCTGTCTTATCCGAATTGGCTGATATGAGTCAAGAGCCTGCTGCATTTTGTGTTTATGTTTCCGATGGTAGGAGCAGTGCAAAGTAATACCACGTCATCAACATATAGGTAGATGTTTATATCATACGGTAGGGAGGTATTAAAGCGTTAATCGCTATTGCAAATAATGTTACGCTCAATGTAGACCCTTGAGGTACGCCATTTTCTGAGATCTTAGGAGTTGAAATATGGTTACCTACTCGAACCCTGAAAGACCGTCCTTCAAGAAATGAGGATATAACTGTCGGTAGGTTTCTTAAGTCCCCATTCGTATAGCTTTTGCAGTACTCCATATCTCCAAGTCATGTCAAAAGCCTTTTCAACGTCTAAGAAAACCGCAACCGCATGGTGCCTGCGTGAAAGGCTTGAGAATGACATGCTGTAGATGAACAAGATGATCTGCTGTTGACCTGAACTTTCGGCATCCTGCTTGGAATTTTGACAATAGTTCTCGTTTTCTAGAGTCCACATTAATCTAGCGCTGACCATACGTTCTAAAACCTTAGCCATGCAAGAAGTCAAACTAATCGGTCTGTAACTTGCAGCTAGATAGGGATTTTACCATTTTTTCAATATAGGGACAACTATTGCCTCTTTCCAGCACGTAGGATACTTGCCTTTAGCCCATGTTTCGTTGAAGGCATCGAGCAGAAGCAACTTATAGTCATTAGTGAGATTATGCAGCATTTCATATCTTATTTGATGTACACCAGGAGAGGAAGCTTTGTGTCTCTTAAGAGCGTTTTCTAGCTCACCGATAGTAAACGGTGCGTTATATCCTCAGTGTTTGAGCCTATAAAATCTAATTTGAGTTCTCTTTCAGATTTTGTCCTTTGAAAGATTCATTATAGTTTGTAGAGCTACTAGCACGTTCAAACTGGTTTGCTAACAGTTCGACAACCTCGTCTTGTATGTCACGGAGTTGCTATTTTGCAATTGATAGAGTTTGCTGTGTTTTCCTGATATTGTTTTATTTTATTCCATACAACTGAGTTGGTTGTGTCACGTGTTATAGTAGATATAAAATTATTCCATGAGTTTCGTTTACTTTCTAGAATTATTCGTCGAGCAGACGCCCTCGTTTTCTTAAATTTTATTAGGTTTTCATTAGTGGAATTTTTCGGAAAGCATTGAGTGCCCGTTTTTAATTGCTATTGCTTCGCTAACTTTTTTGTTCCACCATGGTACCCTGCGCTTAACACACGTTCCTCCAGACTTTGGGATGGAAGCAGTGGCTGCGCTTATTATGCCATTCGTAATACTACATATCTTACTTGAAGCTGTGTGTTGCTCAATAGGTGCAATGAGGTGCTCTTGGAAGATATCCCATCTACCTCAGATATTTTCCAACGAGTTGGAGTTACTATAGGTATACAGCGCTGCCCGGTTCCAATTATTATAGGAAAGTGGTCACTAAAGTAAAGATCATGAGACACTTTCCATGAGAATGATGTGGCAATCCGGGAAGATACCATTGTGATGTCTATGGCAGAAAAGGCACTAGATCTGGCAGAGAGGTGAGTATTTTCGCCAGTGTTTAATAAACAGATTGTTTGTGTCCATTATATTTTCTATGCTTCCATTGGCGTCAGTGCGGACTGATCCCCATAAACGATTGTGAGCGTTAAGTCACCCAGCAGCATGTATGAGTCAGGTAGCTGAGCTGTAACGTCTAGAATGTCGTTTTGCTGCCAATCACTGTTTGGTAGATAGATGTTGCAGATGACTAGTTTTATGGTGCAGTAATCTGCACTGCAACAGTTTGTAGAGACGTCCTAAGTGGTATGGTATCAAATTGAACGTCATCTCTAATGAGAACTGCAACTCCGCCTTTTGCTCTTATATTACGAACAACATCTTTCCTAATGAGCTTATACCCACACAGAAAGTATGGTTGGCTTGGTTTTAAATGGGTTTCTTGTAGACAAAGACATAATGGGCTGTATTCGTTAATTATGAGCTTAAGCTCACAGTAATGATGAATAATACCATTACAATTCCATTGGATTATTGTAGCCATAATTAATGATATTAAAGAGTAAATAATAAGTAATCCAAAGTATCAATTAACGAATAAATAAATTAGAACTAAAATGAATAAATAAGTACAAATACAGAGGACGGTTAATGTTAAAATATCACAGATCAGGTATGGTATCACATATTTGTGGACAGACAAACAGGTAAATATAGATAATAAATAAATAAAAATTTGGACAGAACAAACAGATAAGTGTAAATAATGAATAAATAAAATGTATATGTAGTATCACAGGTAGATTTATCACAGCTTATTTAATAAATTCCGTCCTTCTCAACGCCTAGGGACTTTGAGGGTGGTTTCCTCAATTTTCCTTTTGGCCATCCGACTTTACCTTTTTCTGAGAGAGTTTGATTCCGTTGACAGTCGTCTTCAGAAACAGACTCTTGCTCTCGTGTCACGTTTCCGCTTTTCTTTGCTTTGACTTGCCGATCGAGTTAAGTAAGTTGTTGGCGCAACAAATGAACTGAGTTCATTATTTTCGCAGGGTTTTTGAATTAGGGTGATCCCCCAATTAGAGAGGCAAAGCTCCTTGGCTAGGGCTGGTACATCAACCTTAGGTGGTACGCTAACACTAGAAGTTGCAGCTTTGGCATAAGTAATTCCTATGTTAGACACTGGCGTTACAATTTTCTTTTGCTTCCAGGTAACTTATATTATCTTTTACGCGAGCTTCTTGGATGGCACTCCTGCTTATATGTGGACAATGTAGCTCGAGCAGAATGAGCCCACCACAGTTAATACATTTGATAGGTTCCTCGCATGGAACACCATTGTGCAATACTTTGCCACAAACACATAAGTCCTCTTGCAATGCACACCTGGCAGAGGTGTCCAAACTTGTTGCACCGAAAACACCTCATCGGTGGTGGTACGTATAAACGAACACCCAGAGAATGAAAAACAACCTGATTGTTTTTGGTAGTATTGGGGTGTTAAATGTTAGTATATGATGTGGTATCCACAAGATTCCATTTCTTTAGACTTGATTCGTCTAACTTCGATAACATGTTGCCGATTAACTCCTGACATATGTCTTCGACTGAACAATTTAATAAGTCATGACGAAAATACCTCTAGACACATTCATGGTTTTTATGCAATAACCTCGATTTCGAAATCTCCTAGCTTACTGTATCAAAACCCTTCTGGATTGCTTATTTGTGCTAGTTTCAATAAGATACCGTCTCTAATTCTTTACCATCTAATGATCCAAATAAACCATACAAACCTTCTGAATATAAAATGGGCTAATTTTATCAAAATTAAGCCGTCCTTTCTCTTAAGAACCAAGAACCGGCAAAACCTCCGTCACTGGGCTCCATTTTCGGTTGGTTTTAAAGGTGGACCCTCCTGCACCTCCATGTTTAGAGAGCTGGCACTCTTAGGTTTATGTTAGTTGACTCATGATTTCCACGAGAAGGGACCAAAAGAAATCCGTGAGTCAGTGGGCCTTAACCCAGGGGACTTAGTACTGTGAAGAGGCCCCTGTTTCCACAGGCGTTTCAACGCTAAGGGCCAGGTTCCCCGCACGCTAGGCTTCTTGCGCAATCTCAGCACCTAAAACTGCCAAACGACCTTGGATTGGGGGATTTTTATAGAGGTTACCTTCCTCAGCCCGGGCGATAAAGCCAAGACCACCGACCGCTACCTGTACAACGTTCCCTAGCCACGCCCTGCTAGAGTCTCTGAAGTACAGTTCGCGGTTGCGGTATTAGGACACGGCTAGCGCTCAGCCGTCCCCAGCAAGGACATCCGGCTACACACCGTATACGCTTTTGACAGCGCATGTCCTGGGAAGATTAGAATGAAAAGGAAGAGGCCTCAGATTTCGCTGGGAGCCTGAAGAGAATAAGAGTTAGAGCGAGGGTGCTCCGACAGAAAAGAGTTAAAGTTAGGGAAGCCACTCAAGACTAGTGTAAGAAAAGTGAAACTTCCAGCTAAGGGAACGCAGGGTTGCCATCCCTGTCCTTTAGTTACAAGGCCCCACGTGAACTGGTCCGCGACACCGTATTATGTAGAGCTAACAGTGACAGGTTGCGTCAGAGCTCATATTTCGGTGTTGACCTTGCATCTTACGATCATTTGCAAGGTCGTTCTATCCGCCACCTGGGGACGCGCCTAGTAGGTAGTTCAACCCCTAGGTATATATATTATATTATATTATATTATATTATATTATATTATATTATATTATATTATATTTATTTATTGTATTATATTTATTGTATTGTATTATGTATTTATTGTATTGTATTTATTGTATTGTATTGTATTGTATTTATTGTATTGTATTGTATTGTATTTATTTATTATATTTATTATATTGTATTATATTTATTTATTATATTGTATTATTATTATATTATATTGTATTGTATTATATTATATTTATTGTATTGTATTATTATATTATATTGTATTGTATTTATTATATTATATTATATTATATTATATTATATTATATTATATTATATTATATTATATTATATTATATTATATTATATATATATTTTTTTGATGTTGTTATAGCACGTCGACTGCTGTGGTCTTTAGTGCTTTTAGTGTTTTATATTTTGTCATAGATGTTAATCGCTTTTAGGTACCGCAATAAATTTTGTATATGTTCATTGTTAAAGTGTTTCAGTGTATTTGTTATAGAATATAAGTTGCGTTGTAGAGTGTAGTTTGGACACGAGCTATTATATGTTCGATATTTAGTTATAGTTAACAGTTTTCGCATCTAGGTGAATGAGTGTTCAATATAATGTGTTTTGTGTTATATGTGCCCAATTCTAGTGCGGTGAATTATGCTACTTTCCTTCTAGAGAAGCCTGGGTTTAGTTTCCATTTACTAACTGAGGGTTTTATGTTCGTAGTTGACTTGCAGATCTAGCAGTTCTCTTGCCATATTACATAGTTTGTGCTTGTATTTGCAAAATTAGAGTTAGTTGCAATTTCAGTTTTCGTTGCCGTTTGAGTCTCGGCTTCTTCTGCTGCATGACGAGCGGCTATATTCTCTTTCGTTGCCTTTAATGTTTTATGGCTAGCACATACAAATATTACTGTTCTTCCGAGATTCTTGAGATTGCGATAGATAAAATCATCTGTATTAAGGTTTGTTGCGTATGCATTTTTAACATCTAAGACACTGCAAGAGTCGCTAATTATTAAATTTGGTCATGTTTTTATTCATAGCGAAGTTGCCAGATATATAACTTGTTGTATATATATATATGATGAATATATCTGTGTCGTTCACCGAAAAGGCAGATCTACACCATCATTACACTTTGATCCGTCTGTATATATAATAAGATGTACTAAAATTAGCAAGATATTATATTATATTATATTATATTATATTATATTATATTATATTATATTATATTATATTATATTATATTATATTATATTATATTATATTATATTATATTATATTATATTATATTATTATATTATATATATATTATGTTATTTATATTTTTTAGGGCTAACGGCGTCGACTGCTAGGGTCATTGGCCGTTTCACGTATTAACCTTAATCTATCATTATGACACACGTGCAGACTTACATTTATGTTTATAAAACTATATTAAATTTTGTCATATTGCGATGTTGCTTTCAGAAATTGTAATATCGATTGTATATACGTGTGGTTAGAAAGATTGTCTTTCATGTTGTCGAAGACTATGTAATCTTCTTATATCTTTACTTCTTCTGCAGTGTAGTAGTATGTGCGATACTGTAACTGTTTCATTGCATTCCATACAAAGTGGTGGTCTTTCGCCTGTAAGTATGTGGGCATGCGTAATAGTGTATCCGATTCTTAGCCGATGTAATTTAATGGCATCTATTATTTGTAAACTGAGTAATTCTCCATGGGCGTACATTTGTCTTAATGCAGCTTAAGTGGTTCGGGTAGCGTTCATTCAATTTCCACTGTTTAGATAGCATGGTTTGTAGGTACCGTTTTAGGTCTGTATGTTCAACTATTTTACATCTACATTTGATGATTCCGCGCTTGCCGTGCAGATTTGTCTGCAATTTGTTTCCCCTGATTCCTACATGACTCGGAGCCCACATAAATTTTATTGTCTTACCTTCCCGAATGATATGCTGTAACATCACAAGGCATCCTTGAATAACTGGATCATCAGTAAATTGATTGGTCAAGGTATGCAACAGACATTGTGAGTCGCTTACTATTAAAAATCTTTGATTTTCTTGAGATAAATCACAATAAAGTGCTTGCCATAGTGAGTATGCTTCTGCTGAGAAAATGGAGTTGATATTGATAGGTCCACGAATACGCTTCATCGTTTACGACAAATGCGCTACCACTTCCAGTTTCTGTTTTGGATCCGTCGGTAAAAAGGATGGTATAATTTGAAAACTTCGCAACTGTTTCATTGAAATGGTCGCGATACCGCTCAGGAGACGTTTCCTTTCGAAATCTTTCCAGATTTCCGACGTGTTTACCTTCGGGGAGAGTCCAAGGTGCAACTTCTGTAAATCTTCTATTAATTATTCCTGGAAAATCAAAATCCATTTCCTGGAGTAACTGCCCCCCTCGAATTCCAGCAGGTCTGGTTCTTGTTGGATTGCCTTGATATCTCTGGTTATTATCAAACAACACTTTGAAGTTCCTATGTCTAGATTGGGCGCGGATATTACATATATACGATATTAATTGCTTTCTTCTCCGTATATTCAAAGGTGGAATTCCTGTTTCGCTGCACAGAGTAGAAGAGGGGCTTGTTTGAAAGGCTCCGATAGAGTACCTTAGACCACTATGATGTATTGGGTCTAACAATTTTAACCACGATTGGCGAGCAGAGGAGTAAACAATGCTTCCATAGTCTATCCTAGAGAGAATTAAAGACTGGTACACTCGTAACAGTATCTCCGAGTCTGCACCCCATCTCGTACCAGCTAAGGACTTCAAGATATTAAGTAGTCCTTTACACTGCCTTACTAGTCCTTCTATATGACTACGCCAAGATAGATTTGAATCCAGTGTCATTCCTAAGAATTTAATGGTGTTTCGGCATGCGATAGGAACGTCTTTTATAAATAGGACAGGATCATAATGAGGTTTTCGTAGTCTACAAAAGTGAACGCTGTTAGTTCTGGACTGAGAATTTGAATCCTACGCTTTCTGCGTTAGTAATAACTGTATTAATAGTGTTTTGCAGTTTAACGGCGGCTTCTCCAACAGTAGGCGCGGTGGAATACCACTAGGTCGTCTACATATAGGCACTTTTCGACACCTGGTTCACATCCCATTGCAATGTTATTGACTGCAATAGCAAATAGTGTGACGCTTAACGTTGACCCTGTGGCACCCCATTTTTTAGTTTTTTGTTGTTGATGTTCTATTGCCCACTCGTACTCTAAAACTCCGTTCACTTAAGAAAGACGAGATAAACCTGACTAAGTTCCTCTTATGCCCCAATTGTATATTTGCTTTATTATTCCGTATCGCCACGTCGTCATATGCCTTTTCTAGGTCGAAAAAACAGCGATCAAGTGGCGTCTGTTTTGAAGGCATCTTGTATGGCGTTCTCGATGAATACCAGTTGGTCAATTGTTGATCGGTATTTCCGAAACCCTGCCTGATGGTCTACTAACAATTCGTTTTTCTCAATCAACCACATTAACCTGGTGTTCACCATCCGTTCCAGAATTTTTCCCATGCAGCTTGTCAGACTTATAGGTCTGTAGCTTGAAGCAAGCAAAGGATCTTTTCCTTGCTTTAAAATGGGGACTATTATGCCTCCTTCCACTCGTTAGGGTATGTGCTATTCTTCCAAATGCAATTAAATAGCTGTAACAAGCATTCTTTTGTTTCTTGTGGAAGATGTAGCAGTAAATCGTTAGGAATGTTATCCAGACCCGAAGCTCCACCTGCTCTGACATCGTAAAGGGAGGTTGTAAGCCATATTTTCTGACGTAGAAAATTTAAAGGAATCTCTAATGCATCTTTTGTACTATAGAAGTGAAGGTTGTAATTATTTGAGCTGCTTGTATTTTGGAAATGATCGGCAAGGTGTTCTGCAATTATTTCCGGATTATGTATGATAGCTCCATTTGGTAGTCGAATGTGCGATAAAGGAGGAGAGTTACTTGGCCATATATTGCACTGATCTTACGCCAAACGTCAGAAGCGGTTGTGTTCCTACTAATCGACTACACGTACAGGTTCCATGAAGAACGTTTGCTGTTCAAAATTGTACGGCGAGAGTTTGCTCTAGCTTTTTGAAGGCAATTAGGTCTTCAAGTTTTCGTGTCCTTCTAAACAAATTAAATGCTTTCTTTTTATTTTGTATGGCTTCACATACTTGTGCATTCCACCAAGGTACTAATCGCTTGATGGGGTTCCTTTGCTTTGTGGTACTGCTTTGCCAGCAGCTTGTAAAATGCAGTTTACAATTGAATTTAAACTTTCGGTGATGTCTTCTCCTATGTCTGGGGTAGCCAAGTCCTTAAACACATTCCATCTTACTTTTTAGATACCCAATGTTGAGGGCGTAGTGCATTGGTGTTCTGCTCAAGATTCGATAGTAGTATTGGAAAGTGATCACTGTTATGTAATTCTTCCAGTACCTTCCATTGTAGTTTCGGTGCTAGTCCAGGCGATGACATAGTAAGATCTATAGCCGAGAAATCTCTAGATCTAGAGTTGAAATATGTCGCTGCGCCAGAGTTCAGAAGCGTTATATCTTGGCGTTCTAAAAGACTTTCCAATATTCTACCTCTTGCATCACATTTGCTAGAGCCCCACATTGGGTTATGTGCATTGAAGTCATCCAGGAGAATAAAAGGTGTAGGCGGCTGTTGTATGATTTTTTCTAAATCTGTTTTGCTCCAGTTTCCATCCGGTAGGTATATGTTGCAGATAGTTACTGGGCTGGAAACTAAAAGGTGTATGGCTACGCATTGAAGCGTACTGTTTAGACTAATTTCTTTGTATTTTAGTCCGTGCCTAATTATTAATGCTACACCTCCTTTGGCTCTCAAATATATTTCGGCATCCTTACGCCCAATATTATAGCGTCGCAGTGAGTAGATCTGGTCGGGTCTAAGATGTGTCTCTTGCAGGCAAACGCACATCGGATCATACTCTGCTAACAGTAACTTTAAGTCACAATAGTGCGACACACAACCATTGCAATTCCATTGAAGAATATTAGCCATTTATAGAGTGTGTAATAAGTTTTGTGCGTTTTATAAATTAAGTAATAAATAAATAGGTAAATATAATATATCTAGTAATAAATAAAATTAAAACAATCACAATACAAATAGTAATAAATACTAGAAAACTAGTATGGTAATTGTAAAATATCACAGTCGATTATTAAAGACGTCACAAACAAGTATATTGAAATATCACAGATAAATATCACAGATAACAGGATACCTTTCTAGGTCTCCTTTTGCCATCATCGTCCCTTCTTTTTGTCTCCCCGGCAAATGGTCTTGCTGAGGAGGTAGATAATACCGATCCATCATCTAATACGAGAGGTTCTTCACTATCATCTCTCTTTTCTTTTATCGCCTAGCTGATCAGGTGGTTCAATTTGTATTTCCATCTGTTGCAACATTGGTTTCTGTACAAAGACAGCTTTTAATACTGATACTAGCGATGGAACGAGACCTTTCTATGGCCTCTGTGTCAACTGTTGGAGGTGTAGACGCTGCCCTTGAGTAACTTTTGGTTTGCACAGGAGTAGAAATTTCTACCATTCTCCTAGCTTCTGGATACGACAGTTTCTCCAGCGTTTTTATTTTTGTATGTTAACCTCCTTTTGAAAAATTGGACATTCCCTAAATCGTGCGTGGTGATTACCTCCACAGTTCACACATGTAATAGGTTCTTTGCAAGATTTTCCTTCGTGTAATGGTTTACCACATACGCATACTTGATCACTTTCACATCTTGCTGACGTATGTCCAAATTTTTGACACCTAAAGCATCTCAGGGAGATGGGATATAGGGACATGCAGATAACGAGTAAAACGCAACTTTGATCTTTTCCGGGAGTTTAGGCTTTGAAAACGTTAACACGTAGTTTGCAGAATCTCTCATTTCGCCGTTTATTTTCGTTTTCATCCTCCTAACCTCTGTTACACCTTGTGGTTGTAATTCTGTGGCTCAAGAGTACAATTTAGAAGGTGTCTGCAGTAGATTATCCCTCTTGGTGTATTTAACGTTCTATGTGCTTCTACATCTATACCAAATGAGCCAAATCGTTTCGATTGAAGTAGTTTTCTAGACTGAGCAGCTGATACCGTTTCTATCAAAAGAATTCCATCCCTGATTTTCTTTATACTTCGAACTTCTCCAACTAGACCAAACAGTACTTTATTTATTTGGAAAGGACTTACGTTATTGAAGTCCCCACCAACTCTTTTTACGGTCAAGAACCGGGGTGATGCCTCCTTTTCTACACTCGTATTGCCAGTTTTTGAGAGACTGGCAACTCTGAGGTTTTTTAACGGAATTATTCATACTATTCCCACGAGTATGGGACGAAATAAAAGTCGCTACTGCTAGTGCTCACTTAACAGCAGAAGGCTACATTACAACTGGAGGTCGCCAGGTATCCAGAGGGCACCGTTCAAGACCATGTCTCGTATGGTCATTCATTCCTAGGCACGGTTCGCATTACACCTTGACTTCGCCTTTTTAATGGGGTCAGGTCCCCAGAACATAGAACAAAAGACGAAACACAGACATTCAATTGCACAAAGACAGACGGAGAGTAGGATACTTGGCTTCACCACTGCTGGCAACAATGGCTACTGAGCCCCCACCACGACAAGGTGTATCCCTTATTTATGTTATATTATATTATATTATATTATATTATATTATATTATATTATATTATATTATATTATATTATATTATATTATATTATATTATATTATATTATATTATATAATATTATATTATATTATATTATATTATATTATATTATATTATATTATATTATATTATATTATATTATATTATATTATATTATATTATATTATATTATATTATATTATATTATATTATATTATATTATATTATATTATATTATATTATATTATATTATATTATATTATATTATATTATAATTATATTATTTATTTTTTTTTGATTGGGTGCTTCGACAACGAGGTCATTAGCACTCTTAGCAAATTATATCCATTTTAGACGTAAATTTAGGAATAGTTCAAATTTTTTATATAGACAAGTTTCTTTTAGATATCTGATTATGCTATAGACACTTTGAGTGTCGTTGTTTAAACATTGGCCTATAGTGTCCTTTACCTGATGTTTATTTCTTTCTCTAGTAAACAATCTACATCTCAGCAATATATGAGGCACAGTAAATTCTTTACACTCTGTGCAGAATGGGTTTTCTTCTAGCAGCAAATATGATGAGGTCAGGTTCGTGTGCCCAATGCGTAAACGAGATATTACCACTTGTTCTCTTCGTATGAGAGATTCTGAAATCGCCAAGTTTTGGGATCTGTTTTTATTTTTGATAAGGCAGAATTGTTTTTTGCCCAACCTTCAAAAGCGAATTTTACGATTTTATTTTTTATTGACACTTTAATGTCTTCAGCACCGACTTGATAAACGTCGATTACCTTACTACATGCAGCCTTACGTGCCGCATCATCAGCAAACTCGTTTCCCAATATTCCACAGTGGGAAGGGCACCATGTAAAACATACCTTTTTACCTGTGTTTTTTAACCATACATTGCTAGCCAGTATTTTTTTAATTATAGGGTTATTTGAAAAGGAATTTTCTAGAGCTCGTATAGAACTTAGCGAATCGCTGCAGATTAAAACCTTCTGTCTCCACTTAAGTCGCAATAGAACATTGCTTAATATTGCATACAATTCAGATGTCAAAACGCCTGAATAGTTAGAGATAGACCAACTGTATGCTTTATTTTTACGTAAATCGCACTTCCAACTCCGGTGTTGCTTTTGGACCCGTCTGTATATATAATGGTAAAACCTTCGTGTTCAGATAACACTTTATCGAAATATTTTTGTTGACGTTTAAACCAGTCTTAGACTCGCGAATACCGATATCTACGTGGATGGTCAGTTGACCAATTAACCACGGCGCTACTTCACATTCTTCAAAAGGGTACATTGATATGGATACTGAGTCCAACTTCTCTGCACAGGTTGTAACTTCTGATGCTCGCAGGGAGCTATTGTTGCTAAGCTGGTCATAATCATGATTAAGGAAGGAATTGTAGATGGGATGATTTGTCTGAGCACTTATTCTGAGAGCGTAGTTAAGGAGAGTTACATTAAGGATATGTTGGAAAGGAATAGTGTTGGATTCAAAACAAATGTCATCTAATCGCGATGTACGGAACGCCCCACTACATAATCTTAATCCTGCACAATGAATCTTGTTCAGTTTTTCAATGTGTGACCTTCTGGCGCTAGACAGGACAGCATCACCATAGCTAAGCTTGGAAAGGATTAAGGCCTGGTATATTCTAAGCAGAACACATTTCTTGGCACCCCAAGATATATGGGCTAGATATCTAAGCGTGTTAATGGCCACTTTTGTTTTTGTGATTAAATGTTCAATGTGATGTTTCCAGTATACTTTTCTATCAAAGAGAACCCCTAAAAAATGTACGTTATCCTTCATTTCTAGGGTGTAATCTCCAATCCTGAACCTGGGATGATCGTGTTGGGTCCTTAGGCGACAGAAATGGACTACCTGTGATTTTGTTGTAGATAACGTAAAACCCAGTTTGTTAGCCATTCTCACCAATCCATCAACTTCTACTTGTAGAGGATGTAGTAAATCCTCCGTTATAGGGCCTGATTTATATATGACTAGATCATCAGCATAAAGAGTTTTACCAACGTTTTGGGATAAGCACTCTACTAACTTTTCATTACGATTGCGAATAATGTCACACTGAGTGTAGAACCTTGTGTGATTCCGTTCGCTTGTACTCGTTCCTGAGATAAGCATTTGTTTACGCGTACTTGGAATCTTCGATTTGCCAAAAGTTTGCTATAAACTGTAATAACGGACCTTCGACTTTCATACGTTGGAGTTCTAGTAGAATTTTATATCTGTTAGTCCGGTCAAAAGCCTTTTCAATATCAAAAATATTGCAAACATATGTTCTCTTGAGCAAAGCTATTTAGAACTGATTCTAGTTGAACTAAGCAGTCAGTTGTAGATCTATGCTGTCTTGCGCCCATTTGATATTCTGCAAGTAAACCATTTCGTTCTAAGCCGTATGTTTACCATTTTTCAAGTAATTTGCAGAGGCACGACGTAAGGAAATAGGCCTATAATTGTCCACTAAGTGAGGATCTTTATTCAGTTTTAAACACGGGACAATAATAGATTTTGCCACGTGTCAGGGAATTGACCCTCTTTCCATATTTTATTGAAAATTGCTAAGATATGAAGTTTTACTTCCTTCGGTAATTGCTTGATAAATTCGTAAAGAATAGAATCAGGTCCAGGAGCAGTTTTTAGTTCCTGACAGTACATTTTCAAGTTCTGAAGCTGTGAAAAGGTTATTATAAGGGAGTTCTTCCGTTGATTCTTCAACGCTTGCGTAACTTTCGAATTGAGTACCATCATCAGTAACAGAGAAATTGGTTTCAAAGTGGCTTAAAACACTCTGCTATCTCTTGTGGACTATGTGTAACCTGACCATTAGAAATAATGTTAGTTATTGAGAAAGGCTGCATGGTTTAGTTCATTGCTCGTATTGTATGCCATATTTCATTATTTAGGGTCTGATTGGATATGCTTGACACATATGTTTGCCAAGACTCTTGTTTTGCCAATTTAATAGTTTTTCTTGCTTTAGCTCTTAGTTTTTAAATGCGATTGCATTATTTATAGAGGTTCAGATTTAAATTTACGTAGAGCTTTCTTACGGTCGCGAATAGACATTTTATGTCCTCGCTCCACCATGGAACGCATTTTCTTTGTGGTTTACCACTTGATCTTGGAACACTTGTCTCGCATGCTTGTAAAATTTTTGATGTAACGTCATCAACTGCACTGTTAATATCATCTTGAATTGTGTTGAACTGTGGTAAATTTTACTCAATTTGGTCCAGTTAGCTTTTTAATTAACCATCTCTTAGGAAATGCAGTGGATAAGCGAGAAGTTAGGAATGTGATTTGAATAGGTGCATGGTCTGAGAATATTTCGTGTTGTAGTACTTTCCACTCAATTTTTGGTGCCAATACAAGAGTACAAAGAGATAAGTCTATTGCCGAGAAATTGTTGCTTCGCGTTAAAGAAGGTGCCTTCACCAGTGTTTAAAAGGATCAGATTATTTTCTTCTATGATTTCTTCAATTAATCTCCCACGATTATCTGAGTGTGATGAACCCCACATACGATTATGTGCATTAAAGTCGCCTACTATCACAAATGGGCTGGGTAATTGGTTGACCAGGTCATTGATCTGTTGTTAGTCCACAATGAATCTGGGAGATATATATTGCAAACTATAAATTGGATCGGATGATTAACGGTATTAGCAGTTGCTTGTATAGGTTGATAGAGCAATTGGGGTGTAATAAATTTCGCTCCTTATAAGAATGGCAGTGCCGCATGGCGTAATCCTGGATCTAAATCCTTCTATGATTTATACCTTTAATACAAAGTTTTCATTTGGTTTAAATCTTGTCTCCTGCAAGCAAATACAGAACGTATTCTCTTTACATGTTAATAATTGTAGCTGCTAAGTGACTTTTACATCCGTTAATATTTAATTGAAATAATTTGTCCATAATGAAATAAATAAATAAATAAATAAGTAAATATACGTACATGTAAAGAGACAGTAACAAAATAGTTTCACACGAACAAAGTTTTAGGTATCTTACGATAAGATAAATATTGAGAAACAAGACAGATATATAATGTAAAACAATAAGATAAAATATCACAGATCATATATTATATTATATTATATTACATTACATTACATTACATTACATTACATTACATTACATTACATTATATTATATTATATTATATTATATATCTATATTATATTATATTATGTATATATATATTTTTTTAAGCATCGGCTACTAGGGCCATTAGCTATTAACATTTTTTCCTTTTATCTTCATGAAAAGACCACACCTTTTAGGTACGTTAACAAACGATTTATTCCAGTTGCACTATCTTCAAAGATTACAAAATGAATCTGGTATATTCAGTTCTGTCCTTAGGTTCTCATACAAAGGGCAATCTAGCAGTATATGGTGGATTGTAATTTGTAGATTACATAAATTACATTTTGTGGTGTATTTTTCCCTAGAAGATGTAAATGGGTGAGGTTTGTGTGACCAATTCTCATCCTAGTGAGTACCACTTCCTCCTTCTTTTAAAGAATGCCTGTTTTGCCAAGGTAGAACTGATTTTTTATCTCTTTTAATTGTGTTGTGGTCTTATCCCATTATATCTGCCAGAGTTCATGTATTTTGTTTTATGTGCCGTTTAATATTATTTGGTTGAACTGGGATGTTGTCTGGTTCTATTGCGTTGCTTCCCTTACGTGCTGCTTCATCCGCATATTCACTCCCCGCTATCCCGGCATGGGTAGGTACCCACATAAATATTACAGACTTATCTTTCCCATGCTGTGCAACATCGCTTTGATTGTGTTTTCTAAAGGATCTCTAGATTGTTCGTTGTTCATAAAAGCCTTAGTTACGTTACGGTACGTTACGTTACGTTACGTTAAGTTACGTTACGTTACGTTACTTTACGTTACGTTAGGTTACGTTACGTTACATTACGTTACGTTACGTTACGTTACGTTACGTTACGTTAGGTTACGTTACGTTACGTTACGTTACCTTACCTTACGTTACGTTACGTTACGTTACGTTACTTTACGTTACGTTACGTTACATTACGTTACGTTACGTTACATTACGCTACGTTGCGTTACGTTACGTTACGTTACCTTACGTTGCGTTACGTTACGTTACCTTACGGTACCTTACCTTACGTTACGTTACGTTACGTTATGTTACGTTACGTTACGTGACGTTACGTTACGTTACGTTACGTTACGTTACGTTACGTTACGTTACGTTACGTTACGTTACGTTACGTTGCGTTACGTTACGTTACGTTACGTTACATTACATTACATTATATTATATTATATTATATTATATTATATTAAATAGTGTCATTTAATTAATAGGTACACCAAAATTATAAAAATATGCCAACTAATATAGTAATAAAGGTGAAAATATATAAGACAGAAAAACACTGGTAACTATTATATATTGTAACGAGACTGCAGACCACACACATTCCTTTCTAAATTTATTCTTTGATGTAGAGGTTTTGTATTGAAGTATACTGTATAATCTTGACGTCGCGTTTAAACTTAAAAATTTGTGGCCCTAATCTAATTACAATTGTTGAATAGTAAGTTGCTGTTATAAGTATACGTAAGTAAAGCAAAAAAAGGCAAGTTTTAAGTGCATTTTATCATTTCACAATTGAATAGATCCATTTTAGAACCATTTTCCATATTCTTGACAAATTAATAGATGCAATAATGTGCCGCTCGAAAAATGAAAGACACATTTCCAAATTAATGTCACTGTGCACTTATAACAATATTACCTCTTTAAATACTCACAAATACGCTCCAAAAATAAAACTTATGCGGGATTCATTCTTATACAGAACATACAAAGGTTGAAACTATACGAAACTACAATGGATGGTAAAAATTAAAGATACGAAAGTACTGTTAATTGTTTTGCAGTAGTACTATGAAGATAGAAACTTAAATTTAAATAAAAATGCCTCCCATTAAACTTATTTTTAAATAATAGATCAAAAGTGTTGTGTTAATTAGTGGGTGCATTAAATTATAAGAAATAAGATAACTAATTTAGTAACAAAGAGATCAAAACTTGTGAAATTATAATTTTTAGTATACTGTAATATACTATAAGCCGTAATTGTGATATGTTATATCTGACTGCTGACTGCATATAATAGTTCCGTTAAAGCCAAATTATTTCTATACGTGTACAATTTTACGTCGCGTTGAAGCTTAAAATTTGGGGTCCTAATTAAATTTTTTGAAATGCTCCAATAAGCTTTCTTTTTATGAGTGTACGTAAGTAAGCAAAAAGTTGCGTTTTAAGTGCAGTTTATCGTTTCAATTGAATATGTCACTTTTAGGCCTTTTTCATATTTTCGATAAATTAATAAATGCAATTGATAAAGTGCCTTCCGGTACTGTAAAGAATAAATACAAGTTAATTTTTTATTTCAAGTCATTAATTCTTAACTTTCTGTACATGTTGGTGAGACAACGACCCCAGAGAATGAGAAAACTGTTGCGGGTTTGGATTACTGTGATAAAATGTACAAGTTAAGTAAATTTTCTTTGCTGTGGTTTGCTATTTTGTAATAATTACCGAATTGGTGGCTCAAATAAATTCATCTTACCCTCTATGTCTCGGAATAAGATTCGAGGGCGGGCGTTGCTCTGTAAAACAAATTACTCAAATTAGTAAACTATATATGGTAGATACACAATCATACAAATTCTAGAGATATTACATTTACCTAACTCCTCGTGCCTCGATTCATCGTCGGAATGAATTGTTATCACACTATGTTCTGAGTTCGATAAAGGCTATTTATTAGCCTTCTGAACTTCACTTTTCACATTTTTCGCTTACAAACTTTTATATTCTGTAGAATATCGGCTTTTTTGTTTAATGATAACTTCGTTTGTTTCTTAAGAGTTTCCATGTTATTCCCGGTAAAGGACCGATGCTAAGTGATATAACCTATGTAAGTATTTTCACCATTTATTATTAATTTTTTTGTTTCAACATTTTGGAGTGAAAGGATTTTTATAAATGATTTTGATATATTGCACGTATGTTGTAACTAAAATCTGTTAATGGCCAAAATCACGTTGGGCTGCAATATTTCAAAAATGTTAGTAAAATGTAATTAAAATATTTGTGAAAATATTTTAAAAACGTTGAAAATATGTTTGAGAAATACTTATAGAATATTTTTTAAATGCTGAAAAATGTATTTTAAATTGCTGGAAAAATCAGCGACCGATGTAAAAACTTATTCTTTAGTGTTTTGAAATATTACATAACGTTGTAGAAAACGTTCTAAAAATTTGTTAGTGGAGAAATAGAGACAAATACATTACTAAAATTTACATAAAATATTTATCAAAATATTTAAAAGGTTGAAAATGTCTAAAAATATTTTTAAAACTGCTTTTAAAATGTCAATAAGTGTCTGAAAAATACCTCTTATAGTATATTTAGTATCAAGAACAGTAAGCGACGTTTACCGGTCGACGCATAGCGAAACCTCTAATTTGACCGGTACCACCTTAATGTTCGTGATGGTCATACTGTTTTTTGCACGATTGTATTAAATTTACCACAATTGAAATTATTTAATTTCTACTGAATAAACGAAAAGTCAAAAGTGACGTTTTAAATAGAAATGTCCAAATTTTTGATCTGATTGTGAAATATAGGCAGTATATATAATTTTACGTTGGTAGTAAAAGACGTCGGTAATTAAAATACTTACCGACGAGATGGGCCTCGCAACTAGTAAACATATCCTACTGTCTTGGGAAAAGATATGTAAATAAAGAAAAAGCTCAATCGTGAAAAAGGTATTTTTAAACCGTTGAAAAAAATATAGGTTAAAATATATTTAATAAGGAAAACAACATTATCTTTATAGAATAGTTTATAATGCTTTTTATCTAATTCGTGTACTCGTTTTGCCTCAGCTTCTTTGCTCTGTAAAGTTTTAAAAAGGTTTAAAAATGTAACGCTTGCCTGTTTATAATACCTTTTACAATGAGCTGGCTATTGGGCTAGTCATAATTGAATGGATTTAATTATTTCTTATCTGCTTTCATTAGGTCCAAATTCTGAAAAATAATAAATAAAAATTGATGTAGCTATGCCATACTTGATATGTATACGAAAAGTATTTTTTAGTTGTTCAAGGATATACACCAAGAGGCACTAATAAAAAAACACGTTAACAATTACGATTAAACTTGGACGGCATCGTGAATCCCGGAATGGAAATGAATATTTCAGCACTTTTAAAAGATGGAAAAGTAGCGAAGATGCAAGTATAGAAAAATGGTTAGTTTCATTTTCGGTAAGCTGCCATGAAGACCACATCGCCCCAATAATAAGCATGCAATTGTTTCAGAGATGTGCTCCGATATGGATACATGGTGATAAATAAGGATGCCGAAGTACAAAACGGGCGATTTATGAGAGGATTCGATCTGTATATAATACCGAAGTAATATCATTCAGACGTAATTTGAAACAAACAGTACACAAGTATACAACATACAAAGCAGACTTGTTGAAGACAGGCCCCGTTTAAAACAGACCTGTTTAAGACAGACCCAGTTTAAAACAGACCTGTTCATCTGCTTACTTGTTACCGGAAATAGCAATAATTGTATAATATAAAATTAGTGAATCGATAATGGAAATGAAGTACTAAAATTAATATTTGTTAAGAGCGTGAAAATAAATTATTAGCTTTCCATGGTAATCCTGTCATAAAAATTAAGTAAACATAAGGAAAATAAATTTGTGTCAAATCATATGCAAATGTATATAATTTGTGTTGCAAAATTACTGGAAATACTTGCAAATCGAATTTAGTACTCTTGAAAACGTAATTGCGTTTAACAAGCTTCACTTTATCTATTGCATTTTCTAATTTATCAACAATATGGAAAATGGTCCTAAATGTGACCTATTCAAATTTAAAATGATAAGGTCTGTGACTGTTTCTGTGTCTGTGTCTGTGTCTGTGTCTGTGTCTGTGTCGGTGTCTGTGTCTGTGTTAGTGCCTGTGTCTGCGTCTGTGCCTATGTCTGTGTCTGAGCTTGAGTTTGCGTTTGCGTTTACGTTTGCGTTTGCACTTGATTTTGTTTTTGCTTTTGTGTCTGTGTCTGTGTTTGTATCTGTGTCTGTGTATGTGTCTGTGTCTGTGCCTGTTTGTGTGTGTGTGTGTCTGTGTCTGTGTCTGTGTCTGTGTCTGTGTCTGTGTCTGTGTCTGTGTCTGTGTCTGTGTCTGTGTCTGTGTCTGTGTCTGTCAGTGTCTGTGTCTGTGTCTGTGTCTGTGTCTGTGTCTGTGTCTGTGTCTGTGTCTGTGTGTGTCTGTGTCTGTGTCTGTGTCTGTGTCTGTCTGTGTCTGTGTCTGTGTCTGTGTCTATGTCTGTGGCTGTGTCTGTGTCTTTGTCTGTGTCTTTGTCTGTGTCTGTGTCTGTGTCTGTGTCTGTGTCGGTGTCTGTGTCTGTGTCTGTGACTATGTCTGTCGCTATGTCTGTGTATGTGTCTGTGTCTGTGTCTGTGTCTGTGTGTGTGTGTGTCTGTGTCTGTGTCTGTGTCTGTGTCTGTGTCTGTGTCTGTGTCTGTGTCTGTGTCTGTGTCTGTGTCTGTCTCAGTCTTTGTCTGTGTCTGTGTATGTCTGTGTCTGTATCTGTGTCTGTGTATGTGTGTGTGTGTGTGTGTCTGTGTCTGTGTTTGTGTCTGTGTCTGTGTGTGTCTGTGTCTGTGTCTGTGTCTGTGTCTGTGTCTGTGTCTGTGTCTGTGTCTGTGTCTGTGTCTGTCTGTGTCTGTGTCTGTGTCTGTGTCTGTGTCTCTGTCTCTGTCTGTGTCTATGTCTGTGTCTGTGTCTGTGTCTGTGTCTGTGTCTGTGTCTTTGTCTGTGTCTATGTCTGTGTCTGTGTCTGTGTCTGTGACTGTGTCTGTGTCTGTGCCTATGTCTGTCGCTGTCTGTCTGTGTCTGTGTCTGTGTCTGTATCTGTGTCTGAATTTAGTACTCTTGAAAACGTAATTGCGTTTAACAAGCTTCACTTTATCTATTGCATTTTCTAATTTATCAACAATATGATGGTCTGTGACCTATGTCAAATGTGTCTGATAAGGTCTGTGTCTGTGTCTGTGTCTGTGTCGGTGTCTGTGTCTGTGTAGAGCCTGTGTCTGCGTCTGTGTCCTATGTCTGTGCGTGTCTGAGCTTGAGTCTTGCGTTTGCTGTTTACGTTTGGGTTTGCACTTGATTTTGTTTTTGCTTTGTGTCTGTGTCTGTGTTTGTATCTGTGTCTGTGTGTCTGTGTCTGTGTCTGTGTGTGTGTGTCTGTGTCTGTGTCAGTGTCTGTGTCTGTGTCTGTGTCTGTGTCTGTGTCTGTGTCGTGTGTCTGTGTCTGTGTCTGTGTCTGTGTCTGTGTGTCTGTGTCTGTGTCTGTGTCTGTGTCTGTGTCTGTGTCTGTGTCTGTCCGTGTGTCTGTGTCTGTGCCTGTGTCTCTCTGTGTCTGTGTCTGTGTCTGTGTCTGTCTGTGTCTGTGTCTGTGTCTGTGTCTGTGTCTGTGTCTGTGTCTGTGTCTGTGTCTGTGTCTGTGTCTGTGTCTGTGTCTGTGTCTGTCTGACTGTACCTGTGTCTCTGTCTCGGTCTGTGTGTGTGTGTGTCTGTGTCTGTGTCTGTGTCTGTGTCTGTGTCTGTGTCGGTGTCTGTGTCTGTGTTGACCTGTGTCTGCGTCTGTGCCTATGTCTGTGGTGTCTGAGCTTGAGTTTGCGTTTGCGTTTACTTTGGTTCTGTTTGTTTTGCTTTTGTGTCTGTGTCTGTTGTTTGTGCTGTGTCTGTGTCTGTGTCTGTGTTTGTGTCTGTGTCTGTGTCTGTGTCTGTGTCTGTGTCTGTGTCTGTGTCTGTCGTCTGTGTCTGTCTGTGTCTGTGTCTGTGTCTGTGTCTGTGTCTGTGTCTGTGTCTGTGTGTGCTGTGTCTGTGTCTGTGTCTGTGTCTGTGTCTGTGTCTGTGTCTGTGTCTGTGTCTGTCTGGTCTGTGTCTGTGTCTGTGTTCTGTGTCTGTGTCTGTGTCTGTCTGGTCTGTGTCTATGTCTGTGTCTGTGTCTGTGTCTGTGTCTGTGTCTGTGTGCTCGTGTCTGTGTCTGTGACTATGTCTGTGCTTGTCTGTGTCTGTGTCTGTGTCTGTGTCTGTGTGTGTGTGTTGTCTGTGTCTGTGTCTGTGTCTGTGTCTGTGTCTGTGTCTGTGTCTGTGTCTGTGTCTGTGTCTGTGTCTGTGTCTGTCTGGTCTTGTCTGTGTCTGTGTCTGTCTGTGTCTGTGTCTGTGTCGTGTGTGGTTGTCTGTGTCTGTGTCAGTGTCTGTGTCTGGTGTGTCTGTGTCTGTGTCTGTGTCTGTGTCTGTGTCTGTGTCTGTGTCTGTCTGTGTCTGTGTCTGTGTCTGTGTCTGTGTCTGTGTCTGTTCTGTCTGTGTCTGTGTCTGTGTCTGTGCCTGTGTCTGTGTCTGTGTCTGTGTCTGTGTCTGTGTCTTTGTCTGTGTCTGTGTCTGTGTCTATGTCTGTGTCTGTGTCTGTGTCTGTGCTGTGTCTGTGTCTGTGTCTATGTCTGTCGCTGTCTGTCTGTGTCTGTGTCTGTGTCTGTATCTGTGTCTGTGTCTGTGTCTGTGTCTGTGTCTGTGTCTGTGTCTGTGTCTGTGACTGTCTGTGTCTGTGTCTGTGTCTGTATCTGTGTCTGTGCCTGTGTGTCTGTGTCTGTGTCTGTGTCTGTCTGTGTCTGTGTCTGTGTCTGTGTCTGTGTCTGTGCCTGTGTCTATGGCTGTGTTTGTGTGTTTATCTTTGGTTTTGCGTTTACGTTTGCTTTTGCATTTGAGTATGCGTTTGCGTTTGTGCATGCGTTTGTATTTACGTTTACGTTTGCGTTTGCGTTTGCGTTTGCGTTGTTTGCGTTTACGTTTGCGTTTGCGTTTGCGTTGCGTTTGCGTTTGCGTTTGCTTTGAGTTTGAGTTTGCGTTTGCGTTTGCGTTTGCGTTTGCGTTTGCGTTTGCGTTTGCGTGTGCTTAGCGTTTCCGCTTGCCTTTGCGTTTGCGTTTGCGATTGCGTTTACTTTTGCGTTTGCGTTTACGTTGGCGTTTGCGTCTTCTGCGTCTGCGTCTGTGTTGTGTCTGTGTCTGTATCTGTGTCGGTGTCTGAGTCTGTCTGTGTTAGTGCCTGTGCCTGCGTCTGTGTCTGTGTCTGTGTCTGTGTCTGTGTCTGTGTCTGTGTCTGTGTCTGGGTTTGCGTTTGCGTTTGCGTTTGCGTTTGCGTTTGCGTTTGCGTTTGCGTTTACGTTTGCGTATGCGTTTGCTTTTGTTTTTGTTTTTCTGTCTGTGTCTGTGCCTGTTTATGTGTTTGTGTCTGTGTATGATTCTGCGTCTGTGTCTGTACCTGTGTCTGTGTCTGTGTCTGTGTGTGTCTGTGTCTGTGTCTGTGTGTCTGTGTCTGTGTGTCTTTGTCTGTGTCTGTGTTTGTCTGTATCTGTCAGTGTCTGTGTCTGTGTCTGCGTCTGTGTTTGCGCCAGCGCCTGCGTCTGAGTCTACGTCTGCGCCTGCGTCTGAGTCTACGTCTGCGTCTGCGTGCATCTGCGTCTGCGTCTGTGTCTGCGTCTGCGTCTACGTCTTCGTCTGCGTCTGCGTCTGCGTCTGTCTCGTCTGCGTCTGCGTCTGCGTCTGCGTCTGCGTCTGCGTTCTGCGTCTGCGTGTCTGCGTCTGCGTCTGCGTCTGCGTCTGCGTCTGCGCCTGCGTCTGCGTCTGCGTCTGCGTTTGCGTCTGCGTCTGCGTCTGCGTCTTCGCCTGTGTCTGTGCCTTTGTCTGTGTCTGTGTCCGTGTCTACGTCTGTGTCTGTGTCTGTGTCTGTGTCTGTGTCTGTCTCTGTGCCTGTGTCTGTTTATGTGTATGTGTCTGTGTCTGTGTCTGTTTCTGTGTCTGTGTCTGTGTCTGTGTCTGTCTGTGTCTGTGTCTGTGTCTGTGTCTGTGTCTGTGTCGTGTCTGTCTTTGTCTGTGTTGTGTCTGTGTCTGCGTCTGCGTATGTATCTGTGTCTGAGTCTGCGTTTACGTTTGTGTTTGCGTTTGCTTTTGTTTTTTTCTGCCTGTGTCTGGCCTGTTTATGTGTTTGTGTCTGTGTCTGAGTCTGCGTCTGAGTCTGATTCTGTGTCTGGGTCTGTACCTGTGTCTGTGTCTGTGTCTGTGTCGTGTGTGTGCTGTGTCTGTGTCTGTGTCTGTCTTTGTGTCTGTGTTTGTGTCTGCGTCTGCGTCTTCATCTGCGTCTTTGTCTGCGTCTTCGTCTGCGTCTGTGTCTATGCCTTTGTCTGTGTCTGTGTCCGTGTCTGTCTGTGTTTGTGTCTGTGTCTGTGTCTGTGTCTGTGTCTGTGTCTGTGTCTGTGTCTGTGTTTGTGTCTATCTGTGTCTGTGTCTGTGTCTGTGTCTGTGTTGTGTCTGTGTCTGCGTCTGCGTCTGTGTCTGTGTCTGTGTCGTGTGTGCCTATGTCTGTGTATGTGTCTTTGTCTGAGTCTGCGTTTACGTTTGTGTTGCGTTTGCTTTTGTTTTTGTTTTCTGTCTGTGTCTGAGCCTGTTTATGTGTTTGTGTCTGTCTGAGTCTGTGTCTGAGTCTGTTCTGTGTCTGTGTCTGTGTCTGTGTCTGTGTCTGTGTCGTGTGTGTCTGTGTGTGCTGTGTCTGTGTCTGTGTCTGTGCCTGTGTCTCTGTCTCTGTGTTTGTGTCGGTCTGCGTCTGCGTCTTCGTATGCGTCTTCGTCTGCGCCTTTGTCTGTGTCTGCGTCTGCGTCTGCGTTCGAGTCTGCGTCTGCGTCTGCGTCTGCGTCTGCGTCTGCGTCTGCGTCTGCGTCTGCGTCGCGTCTGCGTCTGCGTCTGCGTCTGCGTCTGCGTCTGCGTCTGCGTCTGCGTCTACGTCTGCGTCTGCGTCTGTGTCTGTGCCTTTGTCTGTATCCGTGTCCGTGTCTGTGTCTGTGACTGTGTCTGTGTCTGTGTCTGTGTCTGTGCTGTGTCTGTGTCTGTGTCTGTGTCTGTGTCTGTGTCTGTGTTGTGTCTGTGTCTGCGTCTGTGTCTGTGTCTGTGTCTGAGCTTGCGTTTGCGTTTGCTGCTTTACGTTTGCTTTTGCGCTTGCTTTTGTTTTTGCTTTTGTGTCTGTGTCTCTGTCTGTGTATGTGTTTGTATCTGTGGCTGTGTATGTGTCTTTGTCTGTGTGTGTCTGTGTCTGTGTCTGTGTGTGTGTGTGTGTGTCTGTCTGTGTCAGTGTCTGTGTCTGTGTCTGTATCTGTGCCTGTTTCTGTTTCTGTGTCTGTGTCTGTGTCTGTGTCTGTGTCTGTGTCTGTGTCTGAGTCAGTGTCTGTGTCTGTGTCTGTGTCTGTGTCTGTGTCTGTGTCTCTGTGAGTGTCGGTGTCTGTGTCTGTGTCCGTGTCTGTGTCTTTGTCTGTGTCTGTGTCTGTGTCTGTGTCTGTGACTGTGTCTGTGCTGTGTCTGTGTCTGTGCATGTCTGTCTATGTCTGTCTGTGGCTGTGTCTGTGTGTGTCTGTGTCTGTGTCTGTGTCTGTGTCTGTGTCTGTGTCTGTGTCTGTGTCTGTGTCTGTGTCTGAGTCTGTGCCTGTGTCTTGGCTGTGTTTGTGTGTGTTTATGTTTGGTTTGCGTTTACGTTTGCTTTTGCGTTTGAGTTTGCGTTTGTGCATGCGTTTGTATTTACGTTTACGTTTGCGTTTGCGTTTGCGTTTGCGTTTGCGTTGCGTTTGCGTTTGTGTTTGCGTTTGCGGTTACTTTTGCGTTTGCGTTAGCGTTTGTGTTTACGTTTGCGTTTGCGTTTGCGTTTGCTTTGAGTTTGAGTTTGAGTTTGCGTTTGCGTTTTGCGTTTGCGTTTGCGTTTGCGTTTGCGTTTGCATTTGCGTTTGCGTTTGCGTTTACGTTTGCGTTTGTGTTTACGTTTGCGTTTGCGTTTGCGTCTGAGACTGCGTCTGCGTCTGTGTCTGTGCCGCGTGCTTCTGTGTCTGGTCTGCATCTGTTCTGCGTCTGCGTTGCGTCTGCGTCTGCGTCTGCGTCTGCGTGCGTCTGCGTCTGCGTCTTCGTCTGAGTCTTCGTCTTGTCTTCGTCGTTCTGCGTCTGCGTCAGCGCTGCGTCTGCGTCTGCGTCTGCGCCTGTGTCTGTGTTTGCCTGTATCTGTGTCCGTGCTGTGTCTGCGTCTGTGTCTGTGTCTGTGTTTGTGTCTGTGTCGCTGTGTCTTTGTCGGTGTTGTGTCTGTGTCTGCGTCTGTGTCTGTGTCTGTGTCTGTGTCTTGTTTGCGTTTGTGTTTGCGTTTGCGTTTACGTTTGGTTTGCTGTGTCTGTGTCTGTGTCTGTGTATGCTTGTGTCGGTGTCTGTGTCTGAGTGTTCTGTGTCTGTGTTCTGTCTGTGTGTGTGTCTGTGTCTGTGTCTGTGTCTGTGTTGTGTCTGTGTCTGTGTCTGTGTCTGTGTCTGTGTCTGTGTGTTCTGTGTCTGTGTCTGTGTCTGTGTTCTGTCTGTGTCTGTGTCTGTGTCTGTCTCTGTGTCTGTATCTGTGTTGTGTCTGTGTCTGTGCTGCCTGTGTTTTGTCGTGTTCTGTGTCTGTCTGTGACTGTGTCTGTGTCTGTATGTCTGTGGCTGTGTCTGTTCTGTGTCTGTGTCTGTGTCTGTGTCTGTGTCTGTTCTTCTGTGTCTGTGTCGTGTCTGTCTTTGTCTGTGTTGTGTCTGTGTCTCGTCTGCGTATGTGTTTGTGTCTGGTCTGCGTTTACGTTTGTGTTTGCGTTTGCTTTGTTTTTCTGTCTGTGTCTGAGCCTGGTCTGTGTCTGTGTCTGTGTCTGTGTCTGTGTCTGTGTCTGTGTCTGTCTGTGTCTGTGTCTGTGTCTGTGTCTGTGTCTGTGTCGGTGTCTGTCTTTGTCTGTGTTGTGTCTGTGTCTGCGTCTGCGTCTGTGTCTGTGTCTGTGTCTGTGCTGTGCCTATGTCTGTTCTGTGTGTGTCGTGTCTGTGTCTGGTGTTTTTGTCTGTGTCTGTGTTGTGTCTGTGCTGTGTCTGTGTCTATGTGTCTGTGCTGTGTCTGTCTGTGTCGTTTCTGTGTCTGTGTCTGTGTCTGTGTCTGTGTCTGTGTCTGTTCTGTGTCTGTGTCGTGTCTGTGTTTGTCTGTGTTCGTTTGGTTTTGCGTTTGTTGTTTGAGTTTGTATTTTCGTTTGTATTTACGTTTGCGTTGCGTTTTCGTTTACGTTTGCCTTTGCGTGCGTTTTCGTTTGAGTTTGAGTTTGAGTTTGCGGTTGCGTTGCGTTTGCGTTTGCGTTTGCGTTTGCGTTTGCGTTTGCGTGGCGTTTTTCGTTTGAGTTTGAGTTTCCGTTTGCGTTTGCGTTTGCGTTGGCGTTTGCGTCTGAGACTGCGTCTTGTCTGTGTCTGTGTCTGCGTCTGCGTCTGCGTTCTGCGTCTGCGTCTGCATCTGCGTCTGCGTCTGTCTGCGTGGTTGCGTCTGCGTCTTCGTCTGCTTCTTGTCTGTCTTCTTCTGCGTCTTGTCGTTCTGCGTCTGCGTCTGTGTGCGCTGTCTGAGTCTGCGTCTGCGTCTGCGTCTGCGTCTGCGTCTGCGTCTGCGTCTGCGCCTGTGCCTGTGTCTGTGTCTGCGTCTGTGTCTGTGTCTGTGTCTGTGTCTGTGTCTGTGTCTGTGTCTGTGTCTGTGTCTGTGTCTGTGTCTGTGTGTGTCTGGCTGCGTTTGTGTGTTTATGTTTGGTTTTGCGTTTCGTTTGTTTTGCGTTTGAGTTTGCGTTTGCGTTTGTGCGTGTTTGTATTTACGTTTACGCTGTTTGCGTTTGCGTTTGCTTTAGAGTTTGAGTTTGCGTTTGCGTTTGCGTTAGGTTTGCGTTTGCGTTTGCGTGTGCGTTAGCGTTTGCGCTTGCCTTTGCTTTGCGTTTGCGTTGCGTTTCTTTTGCGTTTGCGTGTACGTTGGCGTTTGCGTCTTAAACTGCGTCTGCGTCTGTATGTCTGTGTCTGTATCTGTGTCGGTGTCTGAGTCTGTCTGTGTTGTGCCTGTGTCTGCGTCTGTGTCTGTGTCTGTGTCTGTGTCTGTGTCTGTGTCTGTGTCTGGTCTGTGTCTGTGTCTGGGTTTGCGTTTGCGTTTGCGTTTGCGTTTGCGTTTGCGTTTGCGTTACGTTTGCGTTTGCGTTTGCTTTTGTTTTTGTTTTCTGTCTGTGTCTGTGCCTGTGCCTGCGTGTCTGTTCTGTGTCTGCGTCTGCGTCTGCGTCTGCGTCTGCGTATGCGTCTGCGTCTGCGTCTGTGCGTCTGCGTCTGTCTTCGTCTGAGTCTTCGTCTTCGTCTTCGTCTGCTTCTGGTCTGCGTCAGCGACTGCGTCTGCGTCTGCGTCTGCGTCTGGTGTCTGTGTTGCCTGTATCTGTGTCCGTGTCTGGTCTGCGTCCGTGTCTGTGTCTGTGTTTGTGTCTGTGTCGGTGACTGTGTCTTTGTCGGTGTTGTGTCTGTGTCTGCGTCTGTGTCTGTGTCTGTGTCTGTGTCTTGTTTGCGTTTGCGTTTACGTTTGCGTTTGCGTTTGCTTTGTGTCTGTGTCTGTGTCTGTGTGAGTTTGTGTCGGTGTCTGTGTCTGAGTCCGATTCTGTGTCTGTGTTCATGTCTGTGTGTGTCTGTGTCTGTGTCTGTGTCTGTGTATGTGTCTGTGTCTGTCTGTGTCTGTGTCTGTGTCTGTGCCTGTGTCTGTGTCTGTGTCTGTGTCTGTGTCTGTGTCTGTGTCTGTCTCTGTGTCTGTATCTGTGTTGTGTCTGTGTCTGTGCTGTGTCTGTGTCTAGTATGTCTGTGGCTGTGTCTGTCTGTGACTGTGTCTGTGTCTATGCCTATGTCTGTGGCTGTGTCTGTCTGTGTCTGTGTCTGTGTCTGTGTCTGTGTCTGTGTCTGTGTCTGTGTCTGTGTCTGTGTCTGTACCTGTGTCTGTGTCGGTGTCTGTCTTTGTCTGTGTTAGTGTCTGTGTCTGCGTCTGCGTATGTGTTTGTGTCTGAGTCTGCGTTTACGTTTGTGTTTGCGTTTGCTTTTGTTTTTTCTGTCTGTGTCTGAGCCTGTGTCTGTGTCTGTGTCTGTGTCTGTGTCTGTGTCTGTGTCTTGTCTGTGTCTGTGTCTGTGTCTGTGTCTGTGTCTGTGTCTGTGTCTGTGTCTGTGTCTGTGTCTGTGTCTGTGTCTGTGTCTGTGTCTGTGTCTGTGTCTGTGTCTGTCTTTGTCTGTGTTAGTGTCTGTGTCTGCGTCTGCGTCTGTGTCTGTGTCTGTGTCGTGATGTGCCTATGTCTGTATCTGTGTTGTGTCTGTGTCTGTGTCTGCGACTGTGTTTTTGTCTGTGTCTGTGTCTGTGTCTGTGACTGTGTCTGTGTCTGCCTATGTCTGTGGCTGTGTCTGTCTGTGTCTGTGTCTGTGTCTGTGTCTTTGTCTGTGTCTGTGTCTGTGTCTGTGTCTGTGTCTGTGTCTGTGTCGTGTCCGTGTCTGGCTGTTTGTGTCTGTATTTACGTTTGGTTTTGCGTTTGTTTGCGTTTGAGTTTGTATTTTCGTTTGTATTTACGTTTGCGTTGCGTTTTCGTTACGTTTGCCTTTGCGTGCGTTTTCGTTTGAGTTTGAGTTTGCGGTTGCGTTTGCGTTTGCGTTTGCGTTTGCGTGTCGTTTCGTTTGAGTTTGAGTTTCGTTTGCGTTTGCGTTTGCGTTCGTTTGCGTCTGAGACTGCGTCTTCGTCTGTGTCTGTGTCTGCGTCTGCGTCTGCGACTGTTCTGCGTCTGCGTCTGCATCTGCGTCTGTCTGGGTCTGCGTGCGTCTGCGTCTGCGTCTTCGTCTGTTCTTCGTCTGCATCTTCGTCTGCGTCTTGTCTGCTTCTGCGTCTGCGTCTGTGTCAGCGTCTGCGTCTGCGTCTGCGTCTGCGTCTGCGTCTGCTGTCTGTGCCTGTGTCTGTGTCTGTGTCTGTGTCTGTGTCTGTGTCTGTGTCTGTGCCTGTGTCTGTGTCTGTGCTGTGTCTGTGTCTGTGTCTGTGTCTGTGCTGTGTCTGGCTGCGTTGTGTGTTTATGTTTGGTTTGCGTTTACGTTTGCTTTTCGTTTGAGTTTGCGTTTGCGTTTGTGCATGCGTTTGTATTTACGTTTACGTTTGGGTTTGCGTTGCGTTTGCTTTGAGTTTGAGTTTGCGTTTACGTTTGCGTTTGCGTTTGCGCTTAGGTTTGCGTTTGCGTTTGCGTGTGCGATAGCGTTTGCGCTTGCCTTTTTTGCGTTTGCGATTGCGTTTACTTTTGCGTTTGCGTGTGTTGGCGTTTGCGTCTTAAACTGCGTCTGCGTCTGTGTATGTGTCTGTGTCTGTATCTGTGTCGGTGTCTGAGTCTGACTGTGTTGTGCCTGTGCGTCTGTGTCTGTGTCTGTGTCTGTGTCTGTGTCTGAGTCTGTGTCTGTGTCTGGGTTTGCGTTTGCGTTTGCGTTTGCGTTTGCGTTTGCGCTTACGTTTGCGTTTGCGTTTGCTTTTGTTTTGTTTTTTGTCTCTGTCTGTGCCTGTTTATGTGTTTGTGTCTGTGTCTGTTCTGCGTCTGTGTCTGTACCTGTGTCTGTGTCTGTGTCTGTGTGTGCTGTGTCTGTGTCTGTGTGTCTGTGTGTGTGTGTCTTTGTCTGTGTCTGTGTTTGTCTGTGTCTGTCAGTGTCTGTCTCGTGTCTGCGTCTGTGTTTGCGCCAGCGTGTCTGAGCCTACGTCTGCGTCTGCGTATGCATCTGCGTCTGCGTCGTGTCTGCGTCTGCGTCTTCTGTCTGCGTCTGCGTCTGTATCTGCGTCTGCGTCTGCGTCTGCATCTGGGTCTACGTCTGCGTCTGCGTCTGCGTCTGTGTTGTGTGAGTCTGTCTGTTCTGCGTCTGCGTCTGCGTCTGCGTCTGCGTCTGCGTCTGCGTCTGCGTCTGCTGCGTCTGCGTCTGCGTCTGCGTCTGCGTCCGCGTCCGCGTCCGCGTGCGTCTGCGTCTGCGTCTGCGTCTGCGTCTGCGTCTGCGTCTGCGTCTGCGTCATGCGTCTGCGTCTGCGTCCGCGTCCGCGTCTGCGTCTGCGTCTGCGTCTGCGTCTGCGTCTGCGTCTGCGTCTGGTCTGCGTCTGCGTCTGCGTCTGCGTCTTCGTCTGAGTCTTCGTTTGCGTCTTCGTCTGTTCTGCGTCTGCGTGCTGCGTCTGCGTCTGCGTCTGCGCCTGTGTCTGTGTTTGCCTGTATCTGTGTTGTCTGTCTGCGTCTGTGTCTGTGTCTGTGTTTGTGTCTGTGTCTGTGTCTGTGTCTGTGTCTGAGTCTGTGTCTGTGTCTGTGTCGGTGACTGTGTCTGTGTCGTGTTAGTGTCTGTGTCTGCGTCTGTGTCTGTGTCTGTGTCTGTTCTGTGTCTTAGTTTGCGTTTGTGTTTGCGTTTGTTACGTTTGCGTTTGCGTTTGCTTTTGTTTTGCTTTTGTGTCTGTGTCTGTGTCTGTGTATGAGTTTGTGTGTGTGTCTGTGTCTGAGGCCGATTCTGTGTCTGTGTTCATGTCTGTGTGTGTCTGTGTCTGTGTCAGTGTCTGTGTCTGTGTCTGTGTCTGAGTCTGTGTATGTGTCTGTGTCTGTTTCTGTGTCTGTGCCTGTGTCTGTGTGTTTGTCTGTGTCTGTGTTTGTCTCTGTGTCTGTGTCTGTATCTGTGTCAGTGTCTGTGTCTGTGTCTGCGACTGTGTTTTTGTCTGTGTCTGTGTCTGTGTCTGTGTCTGTGTCTGTGTCTGTGTCTGTGACTGTGTCTGTGTCTATGCTATGTCTGTGGCTGTCTGTCTGTGTCTGTGTCTGTGTCCGTGTCTGTGTCTGTGTCTGTGTCTGTGCCTGTGTCTGTGTCTGTGTCTGTGTCTGTGTCTGTGTCTGGGTCTGTGTCTGTGTCTGTGTCCGTGTCTATGGCTGTGTTTGTGTCTGTTCTTACGTTTGGTTTTGCGTTTGAATTTGCGTTTGAGTTTGTATTTTCGTTTGTATTTACGTTTGCGTTTGCGTTTGCGTTAGAGTTTTCGTTTACGTTTGCGTTTGCGTGTGCGTTTTCGTTTGAGTTTGAGTTTGCGTTGCGTTTGCGTTTGCGTTTGCGTTTGCGTTTGCGTCTGAGACTGCGTCTTCGTCTGCGTCTGTGTCTGCGTCTGCGTCTGCGACTGCTTCTGCGTCTGCGTCTGCGTCTGCGTCTGCGTCTGGTCTGCGTATGCGTCTGCGTCTGCGTCTTCGTCTTCTTCTTCGTCTGCGTCAGCATCTGCGTCTGCGTCTGCGTCTGCGTCTGCGTCTGCGTCTGCGTCTGCGTCTGCGCCTGTGTCTGTGTTTGCCTGTATCTGTGTCCGTGTCTAGTTCTGTGTCTGTGTCTGTGTCTGTCTGTGTCTGTGTCTGTGTCTGTGTCGTGTCTGTGTCTGTGTCTGTGTCTGTGTCTGTGTCTGTGTCTGTGTCGTGTGTCTGTGTCGTGCTGTGTCTGTGCCTGTGTTAGTGTTTGTGTCTGCGTCTGTGTCTGTGTCTGTGTCTGTGTCTTAGTTTGCGTTCGTGTTTGCGTTTGCGTTTACGTTTGCGTTTGCGTTCGCTTTTGTTTTTGCTTTTGTGTCTGTGTCTGTGTCTGTGTATGAGTTTGTGTCTGTGTGTGTCTGAGTCCGATTCTGTGTCTGTGTTCAGGTCTGTGTGTGTGTGTGTGTGTGTGTGTGTGTGTGTGTCAGTGTCTGTGCCTGTATCTGTGTCTGTGTCTGTGTATGTGTCTGGTCTGTGTCTGTCTGTGCCTGTGTCTGTGTCTGTGTCTGTGTCTCTCTCTGTGTCTGTATCTGTGTCAGTGTCTGTGTCTGTGTCTGTGACTGTGTTTTGCCTGTGTCTGTGTCTGTGTCTGTGACTGTGTCTGTGTCATGCTATGTCTGTCTCTTGTGTCTGTGTCTGTGTGTCTGTGTCTGTGTCGTGTCTGTGTCTGTGTCTGTGTCTATGGCTGTGTTTGTGTCTGTGTTTACGTTTGGTTTTGCGTTTGAATTTGCGTTTGAGTTTGTTTTTTCGTTTGTATTTACGTTTGTATTTACGTTTGCGTTTACTTGCGTTTGCCTTAGCGTTTTCGTTTACGTTTGCGTTTACGTTTGCGTTTGCGTTTGCTTTTGTTTTTGCTTTGTGTCTGTGTCTGTGTCTGTGTATGAGTTTGTGTCTGTGTGTGTGTCTGAGTCCGATTCTGTGTCTGTGTGTGTGTGTCTGTGTCTCGTGTCTGTGTCTGTTCGTGTCTGTGTCAGTGTATGTGTCTGTCTGTGCCTGTGTCTGTGTCTGTGTCTGTGTCTGTGTCCTCTCTGTGTCTGTATCTGTGTCAGTGTCTGTCTGTCTGTGACTGTGTTTTTGTCTGTGTCTGTGTCTGTGTCTGTGACTGTGTCTGTGTCTATGCCATGTCTGTCGCTGTGTTCTGTCTGTGTCTGTGTCTGTGTCTGTGTCTGTGTCTGTGTCTATGGCTGTGTTTGTGTCTGTGTTTACGTTTGGTTTGCGTTTGAATTTGCGTTTGAGTTTGTTTTTCGTTTGTATTTACGTTTGCGTTTACTTTTTGCGTTTGCCTTAGCGTTTTCGTTTACGTTTGCGTTTGCGTTAGCGTTTGCGTTTGCGTTTGAGTTTCAGTTTGCGGTTACGTTTGCGTTTGCGCATTTGCGTTTGCTTTTGCGTGTGCGTTTGCGTTTGCGCTTGCCTTGAGTTTTCGTTTCGATTGCGTTTACGTTTGCGCTTGATTTTGCGTTTGCGTTTGCGTTCGCGTTTGCGTTCAATTTACGTTTACGTTTGCTTTGTGTTTGCTTTGCGTTCAAAGTCTATGCTTACAATTTTCAAGGCCACATGACAGAACAAAGACGATCTATTGTTCAGGTCGAGTTATAAAAATAGATTGTTATCTAAATACATCTCAATTCTAGAAAATCAAGAACAAAGACGATCCATTGTTCAACCAACGCTTCAAATTCTATGTTTATCATTTTCAAGGCATGAGAGAACAAAGACGATCTATTGTTCCGTTATAATTTCTAAAAATAGATTGTTATCTCAAATCTAGGAAACCAAGAACAAAAGCGATCCATTGTTCTAACCATCGCTTCTAAGTCTATGCTTATAAGGTCATACGAGAGAACAAAGACGATTCATTGTTTTGATGTCATAGCTTCTGAAAAGGTGATCCGAACTTATCCGACCTTATCCGATCTTATCTCTACATAAGTAGATAAAGAACAGTCCCACGTCAGTCGATACATTACATCGTCACAACAACAAATTACCTAAAGTAAAAGCAACTATTATTACTTAATCACCAGTGTGTGCATCATATTTTTACAATCCTGACTAGAAATTTTATTGTAAACCGTTGTGAAGAGCAATTTGTTAAAAGTTCATTTTAGGTGTGTGCTTTATATTGTTAACTATGAGTATGCCAAGTAGTAGTGAGATGGTTAATTTAACAAGGCGTGTTGTTCCTTATTGAAAACAAAAAGGAATTTGAGACACATCCGTATAGTTAACACCAATATCAAGCTATTGCAAGATATAATTAAACATAAAATTTATTATGAGACCAATGAAAGCTGCTTAAGCTTGAGAGCAATTTAGCATTGCTCAAGTGCTGTCTGGTTAGATTGAGACGGTTAAAGAACGCTTTCGAGAAAGTTGGTAGTCGAATTGTCAATAAAAAAGGTATGCATAAGTTACGTTGGTACCCCCTAGACTCATGTTTTAATGGTAGGTTGCTTACAGGAATTATAATCAATATGTCAAACATTAAGGACCCTTTGATATTTTTGCTAAACACGTATAATAGTTTTGCACGTAAGGTGAAATTAATGTTAAGTCAATCCTATGCTAAAGGTAAATGTGGTCTTAGGCTGCAATTTCATGCAACCCCAAAATCATATATTGAGTTGAAGACTTTTGCCACAAAAATTGCGTTATTGATATTTCAACCAATATACGTGTCTGGTACAATGAAAACGTGTATGATAAGTTACGGATAAAATTAGAGGAGTTTTCCGAAAGGGATTCCGGTTGGGCATTACAGAAGTCTTACATTTAAAAGTAAATATTAATAGCTATGTCCCATTTAGAGGTGGTTGTTCAACTTATGTTAAAGTTCCACGCTTCATAGAAGTAAAGTACGCTGTTGTTAATGTTAAAATAACGATGAGTATTGCTTCCTGTGGGCCGTTGTTTCAGCATTATATCCTGCTTCACAAAATCAAGCCGAACTTCTAGTTATCCTCATTTTCTAGATATGTTTTGAATTTTGATTCAATTCACTTCCCATTCAGCTGGATGATGTAAAAATTTGAGAAACTAAACAACCTCGCAATTAATTTGTACTGCATAAATGGTAAAAAGTTGTACCCTTTGTATTGAGTAATCAGCAAAGCGATAAAGAACCCATAAATCTTTTAATACTTTCTGATCAGGCCGCGGATGATACTGTATACCATTTCACATGGATTAAAAATATGTCAGCTTTATTTTCAAAACAGATATCAAAGCATAGTCATAAGAAAGTCATTTGTAACCGATGTTTGAACCATTTTTAGTCTGATGTAGCTTCAGAAAACATTTAACATATTGCAATCAACTTAATCAATGCTCACTAGGCTGCCTACCGAAGCGGAAATGAATTTACAGTTCAAAAATTTCGCATTCAAGAAAAGGTGCCATTTGTCATTTATGCCGATTTAGAAAGTATTTTAGAGAAGTGTGCAAATGCTATCGAAAATAATACTCTATTTCACTCCAAACATACACCTTTCAGCATTGCTTACTATTTGAAGTGCTCATGTGATGATTCTTTATCCCGATTTAGGCTTTATAGAGGAAAGGCTTGCATTCAATGGTTTGTTAACGAGCTTCAAAGTATTGCACATTGGGCTACCGAAATAATCAATCAAATAATTCCTATGGGTACTTTAAGTCTCAGTCAGGTTGAGCAATTTGAAAGCGCCACGATTTGTCACATTTGTCGGAAACCATTTACTACTTCTGATATAAAAGTTAGAGACCATAATCATCTTACAGGAGCATTTCGGGGGGCAGCGCACCAGGCATGTAACCTAAACTATACAGACTCCCACATTCTGCCAGTTGTATTCCATAATTTATCAGGTTATGATTCTGATTTCATCATTAGAGAATTGGCTATTGTTCCCGGTATGATTTCACTACTGCCCATAAACAAAGGTAATGGAAGGCACCAAAATTAAGTTTAGATTTATTGACTCTTTCAGATTTATGAGTAGTAGTATTGAAAAGTTGTCAGACTATTTGGAGGATAGTAAAAATTATTTCCGCGCTAGTTGCAACAATGATGAGGAATTTTCTAGTAGTTCGCAAAGGTGTGTTTCCTTATGAGTATATTGATACGTGGGATAAATTAAACGAGACCACGCTCCTCCCAAAGAAGCATTTTTCAGTCATCTTAATAATGAGGGAATCAGTGATGAGTTTTGGGCATGCGGTTAACGTTTGGAACAAATTTAGTATTAAATCGTTAGGGGAATACTCGATTTGTATCTAAAACAGACGTTCTACTTTTAGCAGATATTTTCGAGAAATTTCGGCAAACTTGTTTAAGTACTTACGAGCTTGATCCTCTGCACTATTATACAGCCCCGGTTTAGCATTCGATGCTATGCTTAAAATTACACAAGTAAAGTTAGAATTATTTACAGACATTGATATGTTAATGTTTATTGAAAGAGGATTAGAGGTGGTGTAGCTCAATGTTCAAATCGGTATGCTAAAGCTAACAATAAGTACATGGGGAAAAATTTGATCCCACCTCCGAAAGTGTGTATTTAATGTACTACGACGAATAATTTATATGGAGCCGCCATGTCAGAATTTCTACCATTTGGCGATTTTTCTTTTGTTGATGAAGCTAATTTTGAAAGTTTAGATTTAATAAACCATCCTGATGATTCGGAAATTGGTTATATAGTCGAGTGTGATTTAGACTATCCCATAGAATTACATGAGAGTCACAGTCATCTACCGCTGGCACCCGAACATATGGTTCCACCCACGCCTGATTCCAAAATGAAAAAATTACTGCTTACCTTGTATCCAAAACGTAATTATGTATTACAGAAATTTAAAAGTATATTTAAAATATGGATTGAAGTTGGTAAAAGTACACCGTATATTACGTTTTAAACAGTCCCGTGGTTAAAAAATATATAGATTTAAATACAGCCATGCGTCAGCAATCTCAAAATGAATTCGATAAAATTTCTATAAATTAATGATTAATAGTGTTTTCGGAAGCTGATGGAAAATGTACGTAACATAAGGATATACGTTTAGTAACGAAATGGGAGGGTCGCTATGGTGCTCGTGCTTACATATCAAAACCAAATTTTCATAGTTGTACAATATTTGACAATGATATGCTTATCATTGAAATGAATAAGCTTGAAGTATATTTCAATAAACCTATATATGCAGGATTCAGTGTTTTAGACGTTTCAAAACTTTTTATATAATTTTCATTACGGTTACACGCTACCCAAGTTCCATAATAGTGATAAGCTCTTGTACACGGATACGGATAGTCTCATATACGCCTTTTCGGTTCCCGATATCTATGAATCTATTAAAGAGGACATTGATAAATTCGATACATCTGATTATAGTCCCGACATCTTTGGACCCCATTAGTAAATAAAAAGTCCCCGGCTTAATGAAAGATGAAAATCATGGCGAAATTATGGTTGAATTTGTAGGACTTCACGCTAAAATGTATGCTTACGCGGTTGATGAAAGGGTTGTAAAAAAATCAAAGGGTTCTATCCGTGCAAGCGTCAAACAGATTACGATAAATGATTATAGACATGTTTTGTTTGATGGTGGCGTAATAAGACGTTATCAACATCTCATAAGATCAAAGGAACATGATGTGTTTACCATTAAACAAAATAAAGTCATAATCAATCCTTATGACGATAAACGCTTAGTAAATTTTGGTTTCACTGATACTAGACTCTGGGGGTACAACTTTCAGTAAACAATGAGCAGTCTTCAGGACAGCTTGCAGGAAGAACTGCAGTGCAGTAGTGATCAAATCTACAGAAAGTACCTGAAGCGTTTTTGACCTCCTGAAAACTATACATTTATATTGAATATATTGCAACATATTGTTATTCCCGATGAGTGTTTTAACTGGTGTGCTATAAACTCAAAGTGTGCAAATGAAGTAATTATTAAGACCATTAAAAGTTTTACGAACTTGTGTACCGATAAAGGTTCGTTAACCTCTAATGATGTAGATAGGATTTGACATGAGTTTGCCTTAAAATGTACATATACAAATTATTATGGGGTGATTCATTGTGTACAAATGTTGGCGTACAAAATATTGTTTATAAAGACACTTCTGTAAGTGAATGTATCGAGACAGCAGCATATTATGCTAAGTATTATTAGAACAAAACATTACATATAAGTTTCAACCATGGGAAAATGAGGAGCACCACAAAATTGGATTTTGGAAAACATTGAGAAAGGTGAAACAAATTCCTGCTTGGGATGTGACCAGATTCGGGAAATGGCCATCTAGTAATTTAAACGATTATAGAAATACTTTAGGTTTACTATATAAGATGATGTAATATTTAAAAAATACAATTATAATTTTTTATGTGGTTTTAATTCATCTAAAAGTTACAATCCCTATAGCTATATTATAAAACTAAATCGTCTTTATTGATCCATGATCTTTCATCCAATCCCCACCACTTTACGAATAACTTATTATTCTTGGAGTGAAGCACTTTTTCCACAAGGTACACATCCAGATACTTTGTTTTCTGTAATTCTGTTCATAAAAGCCTCCCAGTACAGGTGATCTTTTCATGCCTTCCAACATGTAGGTGGTTGGGTTAGTAATGCAAACTTTCACAATCTTGAATAGTTCACTTGACCAATTGGGGTGTATCCTTTAGCGAAAATACTTTTAAACTTACTGATTCGTACTATGTCACCCACACAATAACGATTCCTATCACCTGTTTTTATGTGAGTGTAAGCCTCTAGCTTTGTATGATTACCGACATCTTTGGGCTTCATTCTGTAGTTCTATGCTTACGATTGTTATAATCCATCGTTACGGTGTCAATTGTATCAATCCATTTATATTTACCCTGTAGGCTGAATACTTGTATAGAGCAGACTTAACGGTCCTGATCACTCATTCCGCAATTGCTGCCTTCTTGTGCTATAGGTGGAGTAATGGTTGACTACATAACGCTGCATTAGTTTAGTGAAATGGTCATTGTAGAATTCTTTTCCTGCATCTGTCTGCAAATTGGAAGGTTTCCGGCCGTTTTGAAGATTGTCTGCATGGCCTTGGCAACTTCCAAGCCCGTTTTCGTTTTTAATCCTTTGGTCCACAAGTATTTGAAAACAGTCAATAACTACTAAATATACTTGTAGCCCTTATTTTGTTTGGCATATGTGTTAAATTCGGCCAAATCTGCTTGCCAGAGGTCATCATATCCCTTAATTATTGTGCGCCTTCGTTTAAAATTTTTCTTGCGGGTTTGTGCAATTCATTGACGAGTTGTAATTTGGACATGGTCCACAATTTCTTTAAGTTAATGTAGTTTGTCCTCAAACACTAGATAAGCGTTAAAGTTTCCTTTACAACTTTCTGAACTGCTTGCAGACAAAAATCAAGGTATCCTTTACTTATAGCATCACCATCTTCTTCCGGATCCGCCAACTGTGTCAAACGGTTTCCATCCAAATTCAACCTTGTTCATAAATAGTATTGCTTGGTGATGACATCTTGAGGATCTATGGGTTGGCAACATTGCTGAGTCTCTTATTCTCGATATCGAATTGATTATCATCAATAAGTTGAAACTGAGGGGTTAATTTCTTAAATTGATACTGAGCATGTGACCATCCAAATTTGATCAAGGGCATTTTAGTTATGATATGTCGACATCAATGCATTCTGATTTATATTGTTCAGAAAACTAGTGTTTGGTCTTTCAATGTATCCATCTTCATACAATTCCTCTACAATTGATATTATATCATTTACGACACCTGTGTTTCCAGCCAATTTTCTGCCCACAATACTTCTAGATCACGAATTAGTTCATGTACTCATTCCAATACATTCAATACAAAAACATAGCTCCACCTCCTGAGTTGTGGGTGATGACAGCAAGGGTTTAATTATTTGTGTATACTTTTGCTGCGGCTTCCTCGAATCTGTCCACTTACATCATAATCTCACCTTGCAACATTCGTAGCTACTAAAATACGTTTATAATTCTTTCTATCCTTTGAATTTACTAGATTTAAAACGGGTTCATACATAATAAGCAGATCATAAAAACCAGGAGTCCCTATATACGTGACACCATTAATGATCATATCCTTTCCTTAAATTGTGATGGGGGTATTACCAATTGTCCATTTGTCTGTTTTGCGTCGTAGTGGACTCCATAAGTGTGATCAATAGCACCTTCAAGATCCCTCATAATACGTTCAACATATTTACGAGGTAATTCGTGGTACTGCTCGAGAAATTCTTCAGAAATGGGTTCATTACAGGAATCACCTGCGATACTAAGAGGTTCCTCGGCAGTAATCTCTCCTACCGCAGATGTTTCTAGGAAAGGTGGTGTACGAGGAGGAGATTTATTTGAAAAACGGAAGCTGGCTAGGGCTTGTACCACTCTTCCTTGGAGAAACGAAGCGTGGCGGGCTAGTAGTAGCATGCTTTCTTCGAAATATGAACAAAGGCGGGTTTTTGGGTTTAACGGACTCCTTTTGGTGTTTTCTTATCAGGATGCATTTTATTCGCTATTTCAGAGGTTCTATTAGAGGTTTATAAGTATTTTCAAACGTTCTTTCATTATCAATACGGGCAGTTTTAAGACTGTTGTATTTCTGTTGTATTATTTTACGAGCCTGAATAATTTTTCGCTTTAATATCATCTCTTATTATCCATTGTAGCAAAATTGGAGATAGCTGTTAATACCTAAACGAATGAGTAACTACTAAACCACTGAAATCAGGTTAAGGTATTATATATTCATCATCAAACCTTTTCCTATACGACCATTATTGACTTCAGCATCCTTATTTATGACTATTAACCCAAACGGATCTATCCAGCACTTTGAACACATATCCCGAAAAATGCATGCTATGGTGGGGCTTAATGATCCTCATACACAGTTTAGGTTTAATTCATCTTGCTCAAATAATATAATTAGATTCGCATTGTCACGAATTAATTGTTTTGGAATTTTACTGTAAGTTTGACCCAAATATCGTTATGTCTATCCATAGAAAAATATGCCCTTATGTTATTTTGCTTTTCACAGGCGATATCATCAAAGATAAAGATAGAGTTTGCTTTTGCACAATTCGGCTCAATCACATCTTGATTATCACTGAACGTAAAGTAACCTATATCCTTTATCGGAAGTAGGATTCCAGTAAAGTTTGTACTTGTTTTGATTTAATGACTTGGAGTATACGTATACATGTTTCAAACCATTTTTCTCAGTAAGCAAACTAATCATTGCGTTTGTTTTTCCGCAGTTGGAGGGCCACATATAATGCCACATATACTATTAGGAAGTAAATCGCCATGTTGAAGTAGCTTTTCATCAAAGTCATGATTTTGAATTGGTAGTTTTGTTTTGCGCAACTACTTTCATCTTTGATGGATGAAATGAACTAAACGAATAATTACAACATTTTTATTTATATAATACAAATTATAATTTTTCACTTCTCCGGTGAGTGGGTTGTACTGCACAATAGCATCGTGGAGAATAAGACCATAGGCAACGATTCCATTATCGAAAGGTGATAGAGGTTCCATTTCCAATTTGATGTCTACTGTTGAGTTTTTAAGGATTCATTCTGTTTAGAACAGTCCATTACAAATACTGGACATGATTTGAATTCGGTGTAGTTGAATAACGCATCTGTATTCTCTTCATCATAGTAGTCACATCGGAAGTTCAAAAATTGCGATAGGCAGGTATGTATTGGTTAGCACTGAAGTTCAAATGCATTGCTTCATAAGGATAATACTCGGAATTCAGATGTACTTTAAGGTTCCTGATGTTAATGTGATCAAAATTTCCGGCTCTTGCAGACTTTGTGTACCTTTTACCTTGTTGGAATGCAACAATTATCCAGCGCGTTTTTCCAGTTGCGTTGACGTTTTTATTGGCCATATATCAGAGGTTGCTTGTTTTAAAGCAGGTAATTCATATAACTCCCATTGACGAAATGGAACAGTAAGAATAGAATTCTTATTTATTCCTTCAAACAAGTCCAGTTTTGCGGCATCACTAAGGGTTAAGTGTGGTACTTTCCATTGAATTTTATTTAGGTTATTTCCGCATCAACGTCACCATAGTAGCAGTTTGTATCGCTTCTAGATCGAATTAAAATCAACTCTTGACGCATATTCACGATCACTTGACGATAATCCTGCATTATTCCAAATATGTGGTTCAATGGTACGCATACTGTAAAGGATTTTTCGCCATTTCCTCATCGAATTCTACTGTAATGGTTCATCATTCTTTGGTGACCACCCCAAATGGCTTAATGCTTTGCTCTTGCTCGTCGTATAAGAAATATATCCTTTAAGTGTAGATGTTATGCCGGGATTTCGGCAAACGTCCACTCTTTGACCCCTAATTCATAACGAATCTCTTCGAAAAGGAAGTTGGGGAAATTATTGGTTAAGTTGCATTATTTTCCTTCATCTTCTTTCTTCAGCTTACCTTATGTACAGAAAACTATCATAAGTAGCTGTAATTAGATCCTGACTTTGAATTAAAATGCGTATTTCTTCGGAAGGTCCATACTTGGAAGAGCCATACGGAAGATAGGTGTGAATATCTGATTTAATTATAGCATCATCAAAATGTACGTTTTGAAAGATGTTTAATGATTCGGTCATTGTGTAGATGCAATGAGGGTTGATGAATAATTAAAGATTTACTAAAGGGATGATATCTTTTATATGAATTTCTTTCAAACCTATAAATTAATTGTTATTAATTATGCCTTTTATTTTTGAGTCACTCGCCCTCTGGTGGTGAAATCAAGCTTTTGGAGCTCAAGGTCGAACTTTAAGCGGAGATTTAAAATGTAGTTGGTCAAGGTCAAAGCTAAAAGTTGCAAGGTAATCATAAATCAAAAATAGTTTTGAAGGTCAAAGGTTATTGACTTATGGTGGTTTCTTAGAAATATAAAAAGGTCAAGGTGAAAAGCTAAAAATAGAAGTTGCAAGGTAATCATTCTTATAAATCTAAAAGTTTTTTGAGTAAGTTAGCAGTTTTGAAAGGATGCATGTTTATAATAAAAAGGCTTCTCCGGGATTGCATGATTCAGTAAACTTTTCATTGCTAGAAATGGTGAAAGTAATAAGAATGATAAAAAGAGAAAAAGAATTATTAAGTATTGATGAGAGAAGGAAAAGACTCGAGGTGTTAATCAAGGAAATAAAAAAATTGAGGGTAGATTTAGAGCTGTATGAGGTAAAAAAGAAAATGATGCAACTTCGAGTGAATGTGCCATGATATAAAGGTGCATTGTAATTTGAACGAAAGACGCTTTAAAAAGTGAATAAGTAATTACAATAGTGATAGTAATGATAGTTATATGTAAATATCCATTTAATCGTTTAATAAATCACAACTCGATAATTCTTTACCCAAAAATTCTGAATTTTCGTATATAGGTCCAATAAATAAGAGCGCCAATAATAGCAGTTTCAAAAATTCCCCAAAAAAGAAATTTGATAAAAAAATTTTGTTTTATGAATTAAACTAATACGTAACTGAACGTTAATTGCTTAATAAATCACAACTCGATTATCCTTTACCCAAAATTCTGAAATTTCGTATACAGATCCAATAAATAAGAGCGCCAATAATAGCAGTTTCGAAAATGTCCAAAATGTGATACAAAAATTTGTTTTACCAACTAAAGCAATATGAAATTGAAAGTTGTTAATTGCTTAATAAATCACAACTCGATAATTCTTTACCCAAAATTCTGAATTTTCGTATATAGGTTCAATAAATAAGAGCGCCAATAATAGCAGTTTAAAAATTCCAAAAAAAAAAAAAAATTTGATAAAAATTTTGCTTTATGAATTAAACTAATACGTAACTGAACGTTAATTGCTTAATAAATCACAACTCGATAATCCTTTACCCAAAAATTCTGAAATTTCGTATACAGATCCAATAAGTAAGAGCGCCAATAATAGCAGTTTCAAAAATTCCCCAAAATGTGATAAAAAAAAATTTGTTTTACCAACTAAAGCAATATGAAATTGAAAGTTGTTAATTGCTTAATAAATCACAACTCGATAATCCTTTACCCAAAAATTCTGAAATTTCGTATACAGATCCAATAAGTAAGAGCGCCAATAATAGCAGTTTCAAAATTCAAAATGTGATAAAAAATTTGTTTTACCAACTAAAGCAATATGAAATTGAAAGTTGTTAATTGCTTAATAAATCACAACTCGATAATCCTTTACCTAAAAATTCTGAAATTTCGTATACAGATCCAATAAATTAGAGCACCAATGATAGAACTAAAAAAATATGGAAAAAACTTGAAGGTCCTCTTTTACTATTGGAATATTAAACATACATTTTTACTCAATAAATTAGGCACCAATATGAAATATGATATAATAAAACCTTAATGTAACTAATTTGTAAACTATTTGTAATACGGTTTTTTTCTAAAATAGATTGTAATGATTTTTCATGAAATAAAGTAATAATAACGCTCACAATGAATCTTTAGACATCTTACATATATATACACAATTGCAATTCAAGTTAAATGGATTGTACTCGTAATGAGTAAAAAGCATGCAATTGCAAAAATGCATCCATATAGTATGATTTGTAATATTATATTCAAGTACTGTACGATATGGAATGCATAATTGCAATTATTGTTGTGTAAACGATAGACGTGTGCTTGAACTATGAAAGTGATGTATGTTTGAAAGTGTGTGATGTAAGAAAATATGTATGTACATGTATGGAAAGAGATAAAAACGAGTCGACGAGGACGTGCTGCAGTGCAGGGTTCAGGTGGGGATGGGAGGGAGATAAAGTCCTAGAAAAATGCGCTCGTAAAAATTTAAATTTTCGCCTAATTCCGAGCAAAAAAATTTTTTTCAGCGCAGTTGTGTTTTAGAAGTGACAATCTATCATTTGATGTAATAATTTTTCGAAATATGAAAAATTACACTTAAATTAGCAATTCCATTTTGAAACAACAAAAGCACTTAAAACACACCTTTTGTACTTACGTAAGCTCAGAAGAAACATATGCGTGCAATTTATCCATTTAATGTATCAAAATGTCTTAAATTGCCCAATTCAATTTTAAAACAACACTTAAAACATGACTTGTAATTTTCGGTGCAGCGTTAATAATCATTGTAGGATAATGAACGCAGTTATTTTGCTGTAAAGCATTTAGCGAACATTCTATTTCTATGTCATCAATTTACATTATAACTTTGAAACAGGATTTGTAAAATATATATGAATGCAATTGTGTCATTTGTATTGCATAAATCCATGGCGTAAAGTTTTCAGATTTACATGCATTTGAGAACTGTTTTGACTTTTATTTAACAAACTTTCTTTCTCTTTAACTGTATTATATTTTCACACTTTCTTTATAAGCATGATATTTGCAATAACTTCTTAGTGTATTATTTTAATCAACATTAAACTTACTCATTTAAATTTTATCTGTTTTATAATAAAATAAATCACATTTTATTTGTAAATACAATTATGTAGTAATTTGTTCTATTTATAACATTAAATTTTAATACAAATATGTTGTAATTTTTCTATTTATAACATTAAATCATAACTAACTTCATTTAAATGGTGAATCAAGCTTGTACATATAAAAAGCCTATAATTTTAAAATGGAATATCAATCAAGTTATGTATGAGTGTAATTTTTAATTTAACTATAAATAAAAGAAATGTAGAATGATATGCAAAAGTGCAAGTTGTGTTGCATAAGTAATTGATCTTTCATTAAGAAAATTTGATTGTCCGCACTATTTAACAACAAATTCGAGATATATAAAATCATATGTATATTCCAATGATATACTGAAATTGAATATCTTATTTTTATGCATTAAATTCATATTTTAGAGGTTATGTTTCAAATGAAAATTTTAACACTTAATCTTTTCTTCACTTATAACTTCGACTAACTTTCTTTATATATATGTGTTAATGAAAATAATAAAGTATAAAAATTTTTATTGAAAAAAATCACAACACTACTTAGTACCTAATTATAAACTAACTAAATGTCTAAACTATCCAATATTCCTAACGCATTTTGCGTATTTTTAATGTTCTGTCGCAACTTGTAACTTGTGGTTCGCTGCAGCCAGCTCACTATTTAAGCGCTCCACTTTTGCCACTTCTGATTTCTCAAATTAATGTATGTTGTTAAATGTTCTGCAACCACCTAACACTTTTTATTTTAAATTGTTGCAAGTCTGTAGGATCCTGAGATATTGCTTGTGATGGTGGTGATGGTGAACACACTGGTCGTATTATTTCTAAATTTTTCCTCCATATTGGAGGAGTGTAGGTCTGCGGTGGTGGTAGTGAGTCAATTCCTCCATATTAGGAGTATAGGTGGCTGCAGTGGTGGTGTCTACAACTGTGGTTGCTGTGATGCTACAAAATAATTGGTTTGGTTAATAATATATTTATTAAGGAAATCACCACATGAAAACAATACATTAACCAAGGAATACTTACTTTTCAAAAAACCTCAAGGTCATCGTCATCTACATCACTGTCGCGTATAGAGATGATTGGTATCTCATTTCACTTACAAGTGGCTCAACTTGTTTTGACACACTAATACGTCTTGCAGTATGTTGGCTTTCTTCTTCGTAGTGACAGTTTTGAGCGTTTGCTGTTTGATGCCATTTTGTCTGTATAGTATGTATGTAACTACTGAATATTGAAATAAAATTATTATTATTATATACATGTAAATTTGTTAACGTGTACAAAAAAAAGTGAAAGTGGTTACTATTGTGCTGTGCAAGCAAAGGTGATGAATGCATCATAATCTAGACATGCAAAGGTATTCATGCCATGTCAGCAATGTTAGGTTATTAGATATTACCAGTAAACGTCCACTAAAGATAATACTAAAGAAAGTGCAATATCTGCATCTTTCTGAACTGAAGCTCTTGAATACGCAATCTAAAGGCAATGAACTAAACAGTGTGAAAATATCAAATTTCATTTTCATATAAGTCGAGTTTTGTATGCTGCATAAGGTCAAATACAAGTTATAACAAGTTTGTGATATTTAACCTTGAATGGGGCTTATATGACTATATAAACCGATAAACAGCATTTCTGTACCAGTCAGTATATTGCACTCGTAATATTTGTAATTGTAAACCTAAAGTACTTCTATAGTTACTTAAATTATTATTTTTACATATCAGTTATAATAAATAAAATATTTGCTACAAGTCCATGACTGTGTGATCGTGTGCTTCATATTTTTGCATTGTTGGATACAGTTTTGAAGGTAACTATGAGTGAGGTTGTACCACGTAGTAGTGATATTTTAATTTAACAACACGTATTATTCCATTGTTAAAAACCAAAATGAATTTGTAAAGCACATCCGTATAATTAACACTAATATTAAGCTATTCCAAGATATAATTCAAAATAAAATTTATTTAGAAGCAAGTGAAAATTTGCTTAAACTTGAAAGTAATTTATCATTGTTAAAGTGTTATCTTGTGAGACTTAAACAGTTAAAGAACGCTTCAGAGAAAACAGGTAGTGGTATGGTCACTAAAAACGTACACATAAATTAGGTTGGTACTCTATAGATTCATGTTTTAATGGTAGGTTACTTACAGGAATTATAGTCAATATAACAAACATTAAGGACCCTCTTATTTTTTACAAAATGCATACAATAGTTTTGCACGAAAGGTTAAAGTAATGCTAAGGCAAACGATGCTAAAGGTCAATGTCATTTTAGCCTGCAATTTCATGCAACCTCAAAATCATGTTATCGAGTTGAAGACTTTGCCATTAAAAATTATGCCATCGATATTTCCACCAATTTGCGTGAGTGGTATAACAATAACGTTTATTACAAATTACAAAAAAATTAGAGGAGTTTTCGAAAGGGATTCCGGTTGGGCATTACATGAAGTTTTACATTTAAAGGTGAATATTAATAGCTATACTCCATTTAGAGGTGGTCTTTCGACTTACGTTAAAGTTCCTTACTTCATAGCAGTAAAGCATGCGGTAGTGAATGTTAAGAACGATGACGAGTACTGCTTCCTGTGGGCCGTTGTTTCGGCATTATACCCAGTGCAACTTAATTCAGATAGGGTTTACAGTTATCCTCATTTTAGAGATGTTTTGAATTATGGTTCAATTCCTTCCCATTAAAATAGATGATGTAAAAAATTTGAAAAATTAAACAACCTCTCCATTAATTTGTTTTGTATTCAGGGAAAGGTGTATTACCGCTAGTATTAAGTGTAAATCAAGAAAATAGTGTCAGGGAACCTATAAATCTTTTAGTACTTTCGCCTAATTATCATTCTGCGGGTTCTACTGCTGATGCTATTAATACAAAAATAATACTGTTTATCATTTCGCGTGGATTAAAATATGTCAGCTCTTTTTCTAAACAACTATCGAGTAGGGGCACAAGAAGTTTATTTGTTATCAATGCTTGAATCACTTTTCTTCAGATCACCTTCTACAAAACATGTCACTCTCTGCCATCAACTTAATCAATGTTCAGTCAGGATGCCTACCGAAGCGGAGATGTTCCTGCAGTTCAAAAATTTCGCATTTCAGGAAAAGGCCCGTTTGTAATTTATGCGGATTTAGAAAGTATTTTAGAAAAGTGTACAAATTTAACATCACTTGGGGGTAATACTCTATTTCATTCCAAACATATACCCTTTAGCATTGCTTACTACTTAAAGTGTTCATACAATGATTCTTTATCTCGATTTAGGCTTCATAGAGGAAATGATTGCATTCATTGGTTTGTTAAAGAGCTTCAAAGTATTGCACATTGGAGCACCGAAATCATCAATAAAATAATTCCTATGGGTACTTTAACTCCCAATCAGGTTGAACACTTTGAAAGCACCACGATTTGTCACATTTGCGAAAAACCATTTACAGATAATCATATAAAGGTCAGAGACCATAACCATTTCACTGGAGCATTTCGAGGAGCATCACATCAGAATTGTAACCTAAACTATAAAGACTCTCATATCTTACCGGTTGTATTTCATAATTTGTCAGGTTATGATCGCCATTTCGTTATTAGAGAATTGGCTACTATTCCCGGTACGATTTCACTCCTACCCATAAACAAAGAAAGATATATCTCTTTCACAAAAGTAATAGAAGGTAGTAAAATTAAGTTTAGATTTATTGACTCTTTCAGATTTATGAGTAGTAGTATTGAAAAGTTATCAAACTATTTGGAAAATAGTAAAAAAGTTATTACCCGAGCTAATTGTAACAATGAAGAAGAATTTTCTTTACTAGTTCGCAAAGGTGTGTTTCCTTATGGGTATATTGATACGTGGGATAAATTAGACGAAACCAGGCTACCTCCCAAGGAAGCGTTTTTAGTCATCTTAATAATGATGGAATCAATGATGTTAGTTTTACATGCGGTTAATGTTTGGAACAAATTTATATTAAATCGTTAGGGAGTACTCAGATTTGTATTTAAAAACGGACGTTCTACTTTTAGCTGATATTTTCGAAAATTTTCGGCAAACTTGTTTAAGTACTTACAAACTTGATCCTCTGCACTATTATACAGCCCCGGTTTAGCATTCGATGCTATGCTTAAAATTACACAAGTAAAGTTAGAACTATTTACTGATATTGATATGCTAATGTTTATTGAAAGAGGAATTAGAGGTGGTGTGGCTCAATGTTCTAATCGGTATGCTAAAGCTAACAATAAGTACATGGGGAAAAATTTGATCCACTTCCGAAAGTGTGTATTTAATGTACTACGACGTAAATAATTTATATGGAGCCACCATGTCAGAATTTCTACCATTTGGTGATTTTTCTTTTGTTGATAATTTTGAAACTTTAGATTTAATAAACCATCCTGATGATTCGGAAATTGGCTAATAGTCGAGTGTGATTTAGACTATCCCATAGAATTACATGAGAGTCACAGTGATCTACCATTGGCACCCGAACATATGGTTCCACCGTACCTGATTCAAATTCTAAAATAAAAATTATTACTTACATTGTATCCAAAACGTAATTACGTAATTCATTACAGAAATTTGAAAGTATATTTAAAATATGGATTAAAGTTGGTAAAAGTGCATCGTATATTACGTTTTAAACAGTCCCCATGGTTAAAAAATATATCGATTTAAATACCACCATGCGTCAGCAATCTCAAAATGAATTTGATAAAATTTTTATAAATTAATGATTAATAGCGTTTTTGGGAAGCTGATGGAAAATGTACGTAAACATAAGGATATACGTTTAGTAACCAAATGGGAGGGTCGCTATGGTGCTCGTGCTTACATATCAAAACCAAATTTTCATAGTTGTACAATATTTAGCAATGATATGCTATCATTCAAATGAACAAGCTGGAAGTATATCAAATAAACCCATATATGCAGGATTCAGTGTTTTAGACGTTTCAAAAACTTTTTATACAATTTTCATTATGGTTACATCCTACCTAAGTTTCCAAATAATGCTAAGCTCTTGTACACAGATACGGATAGCCTTATATACACCTTTTCGGTTCCTGATATCTATGAGTACATTAAAGAGACATTGATAAATTCGATACATCTGATTATAGTCCTGAAAATATCTTTGGAATTCCATTAGTAAATAAAAAAGTCCCCGGCTTAATGAAAGATGAAAATCATGGCGCAATTATGTTGAATTTGTAGGACTTCGTGCAAAAATGTATGCTTACACGTTGATAAAAAGTTGTAAAAAATCAAAGGGTTCTACCCATGCAAGCATCAAACAGATCACGATAAATGATTATAAACATATTTTGTTTGATGGTAACGTAATAAGGCGATATCAAATTTGATAAGGTCAAAGAGACATGATGTGTTTACAATAAAACAGAATAAAGTAATACTTAGTCCTTACGATGATAAACGATTAGTAAATTTCAATTTCACAGATACTAGACCTTGGGGATTTAACTTTACTTTAACTTCTGTTTCAGAAAACAATAATTATGAGCAGTCTCGAAAATAAACTGCATGATGAACTATGGTACAGTAGTGATCAAATCTACAGAAAGTACCTGAAGCGTTCTTTGATGGGGAAGTGTTCCTCTGAAAGCTTTGTATTGCATATACTACAACATATTATTATTCCTGATGAGTGTTTTAACTGGTGTGCTATAAATTCAAAGTGTACAAATGAAGTTATTATTAAGACATTATTTGATAAAAAAATTAAATTAGACAATAGCATTAAAAGTTTTACAAAATTGTGCATTAATAAAGGTTACAATTCATTAACTTTTAATGACGTTGATAAAATCTTAGATGATATGAATTTACTTGGTAACTACCGCTTAAAATGTATGTATACAATTTATTATGGGTTGATGATGATTCAACAAATGTTAAATCTAGCTTAGAAATATTAATTTGCTTATAAAGATACATTATTTATTATAACTGAATGTATTGAGAAAGCAGCATATTATGCTAATTACAAATGCCTCGATATTTTGATTGAAATATTATTAGAACAAAACATTAACTATAAGTTTCAACCATGGGAAAACGAGGAACATCACAAAATTTATTACTGGATACTAGAGAACATCAATAAAGGTGAAACAAATTCAAATTCCTGCTTGGGATGGAGGTGTGGAACAGATTCGGGGATATAGCCATCCAGTAATTTAAGTGATTATAGAAGTACTTTAGGTTCACTTTATAAGATAATGAAATTTTAAAATAAATGTAATATTTAAAAATAAAATACTATTATTTTTGTGTGTGTTTTATTTCATCTAAGAGCTACATCCTTTTCTACAAACTATATATAACTAATATAAGTAATTTGTTTCTGAAACACAGTACAGGTTAGGTGTTATAAAACAATATCATCCTTATTGATCCACGATCTTTCATCAAATCCCCACCATTTTACGAATAACTTATTATTCTTGGAGCGAAGCACTTTTTCTACTAGATATACATCGGGATACTTTGTTTTTGTAATTCATGTTCATAAAACCCTCCCAGTACAGGATTTCCTTCATGTCTTCAAGCATGTACGTAGTGGGGTTAGTAATGCGAACTTTCACAATCTTAAATAGTTCACTAGACCAATTGGTGTGTATCCTTTGGCGAAAATATTTTAAATTTACTGATTCGTACTATGTCACCCACAGAATATCGATTCCCATCGAATATTTTTATGTTAGTGTAAGCCTCTAGCTTTGTATGATTACCAACATCTTTGGGCTTCATTCTAATAGTTCTATGCTTACGATTGTTATAATCCATCGTTATGGTATCAATTGTATCAATCCATTTATATTTACCTTGCAGGCTGAATGACTTATATAGAGCACCTTTAATGGTTCTGATAACACGTTCAGCAATTGCAGCCTTCTTTGTGCTATAGGTAGAGTAATGATTGACTCCATAACGATGCATTAGTTTAGTAAAATGCGCATTGTAGAATTCTTTTCCTGCATCTGTCTGCAAATTGGTAGGTTTCCGACCTTTTCGAAGATTGTTTGCATGGCCTTGGTAACTTCTTGACCTGTTTTCGTTTTTAATCCTTTAGTCCATAAGTATTTCGAAAAACAGTCGATGACCACTAATATATACTTATAACCCTTATTTTGTTTGGCATATGTGTTAAATTCAGCTAAATCTGCTTGCCAAAGATCATCAAAACCTCTAATTATTGTTCGCCTTCGTTTAAAATTTTTTCGTGCAGGTTTGTGCAATTCGTTGACGAGTTGTAATTTGGACATGGTGCTAATTTATTCACAATTTCTTTAAGTTGATGTAGTTTTTCCTCCAGCGCTAGATAAGCGTTGGCGTTTCCTTTGAAAGTGTTCCGAACTGCTTGTAAACAGAAATCAAGGTATCCTTTATTTATAGCATCACCATCTTCTTCAGGGTCACCAACTGTGTCAAACGATTTCCATCCAAATCGAACCTTGTTGATACATAATATTGCCTAGTGATGACATCTTGAGGATCTATGGGATTGGCCACATTGCTGAGTCTCTTATTCTCAATATCAAATTGATTAGCATCAATCTGTTTAAACTGAGGGCTAGTTTCTTTAATTGATACTGGACATATGAACGTCCAAATTTGTCAAGGGCATTTTAGTTGTGACATGTCGACATCAATGCATTCTCATTTATATTGTTTAAAAAGCGGTTGTTCGGTTTTTCAATGTATCCATCTTCATATAGTTCTTCTACAATTGATATTATGTCATTTACAACACCTGTGTTTCCCGCTAATTTTTCTGCCCACAATACTTCCAGATCACGAATTAGTTCATGTATATCATTCCAATATTTATATTCAATGGGTCTGTTTGTTAATTCCTTAAAAAACATAGCTCCACCTCCTCCCTTGGTTGTGGTGGGTGATGATGACAGCAAGGGTTTGATTATTTGTGTATACTTTTGCTGCGGCTTCCTCGAATCTGTGCACTTATGTCATAATCTCGCCTTACTACATTCGTAGCCTCTAAAATAGTTCTATATTTTTTCTATCTGTTGACTTTACTAGACTTAAGTCGGGTTCATTCATAATAAGCAGATCATATAATCCTGGAGTCCCTTTATACGTGACACCTTTAATAATTATATCGTCTCCTTTAATTGTGATGGGTGTATTACCAATTGTCCATTTATCAGTTTTGGTATCATAGTGGACTCCATACGTATGATCAATATCACCTTCAGCATTCTTCAAAATACGTTCAACATATATACGCGGCAATTCATTGTACTGCTCGAGAAATTCTTCCGAGATGGGTTCATTATGGGAATCATCTACGATACTAGACAGTTCTTCTTCTTCCTCCCCAGTATTAATCTCCCCATGACTGATGTTTCCAAGAAAGATGGAAGACTTGGGGATGATTTCTTGAAAAACGGAAGCTGAGCTAGTGGACTAGTAGCACCCTTACTTGAATCACCTAATGGAGTGAGACTGGGGTCCATTGAACTTGAGCTAGCGGACTAGTGGGGATAGTGGCGTGCTTTCTTGGAAATATCAATACGGGTAGTTTTTAGGTTTAACATCAATGACCTCCTCCTCCTTTTAGGTGTTTTTTATCGATTTTATTTACTATTTCAGTTAGAGGTTCTATTAAAGGCTTATAAGTACTTTCGAATGTTCTTTCATTATCAATGCGAGCAGTCTTAATACTGTTATACTTCTGCCGTATTATTTTACGAGCCTGAATAATTTTTTCTTTAATATCCTCTCCTTGTTGTCCATTGCGACAAACAGGTACCGTTCACCTTGAACAGGTAGCTGTTTACACTAAACAGATAGCTGTTAATACCTAAACAGATCAGTTACTACTAAACTGCTGAATGCGGTTTAAGTATTATATATATATATATATATATATATATATATATATATATATATATATATATATATATATATATATATATATATATATATACGCCTTATATACCAAAACGGATTTAATGAACAGGTACCCGTTTACCATGAACAGGTAGCTGTTGCGACAAACAGGTACCGGTTCACCTTGAACAGGTAGCTGTTTACACTAAACAGATAGCTGTTAATACCTAAACAGATCAGTTACTACTGAAACCAGTTTAAGGTATTATATATTCATCAAATCCTTTCCTATAGCGACCATTATTAACTTCAGCATCCTTGTTTATGACCATGAAACCAAACGGATCTACCCAGCACTTTGAACACATGTCCCGAAACAATTTCATGCTTATGGTGGGACTTATATGATCCTCATACGCATGTTTTAAGTTTAATTCATCTTGCTCAAATAATATAATTAGATTCGCATTATCACGAATTAATTGCTTTGGAATTTTACTGTAAGTTTGACTCAAATAGAAACAGTCAATATCGTTATGCCTACCCATAGAAAAATATGCCCTTATATTATTTTGCTTTTCACAAGCGATATCATCGAAAATAAAAATAGAGTTTGATTTTGCACAATTAGGCTCAATCACATCTTGATTGTCGCTGAAGGTAAAGTAACCTATGTCCTTCATTGGAAGTAAGATTTCCTGTAAAGTTTGTACTTGTTTTGATTCAATGACTTAGAGTATACGTATACATGTTTAAATTTCAAACCATTTTTTCAGTAAGCAGACTGATCATTGCGTTTGTTTTACCGCAATTGGAGGGGCCGCATATAATACCACGTATACTATTAGGAAGTAAATCACCATGTTTTGAAGTAATAGACTTTTCATCAAAGTCATGATTTTGAATTGAGAGTTTTTGTTTCTGAGCAACTACTTTCATCTTTGATGGATGAAATAAAACTAAACGAATAATTACAACATCTTTATTTATATATATTAGACTATACTACAATAATAATTATAATTTTTCACTTCTCCGGTGAGTGGACTGTACTGTACAATAGCATCATGGAGAATAAGACCATATACAACGATTCCATTATCGAAAGGTGTTAGAGATTCCATTTCCAATTTGATGTCCACTGTTGAGTTTTTAAGGATTCATTTTGTTTAGAGCAGTCCATTACAAATATTGGACATGATTTGAATTCGGAATAGTTGAATAATGCATCTTTATCATCTTCACCATAGTAATCACAACGAAATTTCAAAAATTGCGATAGGCAGGTATATATTGGTTGGCACTGAAGTTCAAATGCATTGCTTCATATGGATAATACTCAGAATTCAGATGTACTTTAAGATTTCTGATATTAATGTGATCAAAATTTCCAGCCCTTGCTGACCTTTGTATACCTTTTACCTTGTTGGAATGCAACAATTATCCAACGTGGTTTTTCCAGTTGCGTTGATGTTTTATTGGCCATATGTCTGAGGTTGCTTGTTTTAAAGCAGGCAATTCATACAACTCCCATTGTCGAAATGGAACAGTAATAATAGAATTTTTATTGATTCCTTGAAACAAGTTAAGTTTCGCAGCATCACTAAGTGTTAAGTGCGGTACTTTCCATTGAATTTTATTTAAGGTTATTGCGGCATCGACTTCACCATAGTAACAGTTTGTATCGCTTCTAGATCGAATTAAAACCAACTCTTGGCGCATATTCACGATTACCTGACGATAATCCTCCATTATTCCAAATATGTGGTTCAATGGTATGCATACTGTAAAAGATTTTCTCTCATTTTGCTCATCGAATTCTACTTGTAATGGTTCTTCATTCTTTGGTGACCATCCTAAATGACTTAGTGCTTTGCTTTTGCTTGCCGTATAAGAAATATATCCTTTAAGCGTAGATGTTATTCCTGGATTTCTACAAACATCCACTCTCTGACCACCTAACTCATAACGAATTTCTTCGAAAAGAAAGTTCGGGAAATTGTTGGTTAAGCTGCATGCTTTTCTTTCATCTTCTTTTTGAGCTCAAGTTTACCTTCTATGTACAGAAAACTATCATAAGTAGCCGTAATTAGATCTTGACTTTGAATTAAGATACGTATTTCTTCGGAAGGTCCATATTTAGAAGATCCATATGGAAGATAAGTGTGAATATCTGATTTAATTATAGTATCATCAAAATGTACGTTTTGAAAGACGTTTAACGATTCTGCCATTGTGGTTGAGAACTTTTAAACCTATTGACGTTAAAAAGTATTTCTCTGCAGATGTTAACCGCAATGAAGGTTGATGACTAATTAATGACTTACTGTAGGGATGATGTCTTTTATATGAGTTTTGAAAGATGGAATTGGTCCTGGATTAATTCTCAGACCCATGTTCTTTTAGTTCTAACCGTACAGTGAATGGTTCACTTTCACCAAAGTCTATTAATTCACCCTTTTGATTAGTCAAATTAATTGTTATATTACTAATAATGTCAGTGTTTACTTCTAAATATTGAGTATTGCTTGGAGTTTTATCTAGACGATAACCTGGAGGAACTGAAACATCAATCTCATATAATACTTTAGCAGGTTTCCCGTTTCGATAAGATCCCTTTATAATGTTGCACTCTACGTGTAGATTAGTGTGTCTAAGTATTTGGATGTCTAACGCAGATGTATGTAAAATATTTGGTTCTAATATTTTAGACTCAAACCCTAGCATGCGCCCAATACAATTTTCTTTAGTAAAATCAATCTCAAATGAACTGTTTTCTCACATTTAAGTGTATTGTTGTTTGCTCTAATGCTAAACTTTTCTGTGGGTATTTTAGATTTTAGATAATCGTTAATTTCATCTAACTCATATGCACCGTGTGGAATATTAATCACTTGCAAATGAGATGGATTTGTTCTAAAATAAAATCTATCGTTGTCTGCATAAATGTTTCTAATGCTGTTGCAGCCGTAAAATCCAACCAATCCAATAACGTATTTCTTCCCAAATCTAGATCTATCGGGGATAGAAGTTGTAGCTAGCTGTGTTACCAACACCTTCTAAACTGAATGTTATTGACATAACTGAGAAAATTTGATGTTGTGCTGATTATTTATATAAAAATTGTAGGCATAGGTGTCCGCAAATAATTGTATTAAACTCTTGATCTTGGTTGTAATTATAATATATTTTACACCCCGAAAGTAGTTAATCACTTCGTTTGGTGGTCGAATATTACCGAAACTATCGTAATACCATACCTTTTACCACGCTTTTTGTAGCAAACCCAATGGGTACCTGGTCCTCTTTGGCTATCTAAGTTAATAATTCCAGATTCATTTTTCCGTGGCAATTTAGGCATGCTATCTCTCATAAAAATATCCCTAAAGTACGGTACGTTTTTGGAGTATTTCTTTAAATCAGTATCCGTTAACGGTCTTTCGGGTAATCTATTCAGTTTTTTGGAAACGGTTTTAAGTATAATGCACCACCACCAGATTTGTTTGGTTTTAGATATAGTGCACCGCCTTTCTTATTCATGGAGCCTATAGCGACCGATTCCATCATGCGATTATGGCGCGATGTCTCTTCCTGCAATTTTTAGCATTTTTAGCATCATTGACTGCTTTAGCAATTCCTGATGCACCGCCAGCTAAAGCACCGATTGCTGATAATCCTGCGAATAACGGAATAAGAAATGGTAAAACCCTCCTTGTTTAGGTAGGGGAATTACTCTAGGAACTTTAATGTTTTTCTTTCCTCCTAAATTTTTATCACACGTTTTGCCGTTGAAAGCGCTGACTTTATTGTGTCTGTGAAATTTCCGTTAGGTTTAATTTTTTTAGCTATTGTCTTTCGTAAATGCAATAAATTTCCACCATTGCATTTCTTCTTCATATTAGATCGACGTTTACACCCCATTCCCAATTTTCTCTTTGCTTTCATGATGGTACTGACTGCTAAAGCTGCAGTTCGTTCACCTAGTTGCGTCTAATGATTTAAAGCGCTCCCAAGCTTTTTTTTGCAAAATCTTATCTGCTTTATGTCTACTTTCTAAATCTCGGTAATCTCTGTAACTGATATCATGAAGTTTGCACTGAGCATCTAATTGATTAATACCAGGGTCACCGCGTGCGAGTCGTTTTTCTAACTTTGTACCAGGACCGCAATACTGGTAACCAGGTAAATGCAATTCAAACGGAAGTTTATTGATTAGACCATTAACTAAACCACCACCACCTACACTCTTTCGCTTCTTAACTAGCATTGTTTACATGGATGGATAGAAGGGGGTATTTATACCTACATTGAGAAAAACAAATCATAGTTATTTCTTTATTCAGTAAATGCTATACATTAGATAAGCAGGACGATAACACAAAATTTCCATTAAACATAGTGTTATGTGAATTAATATTATACTTAGCATTTATAACATCATCAATATCTGTATAAATGTGATCATCACCACCACGGAATTCTTTCTCACGAAAACGACGGTAGTCAACAACTTGTTGTATGAACTTTTCATAAAAACATACCAGATTGTAAGATTCAAGAAATTCCAATCTATAGCTTATTATATACTTTAAATTGAATAGTTCTTCTATACTATGTGAGTTGAATGTGCAACAACAGCACTTGTAGTTTTCTATCATAACAGTTTTCAAAATTCTGTCATATCCTTTAATTAATTCCCAATTGTAATAAATACCAAGATTACTAGATAGAGATTCATAATGTTGATCATAGATTATATCTTCTTCGTTTACATTTGACCAATCAATTTTATTTTCAATTTCTTGAGATCGGAAAAATTGTAATTCTACATATGAATACCATCTTAGAAGCTCATTCCATTCTTTCATATCCAACACTACATTATTGCATTGATCACAATTACCACATTCAATACGCACCACTGGTGCAAGGTTGAGGTGTGTAATGTATCCAATTTCCAGATGTTTTGCATGATGAGTATCGTTCGATAGTTTATAATAAGTACAATCGATTAAGTATTCCTTAGCTGCTTGTTTATACACTTCATCCTTATATTGAAATGATGATGATGTCCAGTCAGTCTTAGCAGAAGAATAACCTTCATCGTGTTTCTCTTCATTTTTACTACTACCATCACTATTTTGACAGCACCAACAAAATGTTAAATTATTATTCTGATCGTTACTGCAATGATGTGAGGTATCCATATATAACGGTGAACTTCTGAGTTTGGATCGTTCCAGAAATGATTTTATTGCTACTTGCATGACTTTACTTGCCCACAATTTCACTATGACTAAACGCTGCTTAAGAAAATAATTCTAGTATTTCAATTTTACATATGGTGGGGTGCTACTATTAAAAGAAAATGTTATGTTTGTTGTTTTGCCAGCTGCACCCAAACTACTTATAAACACATCCTTCGTGTTTAGGAGTGTTTTAAATTCTTCAATTCGTGTTTCTTCTTTTTTGAAATACACATAAAAGCGTTCTGGCAATACACATTTAAAATCATCCGTTTCTATCACTATACGTTCACCGTACTTAGTATTAATTATATCCATATTCGTTACTTTATACTTTCTCGATATATCGAGCTCCACGCATTCTTAAAGGGTTTGCAATAGGTGCTTTGGTTTAACCCTGTTAATTCCATATTTAACAATTATGTGTTGCAGACTGATCTCAACATACAGCTCGCTGCAATTTATATAAGAAATATGCGTCCTACATATTACAACATGCTTAAACTTGTTAAATACCTACTTTTGACCTTGACTAGAAATATGATGATCAGCTCCAAAAATTTATATTTCCCGCTAAAAAGTTTGACCTTGAAAATTATATTCTTACATTTATGATTACCTTGCAATTTCTATTTTTAGCTTTTCACCTTGACCTTTTTATATTTCTAAGAAATATGACACCACCGTAGGTCAATAACCTTTGACCTTGAAAACTATTTTTAGATTTATGATTACCTTGCAACTTCTATTTTTAGCTTTTCACCTTGACCTTTTTATATTTCTAAGAAATGTAATTAGACACCACCGTAAGTCAATAACCTTTGACCTTCAAAACTATTTTTGATTTATGATTACCTTGCAACTTTTTAGCTTTGACCTTGACCAACTACATTTTAAATCTCCCGCTTAAAGTTCGACCTTGAGCTCCAAAAGCTTCCGATTTCACCACCAGAGGGCGAGTGACTCAAAATTTAAATCCCCAAAAACATGCTTGAGACGTGGAGCGCGTTCTGGCATCACGAGAAAACTCACTTGACCTTGAAATAAATCCCATAAGATTTACATGGGTGACCTTGAACTGATCCAGGATCGGCCCCATATTACTACATACATGCAATAAACTTTCACCATTCTTCTTCTTGGACCGACGTTTAAACCCATTCCAAATTTTCTCTTTGCCTTCATGGTGGTACCGACTGCTAAAGCTGCAGCTCGTTCACCCAACGTTGCGTCTGCCGATTTAAAGCGTTCCCAAGCTTTTTCTCCTACAATTGTATCTGCTCTACGTCGACTTTCTAAATCTTGGTAGTCTCTATGACTGATATCATGCAGTTTGCATTGCGCATCTAATTGATTAATACCGGGGTCACCGCGTGCTGGTCGTTTCTCTAATTTTGTACCGGAACCACAATACTGGTAACCGGGTAAATGCAATTCCACCGGAAGTTTATTGATTAGCGTATTCACTAAACCGCCTGCACTCTTCCGCCTCTTACCTATCATTGTTCACCTTGAGGGATAGGGTAGGGTATTTATACCTAAAATCGTGTAAAAACTTTATTTTTAGTAAATGCCATACATTAGATAAGCAGGGCGATAGTACAATATTTCCATTAAGCATACAGTGTTATGTGAATTAATATTATATTTGGCATTTATAACATCATGAATGTCTTTATAAATGTCGTCATCACCGAATTCCTTCTCACGAAAACGACGGTAGTCTACCACTTGTATGAATGTTTCATAGAAACTCACCAGATTGTAAGATTCAAGAAATTCCAATCTATAGCTTATTATATCCTTCAAATCGAATAGTTCTTCTACATGGTTCTACAGTTTTCAAAATTCTCTCATATCCTTTAATCAATTCCCAATTGTAGTAAATACCGAGATTGCTAGATAGAGATTCGTAATCTTGGTCATGTATTATATCCTCCTCGTTTACATGTGACCAATCAATTTTGCTTTCAATTTCTTGGGATCGAAATTGTATTTCTACATATGAATACCATCTTAAAAGTTCATTCCATTCCTTCACGTCTAATACCACATTATCGCTGTTGCCACATCCCATACGCACTACTGGTGCAAGGTTAAGGTGTACTGTACCCAATTTCAGTATGCGCATCGTTCGATAGTTTATAGGAAGCACAGTCGATTAAGTATTCATTAGCTGCCTGTTTATACACCTCAGCCCTATGTTGAAATGATGATGACCAGTCGGAATAACCTTCATCTTGTTTCTCTTGATTTTTGCTACTACTACTACTACCATCACTATTTTGACAGCATGAACAACAAAATGTTAAATTATTTTACTACATGAAGTATCCAGGAGTGATTTTATTGCTTTTTCATGACTCTACTTGTCCACAACCACACTACGACTAAACACTATTTTCGAAATGAGCATGTTTACATATGATGCACTAAATGTTACTTGATCCAGCAAAGGTATTGCAAAATGTTAAGTACATCAAGCTTCCCATAATATGTATATTTACTTAAATCGATATTTTATCTGTATATATATAGATGAATATTGTGGTAAATAAAGTTTTATAAAAAATATTTTACGTGTTAGTCTGAACAATGGATCGTCTTTGTTCTTGATTTCTCAGAATTTCAGAAGCTATGACTCAGCCAAAACAATAGATCGTCTTTGTTCTCTCGTGACCTTATAAGCATAGACTTTGAAGCGACGGTTAGAACAATGGATCGCCTTTGTTCTTGGTTTCCTAGAATTGAGATAACAATCTATTTTTAGAAATTATAATGGAATAATAGATCGTCTTTGTTCTCTCATGTGGCCTTGAAAATGATAAACATAGACAACAATGGATCGTCATTGTTCTTGATTTTTAGAATTGAGATGTATTTAGATAACAATCTATTTTTATAACTCGACCTGAACAATAGATCCTTTGTTCTCTCATGTGGCCTTAAAAATTCCAAGCATAGACTTTGAACCGTTGGCTAGAACAATGGGCTTTGTCCTTGATTTTTCTCAGAATTGAGATGTAGATAACAATCTATTTTATAACTCGACCTGAACAATGGATCGTCTTTGTTCTCTCGTATGAAACGGTCCCAAACAGCTATCTGTTTGAAACGGACTCTGTTTTAGAAAGCTACCTGTTTTAGGAAACGGCTACCTGTTTTGAAACGGCTACCTGTTTTGGGAACGGCTACCTGTTTAGGGAACCACTTGGGCACTAGGGGCGTGACATTGCTGATGACCTTGAAACATGCATAGACTTGCTTGAGACCGAGGGCAATGTGATGACTTTGAGGATGCAGGTAATCTACAATTGACGTGGACAATCACTGACGAGAAATCTAGTAACCTTTCTAGTGACTTTTCTAGTTACTAGTCTTGAAGGACTCGTGCAAGCATGACCTTGAAGAGACTTAGCAGGGTTACAAACCACGTGGCCTTGAAGAGACTTAGCAAGGTTACTAACCTACCACGTGGCCTTGACTTAGCAGGGTTGCAAACCCACCACGTGATCTTGAAGAGACTTAGAAGTTACTACATTTCTACCACGTGGCCTTGACCCAGCAGGAGTACAAACCTTTCCTACCACGTGGCCTTGAAGCAGGGTTACACACCTGAAGAGACTTAGTAGGGTTACCAACCACCATGAGACCTTGACTTAGCAGGGTTACCAACCCTTCCTATAACGTGGCCTGAGGTGACCTTGAAAAGCAGGGTTACCAACCCACCATGTGGCCTTGACTTAGCAGAGTTACGAACCTTTCCTACAACATGGCTTTGAAGCGGTGACCTTGAAAAGACTTAGCAGGGTTACAAACCTTTCCTACAATGAGGTTGAGGTGACCTTGAAGAAGCAGGGTTACCAACCCAACATGTGGCCTTGACTTAGCAGAGTTACGAACCTTTCCTACAACATGGCTTTGAAGCGGTGACCTTGAAAATACTTAGCAGGGTTACAAACCTTTCCTACAATGTGGTTGAGGTGACCTTGAAGAAGCAGGGTTACCAACCTACCACGTGGCCTTGACTTAGCAGGGTTACCAACCTACAGCATGACCTTGAAGAGACTTGCGTTTTATTTTGTTTTGTTTTGTTTTGTTTTGTTTTGTTTTTGTTTTTGTTTT
>JARFJB010000020.1:15000-62500 GCA_036346205.1 Vesta saturnalis | reverse complement strand
TGTTATGAAGATATGTAATTCCTGGTTCGAAACTTAACATCTGTTATATAAAGAAAATAATTATATTTTGAATGAATTTGAGTATATAATTGTATTTATAAAACAGCTCCAAGTCAGTCGTTTTCTTCACATACAAGAATTGATAATATGAGTAATATATTTTTAATATGAATTAACGTCAATGTAATTGCACAAAAATAAAATCAATTAATCTACGATATACTTAGGCTAATTAGAAGAAATGTAAGTAACAGTGCAATTCCAAATTGTTTTGATTTCATTATTTCCCTGATAACACGGAGCTTGTTTCTTCCATTTTAATTCAAAACACTTCTAGCAAAGAGGAATATTCATGAAATCGTATTATCAAGGATGTAATTGAAATTAAAAGCGTCCTAATTGAGAAAATAAAACACGTTATTTGCTACGTAATTTCCCATTAATTGTGATTTAAATGCAAAAGTCCTTTAACTCTATAGATCATTGATAGGCACAAGCACCCTAAAATCGAATTAAAGTAAAAGTGGCAGTTTTTGAATCAAAAATAAAAACTATTTTGAACTTACCAAATTCATTTTCGTTTTCCAACGGTAAAAATGGAAATTAACTTTTAAAATCGATTTCTTTCTACCGTTTATATTTATTATTTATTATTAGCATTACAACAGAGATAACGATTTAACTAGAAGTAAACACTAAACATATTTAACAAAATAACACTATCTAATCATAGTTTAGTAATTAATATAAAATCCTTCACTTTCAATACAATCCTGAATTCTTCGACGCATGCTGCCCGTTAAAATTTGGCAAAGGTTTCCAAAACGCATTAAGCGACAGAGCGTTTTTCTTATTAAAATAAAGCATCACGATATAGTTACGACAAAGTCAACACGTATTATAACTGATTTGTAATAATCCCATGTTCTTCTATTTATACCCTATTTTCACAAAGCAATATTAAATTCTATTGTTACTTGTAGTAATTACGTAATTACATGTAATTACTTAATGGTATTACAAATGAATTTAATTGCGGCTTAATCTTTATGCAATTATTGTAATTTATCCTACAAATAGGATATGTCGAATACACCAGAATAATAGGAAAATACATTCGTATACTTTCGACATTGATTTATTTCGATTACATCCTAGACTATTTGATAAGATAAATATTTTATTTTATTTGAAACGTTATAATTCCTATAACAAAAACTGGTTATTTGGCACAAACATTTCCCATATGTAGGGTGGCATTATTCAATTTACACACATCCCAAATGCTTTTATAAGAAACCGGAAACGCTAAAACTGTGAATTTAGGTTTTTTAGAAATCTCAAAATGATATAAAATGCCCACTTATGGAAATTGAATCTTAAAACTTCTAAAAAAACTAATTGTTTTGTATCGTAATTTTACGAATTATTTTCAGTTTATACGGTCTATATCGCACCTTAAGGGGTTTGAACCTTCTTTGTGCAACAAAACAATAGAAAATCTTCCTGACCAGTTTTGCATTTAAAGGGATATACAAAATTTAACTGCATTTTTAAAACTACTGAGACGATGGGATTTTAATTGACGCAGGGTGTACATTACATTTACAGTTGTCAACGTCCACCTGCGGCCTATATGTATCAATAATAAATTATTCTGTTATCCTCCTATTGTTTTAACATATTGGTTTCACTTATTTTGTTTGGATCATTATGACTCGGGAGTTTATAGCACGTTTTATTGTCCTTAAATTGGTATAACAGTAAAAATAATAATAAGAAATAAGATGTAGCATTGATTATTTATTGCATTTTCTTACGTTATTTTATTTTTATGACATACTATAAATATTATGTAGAGAACATCTGAAAATCGTAGTAGTTAGCTATAACATTTATTTGTTACAGTCTTGACAGTAGTAACATACATGAGCTTTACATAGGTATTTTGACCAACAACATACCTATTAGTTTTATTATCATTTGAAGAGGACAAAATTACATCTTTTACCCTTGGCTGTGGTTGATTGTTCCCTTACTTCGGCATTACTGATTGAAGAACGTGACTATAACCATTTCAGTTGCAGGAATATTTCGAGGAGACGTTTTCTTTCTTGTAATAATGGAGTGATCAAGGAATTACCCAGTCCTTCAAGAAATAGTCGCCGTTTTCCAGCATTCCAGATTGTAACGAAGAAAAGTTCGATATGTTGAAATGCTGTATCTTATTCCACAGAAATTGTGTCGACAAGACGAATTGTACACCGTACTGGTATAGCTAATTCATTCATTTTAAATAAGAAAAGTTTCATCCATATAAATTTCGAGTTTGTCAGGGTCTTAGACCAGCGAGCAGGTTTTTGCGAATGACATACTACAAAATTGATCTAAATTCTTCTTTTAAAATAATTTGTCTGATGAAAGCATGATAACCAACAATGGAATTTGCAATCCTATGTAACAAACATTATTGGGCAAAACAAAATCCTTATTTAAAAATGAATCAAGATATCAACGTAGATTTGAATTTAATATGTGGGTGCGTCAACGTAGATTTGAATTTAATATGTGGGTGCGCATTTTGGGACGAAGAATAATATGACCTTTTATTTACCACAACAATATAACCGCTGAACGATATCCGAACTTGCTAAGGACTGATTTGGAAATGCCATAGATGAATTGCCTCTAGCACTGGTTAACAACTGTTGGTTTCAACAGGATGGTGTCCCAGCACATAACTCAAGAAATGTCTAGGACTATCTGTCATTGCAGTTTACAGGAAATGGATTGGAACTTACTGTGCAGTGGCGTGGACAGCCCGATCACCAGATTTAAGTCCGTTAGATTTTTGCTGTGGGGTTATCTGAAAACCAAGTGTAAGATGGTAGCTTTGAAAATGAAGAGCAGTTAGTATCGGTCATGGTCAGAAATGCTAGACCGTGTTTTAAATTCTTCAGTAAAGAGTGCTTACCCGTGTCTATAAAATAACGGCAACCCATTTGAACAGTTATTGTAATTATTTAACTTTAAATAAATAGGTTTAAAATATTGGAGTTGTTAAATTTGTACATAACAAAATATTATCAAATACTAATATTAACCCGAATTTTTCATAAACATTGTGTAATATATGGTAAAATTAGTATAAAAATACTATTGAATACAGGGTTTCGTTGGTTGCGGCGTATTAAAGAATAAAGTTGATGATGGCTGCTTGGAGACGAAACGTCGAATAAAAATTTGAAACACCTAATCGAATTGAAAAGTGACAATGAAGAAGTAGCTTTGGTTTTAAAAATCTTTTAATAGAAATGAAGGAATTACGAAAAAGAAAAACCCAAAATCGCATTTTGTTTTAAATCTCGGCAACGATAAACAATAATGAACTTTTGCAAACTACATGTGAACATGCCCTAAATTATACAACTTTTGTCCAATTTAACCGCCTTCGTATCACAGCATTCAAGATCCCCATGCCATTCATCCTTACCTTGCGTTGTATATAAATGCTAAATTTGATATGTTTATTTTGTTTTGAATAAATGATTATTCATATGTATAAAATTATTTTTATATATATCTTGTGCAAACATATATGGAGAGCTTTATATTTATTTTAAAAAACAATAAAGGTTCCCACATAAAATTGACAGGCCATGAAGATAAATATCTTGTAATATGTAATTGGAATAAACCTAATTAACTGTCTTACTATTCTATTCTGTATCGTAATACATCTTAAAAGCATTTAAAGAAAAAAATTTATGGCCTCAGATCTTTTAAGTTTACCCTTTAATACATAATCAGTCAAAATGAAGTTTTATTTTATTTATAATCAAATATTATGCGAACTATAAAACTGAATTTAATCAAATTTTAAGAAACCGAACTAAGGCACATATACGTTTTGGATGGTATTCAGTGAGGTAATCATTAAAATAGAAAAATGGCGGATAGCCATTGTACAATAATTTGAAATAGGAACAAGTAGCAAGTAATACCTCAATTGAAAGCTCATTCCAAGTCCTTTTCAACAACATAAACAACAATACAATATTACTACTGATTCATGAGTTTCAATCCAAACACGCCAATTAATGTTTAACGCCTTAGTACGGTATCCCAAAATTTTATTAATTTTAGTTTTATGGTTCACATAATAGGTTGGAGGGGGACTTTAGACGCGCACTGTATAAATCTCTGCTTATAAAGATAAAATTGAGTAACCCAACTCCAAAAACATGTCTGCTTCTCTATTTTGAGTGTGAATCTGTACAGCTTAAACTGAATTTGGGATTGAAACTATAAAATGCCCTAATACAAAAACTATTTCCTTAGAAATGATTGTTGTACTAGATCCTTTTAAATTCTGCCGTGATTTAAGTATATATGAAGCAATCAATGAGCTGTCATTTCGCTGCCACATACTTTCAACAATTATGTCTGTCGGAGAAACAAATAAGTTGGTGTAATGTTTTGATGCGTCTTCAAATTACAAATTCTTTAAAATTGTGCTGTTGTGTATAATAGTGAAAGTAAAAAACAGTTATACGGCTTGAGGGTATTAGAATTTCATTAGAGCTGTGACATAAACTATATTATGATGCTTGGTGGTACATAATTATATAACATAAAAGCTTTAATCCCACATTCTGTGTTTCTGTTTACTAATACAATACATAGAATTCTCAAAACTTGATTAACCTTGAGTAAACAACCTAACGAAATTAAGACACTAGCCCAAAATGCAAAACTCCTTGAAATAGAACCACGCGCAGATCATGATTACACTAAATTTTTATTGACAAACCGCTAAGACCAGAGCGTTTTCATTAAATTTATCTATTGCTGCTTTTTCCTTTCAGTTAAAGTAATGTTTCATCAGCGCAGTTAATTAGCGCGGTACTCTAGCAAAGTACAGGTCGTAGGTTCAAATACTACTCAAGGTAAAAATTTTATTTATGTGTTTAATAAAATTAAAAATAATTTTAATTAAATATTAATAGTTATTTGGTACAACTTGGTGTATGTGTAGACAACATTTTAACGGTATATGGTGATAAATCGACAGTCTCCGAATATTGAGGTTATTTACAAGATTCTGATTCTGAATAATTTTTCTTACATCTACAGAATCTGCAACATTGTATAATGTGTTTGTCTGTATAAAAGAAAATATACCAAATGTTTACAGAATATCTGAAATATTCAAATGCATTAATCAGCATTTGGCATAAAGAATGGTTTCCAATTACGTTCACATTATCAAATTAAATTTACACTGATAATCGAGATTTAAAAAACATTTAAATGTTTAAATATTGATTTCAAGATACATATAAATCAAGTTATATTTTATGATAGTAATGTAATAATTTTACGTTAAAATGAAATTTAACCGAATCAATTAATTTTACTTTATATAATAGTCATTCACATAGTAGTTGCTAACAGTGTTGCCTTTTTGGATTAGGAAGGTCGGTTAGATATTATATGTAGTTGTCTTAAAATGTTTGTTCAATAACTACGTACCCATAAACAGAATTACTCCGCGCCTCTAAGCACACAAACCTTGAGAAAGATTTGTATGTAAAACGATGTACAATCACATTAAACTTTTTTGGAGCAAGTTATAAAGGTTAACAATTAGACAAAGATGGCGAATAAATTGGTGAAGGGTGACAAACCGTTTTCGTGGTCTGAGAACGTAGATTTTGCCTTGACAGCGTTGATATAATATGTCATAATTTATTTTTAATTCTGGTGGTCCAACATGTTTGCAACATTTGATTCGCTAATATAATACATATTTTTTGAAGAATTGTAAATCTTTTTATTTCAACTTATGCTACATAGGTTCCGATTAAGTATCGGACAAAATATCCAGCCGCCACAACTTTTCAGTCACATTCTTGCTCTTTTGATGAATTTTCCGATATCTATTTCGCACTTTTTCTGATCAATTTCTCCAATGACAAAAAGACTTCACAAAAACCACAACCAAAAGTCGCATGGCGTAAGATTACACGATCTCAGTGGCCAATTCAGGTTGCCATTGCGTGAAATAATACGGTCCGGACATCTTTCTTGCAACAACTGGATTGTTTCTTGTGCAGTGTGACAGGTTGCTCCGTCCTGCTGGAACCACATGTAGTCCAGATCGCTACAGACCAATGCAGGTCACAGAAACTCTTTTATCATGTTTCGATAACGGTTGCCATTCACACTGCGTTGGCGGCTTCGTTCTTAAAGAAATCACTGCTCCAGCCCAAAATCCACACCAAATAGTGATTTTTGTGAGTGAATTTTTTCTCACGAACTAGACGAGGATTCTTAGTAGTCCACATGCGATAGTACTGTGTGTTTACATACCCGTCCAAGTGGAAGTGCACTTCATCGCTACACATGATTTTCTTCTAATCATCAACGTCCACTTCTTGGTGTTCCAATGTCCAGTTGACGAATACACGACGCTGCGCATGATCTGCTGGCTTAATTTCTTGAATTAGCTGTACCTTATACGGATGGAAATGAAAATATTTTTTCAAAATTCGAAGCAAAGTGGTTTTTGAAATTCTCAACTCTTGTGAACGCCGCCGAGTGGAGGTTTTTGAATTTTCGCTAACACTTTCAGTCACTGGTGGCAATATTTTCGATAGATCGTCCTGGCTGACGACAAACCGTTTTTATCAACAACTGAACCAGTTTCCTCAAGTTTGTTCAAGACTCGCTGAACTATTATGCCTATTAGACATTTAAGGTAATTTTAGTGCCGGGAAACTTAAAAGTTGCACTCTTGTTGGACAACCCGTTACAATCAAAAGTATTAATGGATTATTTTACATTCAGGATCAAATTTTAAACTGTAACATCCTTACATCAAGGATAATTGTAATCAATCACAAATTTGAAATTGAGGTGTGACCTATATGATAACCAACAAACTTGGATTTATCTATAAGCGTCATACTTTAACTCAGTGATACAAATTTATAAAAAATAAACTATGACCGACCAAGGCGAATGGAGCATAGTGAGAAAATTGGACACTGGCGATAGCTCTCATTTTTTCTGCTACTACACGAAAGTTAATAGTTTTCCAGGTATTGAGAATAAATATTTTAGGCCTCAGAAAAGTAGCTTCTTAGAGCTTATTTATTATCCTACTAAAAATGTTCTTAAACTGAATTGTATGCAATATTACAAGCAATGTTCTATTGCGACTTAAGTGGAGATAGAAGCTCTAGGGTCAAAAGACCTATAATTAAAAAAATACTGGCTAGAAATGTATGGTTAAAAACACAGGCAAAAGGTATGTTTTACATGGTGCCGTTCCACTATGGAATATTGGGAAACGAGCTCGCTGATGATGCGGCACGTAAGGCTGCATGTAGTAAGGTAATCGACGTTTATCAAGTCCGTGCTGAAGACATTAAATTGCCAATAAAAAGTAAAATCGTAAAATTCGCTTTTGAATGTTGGGCAAAAACAATTCTGCCTTTTCAAAATTAAAACAGATTCCAAAACTTGAGATTCCCGGAATCTCTCATACAAAGAGACAAGCAGTAATATCTCGTTTACGCATTGGGCACGAACCTGGCCTCATCATATTTGCTACTAGGGAAGAAAACCCATTCTGCAGATAGTGTAAAGAATTACTTAGTGCCTCATATATTGCTGAGATGTAGATTGTTCACTAGAGAAAAATTAAACATCAGGTAAAGGACACTATAGGCCAATGTTTAAACAATGATACTCAAAGTGTCTATAGCATAATCAGATATCTAAAAGAAACTAGTCTATATAAAAAAATTTGAACTATTTCAAGAATTTACATCTAAAATAGATATAATTTGCTAAGAATGATAATGACCTCGTTGTCGAAGCACTTAATAAAAAAAAATGATAATAATAGTAATAATAGGGAAGTGAAGTCGAACCAGTACCTCCACATGGTACTCCCCGGGTACAGCTAACGCTGGTCGCATGTCGTTTGTCTTTGTTTATATGGTGGTCTTGGTCCTATGTGATTTGTTTCATGTCCTGGGGACCCTACCCCATTAATAAAGGCGTAATCCAAAGTGTGATACTTACCGTGCCGGGGGATGAACGGCTATACGATAGTTAGTCTCGAACGGTGGCCTCCGGATACCACGCGACCTCCGGTTGGATTCAGCCTTCTCGTGATAACTAGGCTCTGCTACGAGTGACGACAAGGAAGTGCAACCTGCATCGCATATACGAAAAACGAATCGAGAAAAGGAGGGACCAGTCCCCAGGATTTTGATCCTAAAATGGTTAGAAGGCGACTTCGAGAAAGTTAACCCTTTTGTTATATTGGAAACGTGGGATGGGGTTATTTGGAAAGGTAAAAAAACCAAGGATGGTCTTTTGGTTGAAACGGATTCTAAAGCACAAGCGAATCGTCTCTTGAGTTTGACACGCTTATCAGATTTTACCGTTGAGGTTACACCTCATAGAACATTGAATTTTAGCAAAGCAGTAATTTTCTGTAAAGATCTTTTAAATTGCACCGTAGAAGAAATTACTGAAGAATTGCAATCGGAAAGTGTTATTAAAGGACGACGTATTATTTTACGGAGATAAGAAGCAGTTATTGAAACTGGAACTCACATTCTTATCTTTAATACACCTAATCTTCCCAAAAAGATCAACGCTGCATTTTATCCTCTACAGGTTCGGCCGTATGTTCCAACACCAATGAGATGCGTTAAGTGTCAACGGTATGGAGAAAGAGAAAGTAGTTATCAGTACACCTGTCCACGGAGTTTCATACCCCCAAGCTACAGCCAAAGCTAAACCAGCTTACGACACGAAACAACTGGTACATGAACACATTCGCCCTTTGGTGGAGGCGTTAAAGTGTATTTTACGTCAAGACACTATCTCCCCTACTTCAGAAATACACCAAGAACCAAAGAATATGAAGAAAAACAACAGTTAAACCAATCTGCGTCACATCTTGAGGCTAAAGAGAAAGTAGTTATCAGTACACCTGTCCACGAAGTTTCATACTACCAACCTACAGCCAAATATAAACCAGCTTGCGAGACGAAACAACTCGTACATGAACACATTCGCCCTTTGGTAGAGGCGTTAAAGTGTATTTTACATCAAAACACTATCTCCCCTACTTCAGAAATACACCAAGTTCCAAGAACCAAAGGATATGAAGAAAAACAACAGTTAAACCAATCTGCGTCAAGAGTGGTGCCTACTCGGTCTCCATCCGATATTGAAACAGAGACAAGCAAAGAAAATGCAAACGAAATGTATCTCATTCCTCTATTTCGAATTCCAAATATTTCAGCTTGGAATCCATAGATGATAAGCTGTTAGAGGAAATGAAAAAGGAAAAAAAAAGGGGTGGTTCAAAGGTAAATCCCGTAGAAGTAGACAGGATTCTGTGTAGGATCTATCCACATTATTGTGATATTTACTGTGATAAATACTGTGATATTTACTATATTATTTGTTCTGTGCTGTGATATCCATCTAGTCATTTTTATTATTTATTTATTTATTTGTTTGTCTATATATTTCTCTATTTAATTCTTATCTATCTGTGTATTTATTTAACTCGTTTAATCTGTTTACAACAATTATTTATAAAACAAACACATAACAATGGCTTCTTGCAATACTATAGGACAAGCTAATTGTAACGGATTAATCACTCACTATCCAGAGATTAAGAAAATTATTGTAGACAGCTCACCATATGTTCTCTGTTTACAAGAAACGAGATTTCTACCAATTCAACAGTTTAAATTACGCCGTTATAGCTATTTTAGGAAGGACGGCCCATTCGAAAATCGAGCTTCTGGTGGAGTTACCATTTATTTTATAGAAAGAATGCTTGTAGTTGAGATACCCATCAATTCTCAACTGCAAGTGGTAGATGTACAAACTTGTTATCCCCAGATAATGACTATCTGTAACGTGTACTTGCCGAATCACAACTGGACATCCAACCAAATCCAACACGTCATAGATCAGTTGCCTAGACCAGTTACGATTTTGGGTGATTTTAACGCGCACAATAATATATGGGGACCTCAATGTGTAGATGCTGCTGGCAGAATAATTGAAGATATAATCGGTAACAACCAACTGATAGTGATGAATAGTGGTGAACCGACATACGTAAATTCTCGGACTAACTCGTTTTCATCCATCGACCTAACGCTGTGTAGTCCTGCGTCAGCACCTTTATTGAGTTGGTCGGTCTCGCTATACGGTGCTATGTCCGATCATATACCGATATATCTTTGTTTTCACCAAAATATGCCAACAACTTTCTTCTCTACACGTTGGATTACGGAAAAAGCTGCAGCGAAAAATATCCTTCAAACTTCGTCAATAAGGAAATCGAAAATTGTTCCATCGTGGAACAACGAGGTAGCCGATACCATTAAGGATAAAGAAAGAGCCTTTAGATATTTTAGGCGTAATCCGACAGTTGAAAATTGTATCCGTTACAAACAGTGTCGAGCTAAAGAGCCGAGTTTTATACTCACCGCAAAAACTGATCGCTGGAAAGGGTATGTGTCAACTTTGACATCTGCCGCGCTTATAAGCGAGATGTGGAAAAAGATCAAAAATATATCTGGACGATCACATGCCTCTATTCCTGTTATCCTAACGGAAGATCAAACCTCCACAACCGATTCATCGGAGATGGCCGCGAAATAATGGCGCAACATTACTCAAAATGTTAGTAGTATCTATAATTATAACACCGCTTTTAAAAATAAGAACGTTTCAGTCGAACTGCCTATTAATTTTAATATGGCATTAGAAACTACATATAATTTACCATTCTCTATCCAAGAACTAGAATACGCTTTCTCGAAATGTGGAAACTCGTCCCCTGGACCCGATGATATTGCGTACGGGATGATTAAACATGTCCCTGTCGAAGGAAAAACTCTGCTTCTCGACATGTATAATAAACTCTGGCACGAAGGTAACTACCCAGACTGTTGTAAGACCGCAACAGTTGTCCGCATCTTGAAGCCGCAGAAGCCTTCCGAAGTTCCCGAGAGTTATTGACCCATATCGCTAACTTCTTCAATGGGTAAAGTCCTGGAAATAATGGTAAATTATAGACTATGGTACCTTAGTAGTACGGCACCTTCCCTACCCTCTTTTTAGGAGCAAGCTCCCGCCACCACACCCTATTTTATATGCCCACGTGGGGACCGGTTTTTCCACCCTTATTTTTACTCGCTTACGTGTAGGACGTATTTTTCACCCTATTTTTACACACCCACGTGTGAGACCGTATTTTCAACCTAATTATTTACATATACCTGCGTGTGAGTCCGTATTTTCAGCCCTCTGCATTCCTATTTTTACATATACCTACGTGTGAGTCCGTATTTTCAACCCACTGCATACATAATTCTTTTACTCGCTTACGTATAGGAGGTGTATTTTCACCCCTATTTTATGACGCATGTAGGACATATTTTATATTTTTCTGATATTAAAAGAAGCTAATCAAGGTAAAGGTAACGTATACGTTGATTTAAATACACTATTAAATTCTATAACGATAACAAACAGTTAATGATATTGCATAATCAGTTAATTACCCTGTTCTCATACAATGTGAATGTACGGTCTAACGACTATTTAATATGTGTTTTATATTAAAATTTAGTAGGGTTCCGATTGAATTTTATCAAAGGAGATTGCATAATTGTTGTTATTAAATTATTAGGTTCCTTTTAATCCCATCTATAGATTGTGGTCCTCTACCTGCTTGAAAATTCATTTGAATATATTTTAAAATGAAATTGTTTTAAAAATAAAACGTGTAATTAACTAATTGATTAACCCGCTTACAGCAATAGTAATCTTCGAAAATTAAGGAATGTCGCTTTTATTTATTTACCTTCTAATACATATCATTTACATGCAATATATTTTGGTTTTAAATATGAGTCACAATGTGTCGCAATCCTTTTTGCTTTAATTATGGTTCATAATTAAATCTAGTTGTCGCTCAAGGTAATTACTACCAAATTAATCTCGTGTACAACAAGAAACAATATCAATAATGTATAACAAAGTATTTTTTATAATGCCATTTTTCGCATAGCTTAATGTCCTTGTATGGGTCGTATTTTAGCCTTGGGGAGATCGGATTTGGTCTGGGTTAGACTAGGGGTTGGTCCTGCATCGGAGAATGTATTCTAAATTGTCTCCTGTGAAAGTTAGCTTTACAAAAACACAAACACAACCACAAGTACGAGAACGAGCTCGAGCACAAGCATACACACAAGCACAGGAACAATTACAAGCCCAAGAACCAGCACATGCACAAACACAAGCACAGGAACAAACACAAGCACAAGAACCAGCACGAGCGCAAGCACAAACACAAGCACAGGAACAAGCACAAACACAAGAATCAACACAAGCACAATCACAAGTACAAGCACAAGCGCAAGCACAAGTACATACAAACACACAAACACGAAAAACGAAAAATCGCAAACACGAAAAAACGAAAACGAAAATTCGTAAACACGAAAAACGAAAACGAAAAATCGCAAACACGAAAACGAAAAAATCACAAAAATGACAACGAAAATCACGAAAACGAAAAATCGCAAACACGAAACGAAAAAATCGAAAACGAAAATCGCAAACACGAAAAGAAAACAAAAAATCGCAAACACGAAAAACGAAAACGAAAAATTCGCAAACACGAAAATCGCAAACACGAAAAATGAAAAACGAAAATTAGCAAACACGAAAATGAAAACGAAAAATTCGAAACACGAAAATCCGAAACACGAAGAAACGAAAATTTCGCAAACACGAAAATGAAAACGAAAAATGCAAAACGAAAATTCGCAAACACGAAAATCGAAAACGAAAATTCGCAAACACGAAAAACGAAAACGAAAATTCGCAAACACGAAAATGAAAACCAAAATCGCAAACACGAACTCAAAACGAAAATCGCAAACACAAAACTGAAAACGAAAATTCGCACAACAGAAAAAATCGAAAACAGAAAATTCGCAAACACGAAAAATCGCAAACACGAAAATGAACAACGAAAATTCAAACACGAGAAATCGAACATCACAAATACAAACAAACACAAGAAAATCTGCACAAACACGAAGAAGAACAAAACAACACAAAATCGCAAACACGGAACCAAGACAAACACAAATCACACAGCACAATCACAAACACAAGAACAAGCACAAGTACACATGCACAAACACGAAGCACATTTACACGAAATCTACAAGACAAGAATTCAACACGAATCGTAAACACGCACAAACACGAGGAATCCAGCACAAAAAACAAGAATCAACACAAGAAATACAAGTACAAGACAAGCGAATGCACAAGTACAACAAAACACAAACACGAAAATCGAAACATACGATTCACGAAAATTCTCAAACACGAAAACAATCGAAACAGATAAAACAAGAAAACGAAAATTCGCAAACACGAAAATCAAACACGAAAAACGAAAACGAGAATTCGCAAACACAGAAATCGTAAACGAACAAATTCGCAAACACGAAAAATTAGAAACACGAAAAATGAAACACGAAAATTCGCAAACACGAAAACGAAAAATCAGCACAACACAAAACGAAATTGCAAACAGAAAATCAAGACATGCAAATCACAAGCAGAAAATTCAAAGCACAGAATACACACACAAAGCGAAACAGAACAATACAAACACAAGAATCAACACAAGCACAATCACAACAACAAGCCAAGCACAAGTACAACAAAACACAACACGCAAGCAAATCAAGCAGACAAACAGCAAAACAAGCAAATACAGAAAACACGAAACACGCAAAACACAAACACGGAAATACGAAAGTCGAAAACGAAAATCAAACACGAAAACCGCAAAACACAAACGCACAAACACGAAAAACGAAAACAGCAGAGCTGCAAATGAATAAACAGATTTAAATAAAATGATTTTTATGTTTATCTGTTTTATTATTGTTATATCCGAATGGAAGAGTATCAAATTTTCAATTCTCCGTCGCTTAGAGTAACTTATTCTATATTGTTTAGTTTGAGGTGTACTTAACACATTGTAACACCTGTCTCTCTCTCTCTCTCTCTCTCTCTCTCTCTCTCTGCTCTCTCTCTTAGTTAGAGACAGGTGTTACAATGTGTTAAGTAGACCTCAATCTAAACAATATAGAATAAGTTACTCTAAGCGACGGAGAATTGAAAACGTTGATACTCTTCCATTCGGGTATAAGGACTAAATAATAAAACAGATAAACATAGAAAATCATTTTATTTAAACTGTCTTAATTCATTCTGCAGCTCTGCGTGTTTTCGTGTTTTGCGTTTGTATGTTTTGGTTTTTCGTGTTTGCGAATTTTCGTTTTCGTGTATTTCGAGTTGTGTTTCGATTTTCGTGTTTTCGTATTTGCTTGTTTTTCCGTGTATGCGCTTTTGATTTCGCATTAGCGTGTTTGTGTTTTTGTATGTTGTGCTTTGCTTGTGCTTGTACTTGTGATTGCGCTTGTGTTGATTCTGTGTTTGTACTTGTTCCTGTGTTTGCGCTTGTGCTCGTGCTGATTCTGTGCTTGTGTTTGTTTCATGCTTGTGCTTGTGCAGTGCTTATGATTGTTCTTGTGCTTGTGCTGATTTGTGCTTGTGTTGTGATTGTGCTTGTGTTGATTCTTGTGTTTGTGCTTGTTCCTGTGCTTGTGTTTGTGCTTGGCTCGTGCTGGTTCTTGTGCTTGTGTTTGTTCCTGTGATTATGTTTGTGCATGTGCTGGTTCTTGGGCTTGTAATTGTTCCTGTGCTTGTGTGTATGCTTGTGCTCGAGCTCGTGCCCTTGTGTTTGTGTTTTTGTAAAGCTAACTTTCACAGGAGACAATTTAGAATACATTCTCCGATGCAGGACCAACCCTAGTCTAACCCAGACCAAATCCGATCTCCCAAGGCTAAAATACGAGATTAATTTGGTAGTAATTACCTTGAGCGACAACTAGATTTAATTATGAACCATAATTAAAGCAAAAAGGATTGCGACACATTGTGACTCATATTTAAAACCAAAATATATTGCATGTAAATGATATGTATTAAAAGGTAAATAAATAAAAGCGACATTCCTTAATTTTCGATGATTACTATTGCTGTAAGCTGTTAATCAATTAGTTAATTACACGTTTTATTTTTAAAACAATTTCATTTTAAAATATATTCAAATGAATTTTCAAACAGGTAGAGGACCACAATCTATAGATGGGGATTAAAAGGAACCTAATAATTTAATAACAACAATTATGCAATCTCCTTTGATAAAATTCATTGCGGAACCCTACTAAATTTTAATATAAAAACACATATTAAATAGTCGTTAGACCGTACATTCACATTGTATGACAACAGGGTAATTAACTGATTATGCAATATCATTAACTGTTTGTTATCGTTATAGAATTTAATAGTGTATTTAAATCAACGTATACGTTACCTTTACCTTGATTAGCTTCTTTTAATATCAGAAAAATATAAAATATGTCCTACATGCGTCATAAAATAGGGGTGAAAATACACACCTATACGTAAGCGAGTAAAATAATTAGGTATGCAGTGGGTTGAAAATACGGACTCACACGTAGGTATATGTAAAAATAGGAATGCAGAGGGCTGAAAATACGGACTCACACGCAGGTATATGTAAATAATTAGGGTTGAAAATACGGTAAAAATAGGGTGAAAAATACGTCCTACACGTAAGCGAGTAAAAATAAGGGTGGAAAACCGGTCCCCACGTGGGCATATAAAATAGGGTGTGGGTGGCTGGGGAGCTTGTCCGTAAAAAGAGAGTAGGGAAGGTGCCGGTTTACTACTTACCTTGAAAACCAAAATTTGTTATCTCCGTTTCAGTTCGGTTTTAGAAAGAATCGCTCGGCATTTGACAATCTGGTAGCTCTGGAAGACACCATACAAAGAAGTTTCTCCAAGCGAGAACATATAGCTGTATTTTTGACATAGCAAAGGCTTACGATACGACGTGGCGTTATAACATCGTCAAAACAATGGCAGAGTGGGAATAGAAGGAAAGCTAATTAAATTCGTCGATAGTTTTTATCGCACCGTAAAACACGCGTACGAATAGGAAATACTTACACTCGTACGATGTAGAGAATGGCATACCCAAGGATCGGCTCTGAGCGTTATGTTATTTATCATAACCACTAAAAAATTGCTGGAAAAGTTTGACGATTCAGTGGGAAAAGCAATTTACGTTGACGATCTATGCACATAAAAATCCTCGCAGTCTATAATTGAAATAAACGAGGTATTCTAGGTCTCCATAGATCGCTTAACGGAAATGGCAACTAATATCGGGTTCCATTTTTTTGCTTCGAAGACGGTTGCTGTTCACTTCTGTCGACTGAGGTCATGCCAAGATGGCCCTTCTCTTCGAATGGAAGGAGTCTCTATTCGCTTGGTTGAGGTGTTGTTCTCGATAAAAAGTTGTCACGGAAGAGACATATAGAAGCCTTAGCAACACGGTGCAAGAAAGTCCTGAACATTGTGAGATGCATCTCAAGCATAAATTGGGGAAGCGACAAGGATATTTTACTTACTATGTATCGTAGCACGATACTTTCCAAAATCTATTACGGTTCAGTCGTTTATTATTATAGCACGATACTTTCCAAAATCGATTACGGTTCAGTAGTTTATTCTTCAACCAGAAAGTCATAGCTAGCCCCGCTTGAATCTCGTCATTATACAGCGCTGAAGCTAGGTCTAGGTGTATTCCGCACGAGCCCCAGATATTCCGTCTACTGGAAACCCGGCTTCGAACCGTTATCGTATCGCTTCGAAAGACTCGTAATGAATTATTACATGAGAACTTTATCAAATCCTTGTCACCCCAATTATTACTTGCTGCTCAAGTGCAATCTAAGTGCGTTTAGTCACAGGACCACAATCACTCGTCCTTGCACCGTCCGTTGTAAGGAAATACTAGATAATTATAACTTACCTGCGATTTCCGTCATACGAAGCCAGCTGCACGAAGATCAGACTTGGTGCAGTGGTGTCCGAAATTCGATACGTCCCTAGGAGCCTACAAGAAAAGTGAAACGTCCACTACACAGTATCAACAAAGGTATCGCGAGTTACGGAATACTTACCTAGGGTACTGATTTATCTACACTGACGGCTCTAAGACGCATAATGGTGTAGGTTGCGTCTTTTCATGTGATCGCATTACCCACCTTTTCCCACTCTATACTAAGGTGAGCGTATTTATCATGGGATTAACCGCCATAAAGCATGCCTTGCTTTTTGTGGAAAATTATCATCACGGCCGATTTAACGTCTGTACCGATTCTCCCAGGACAGTCGAATACCTAAGTAACGACTTCAGCGGGGATGTTCTGGTACAAGAAATCAAATTACATGTTGTCATTTTCCTGACGAGACAAGTTCACATAGTGATAGCCTGGATCCCTAGTCATGTAGGAAATACATGCAACTGCCAAGTCGACATTCTAAACAAATCTATAAAGACGTTATACTGCAACACTGGTGTATGAGCGGGAAAATACAAACAGTCATCTGAAAGAGATCAAACCGAAAGTAAAAAATGGTGGTATCCCAAAATATAAGAAGGCGTGGCCAAGTCATTTATAATGTAAGTGTGTAAATGGTATGTTATAAAATATGTTTTAAATAAATAAGAGTAAAAGTTCTCCAAAAACAAATCGATAAACTAACTGGAGATACAAACCATTCACCACAAATAATGCCTTTAATTCAGTCAATTAACGTAGGTGGTTCATTCTTTTGATTTTCTTAATTACCACAATCACTGCTAGATTACTTGCACTAAACATAAATAATAAAAATGAAATATGACACTAATAAAATGATCTCGGACGTGAAGTTATTTTTTAATAATGCTCGGAACAACTAAACCGAGGTTGTTTACAATAAAAATTTACCAAAATGTAAAAAATTAAAAAAATATACAACTATGTTTATTAACAGTTAATGATAGGGTTAAATAAAATATATCTTAAAACTAGTTGTAGCCTTAAATTAGTAATAATCATTAAAAATAAATACCTGTTACAAAATATACAAAACCTTCTTGAGAATCCCTGGTATTATAAAAAATAATGCAGAAATGCATACCAAGATGACGTAATCCTTGTGTCAATGTTGCGCAATATATTGCAATAACAATGCTTTTATGTTGTCCGACCACACCCAAACTGGAATTTTATTTCTTATAAATTTATCTTCATGAAATGGAATAATCCGTTTAATGCATTTTCTTGAAAGTATAAACCATTAAGTAGTATACACTTAAGTTACAAAATGCAAATTAAGTTGCCTACCTCATAGCTACAAATCATTAATAAATAAATTTTGCTTATATTTACAACTGAATGAACGAAAAACCTAAATTACGGTACATATTAATACAACTCAAAATGGGTTGTTACACACCCCTTCCTAAGATTTTGACTCGGAGATCACCAAAAGCGGAGATTCCAAACACTAAGCTAATAAACAAATTTACTAAAAAATGTTAAACTAATTAAAATCTAAGCAAAATGTAAACACTAATATCTCAAATCTAAATAAAATGCAAATAAAAATAAAAAGGGAAAATTAAAATGCTAAATAAAAATTAAATAGAACAAAACTACCACAGTCACGTTCGGTGAGTCAAAATCGGTAAATCCAAGATACGACTATTTCCAGGGCAACTTAGCTCAGGATGTTCCGTCGTGGAGAACAAGATAGGCCACTCTACCCTTCACGAGATTTAGGTTTCATGTTGTTCCACAGTCGTCGTCAAAGACTGAACATACCCTAACTAACACGCGCGTTTCGTAAATAAGTCGAAATCTAGATGAGGTAGCAAAGGAAAGGATGATGCACTCTTACGAACACAACAATCCCCCCCTAAAACTACCAAAACGTCATAATCAGGAAGTCACAATCGGGAAGTGAACTAATCGAGGTTGACACGAGGCGAACCGAAGTCCTCAAGCACCGTTCAAGAATAGTACACTAGACAAATCAGGCATAGTCAAAAGCTAAAATTTCGAAAACAATTTCACGGAAACTAAAATAACTAAATCAAATAAACATAAAAATGTATACAAGCATTACTAGTTTCCTTATCAACGGTTAAGAATTTGAAAATTTCACGTTAAATAACGATTAGAGGTAAACTCAAAATGGTTATCTTAAATTTTACTGTTGCAACAATAGCAAATTGTAAATCCAATAAAAGCAGATAATCTACCCGAGAACTGATGTCCCAAAAATCGGCAAAACAATCGCACGATGTGATCTAAATATCAACAATCGTGCTAAACAAATGAAGAAAAACAAAGTGGTATGCAAAGCCACAAAAATATAAAATAAAATGATCAAATTACTTTGAAAAATCATCAAAATAAGAAAATGTAAATAAGAAAACCAGAATATAAGAGTCTCAAAATACTAAGAATACAAAATAATTAAGAAATAATGGGTTCTAAATCTTTAACATGAAGAACACCTCTTGGTTTATTATCAATGGGGTGGCCAATCGGTACGTAGTTGGACCTAACACCTCAATAACTTTTGCTTCAATAAATTTAGGAGCTAACTTTTGACTATAATTTCTAGTCGCATCAGATAAAGTAAAATTCTTTTTCCAAACTAAATCGCCGACGTTTAATTTTAATGAACGACGTCGAAAATTGTAAGATTTTGAGTTTCTTTCGTAAGTTGCATGTAAATTTTGTTTAACATGTTTAAAAACAGGTGAAAGTTCATTTAAATCTTGAACTAATTGTTCGCGGTTAGTAATAAATAAATCATCCTCTTTAAAATCCTTTAGTCGACCATAAAAATCTCCAGAAATTGGAACGGTTCGACCAAACGCCAAAAAGGAAGGTAAAAATTTCGTACTCATGAACAGCGTTGCGAATAGCATGGGCAATTTTGGGAATTTCAACATCCCATTTCTTGTGATCATCTTAAATATAAGACCTAATTGCAGCCTACCACTTTATTAACTCTTTCAACAAAATTTACTTGGGGATGATAAATTGCATTAAACCAATTGGATTGAACTTTGTAAGAACTCATTAAATTTTTAAATTGTGCACTTTTAAATTGAGGACCGTTGACCACCATACAAATTTGATGAACACCATAAACTAGAAATACATAATTTTCAATATATTGACAAATGCCTTTAGCAGTAGCAAGTAAATTTATTAAACCAATCACAAATACCTAATAAAACTGTATTACCACTCTTAAATCTTGAAAAAGGACCCACTAATTAAAAGAAATACATTGAATAAGATAAGAAACATTTTTCTCTTTACCCATAAAGCCATAATGATTAAACTGTGAAGACTTGGTTTGGTTACAAACATTGCAATTTCTAATACATTTGGAAATGTCTGAGTTCATTTTTGGCCAATAATAAAATTCTTAATTTTTGAAAATGGTTTTAAAAACACCAAAATGTGAAGTTCATCATGAAATTTTTGTAAAATATCTTTCCTTGAAGATTTCGGAACAACTAACTTCCATTCCACTAAATTGGATTAGATGTTTAAATCATTTGAAATAAATTTGTAGAGTTTATTATCTTCAACTCTCCAATCAGGAAATAATTCAGGATTTTTAGAAACGTTGGCTAACATTTTCTTTATACCAATCGTTTAAATCTACCGCAGAAAATTCTAAAGAACTAACTTCCAAAGGTGCTTTAGAAAGTGCATCAGGCACAACATTTAATTTACCTTTTCTATGAATAACTTCAAAATCAAATTGCTGAAGTTTAATACTCCATCGGGCTAATCGATCTGAAGGATCTTTTAAATTATTGAGCCGAATAAGTGAATGATGATCAGTAATAACTTTAAACCGGGTACCTTCAATATTAGGTCTAAACTTTTGAATTCCAAAAAGAACGGCAAGTAACTCATGCTCTGTAATTGAATAATTTTGCTCGGCTTTATTTAAAGTACGAGAACCATAAGCAATGACAACTTCATCTTCTCCTTCACCTTGAGTTAAAACACATCCAAGACCACAATTGGAAGCATCACATTGTAAACAAAATGTTTTAGAAGAATCTGGACTCACTAAGATAGGAGCATCAACTAATAGAGACTTAATTTTTAAAAGTGAATCATTCGCTTCGGTATTCCATAAAACTTTCTGAGATTTTTCTTACCTTTCAATAAATTATTAATCGGAGCTAAAATTGTGGAAAAATCATGAATGAAACGTCTATACCAAGAACACATTCCAATAAAACGCTTAACTTCTGTAAAAGTATGTGGTTGAGGAAATTTAGTAATAGCTTCCACCTTTGAAGGATCAGTGTGAAAACCATTCTTATCAATAACAAAACTTAAATATGATAATTGAGGTTTACAAAATTCACATTTATCTAACTTAATATTTAATTTGGGATCATTAAGCCTTTTAAAAACTTCTCTTAAAATAGCAACCTGTTCCTTAAATGTACTTGAAAATATAATGATATCGTCCAAACAAACAAAAATTGATTGGGATAAATCATCTCCTAAAATTGAATCCATAAATCGTTGTGAGGTACTGGGTGCGTTGGTAAGTCCCATAGGCATAAAGGTATAGTCAAATAATCCTCTACGTGGAACAGTAAAAGCAGTTTTTTCGCAACTCTCAGGGTCTAAAGGAATTTTCCAAAAAGGCTTCTTTAAATCAATTGAAGTTAAATAACGAGCATCTCTTAATTTATCCAAAATATCATTTAAAAATGGTAAAGGGTAAGCATCTTTTTAGTAATAGAATTAATTTCTTCGCATCAAAACAAACTCTAAATTCACCTGACTTCCTTCGAACCAAAACCATTTGAGAATTCCAAGTATAAGAACTGGGTTTAATAATTCCTTGCTCTAACATGTTATCAATCTGTCTGTTTCATGTTCCAACATAGCAGGAGATAATGGAAAATAATGTTGTTTAATTGGTATTGCATCACCAGTATTAATTGAATGAAAAACTTTATTTGTTTTACCTAATTTTGAATTTGATAAGGTTTTAAAAATGTTAATAACTTGGTTTAATTCAAAAACTTGATCATTATTAAGATCATCGATACTCTTAATCATTGAAAAATTTGTCTCCTCAGAATTTGCAACAAAAGAATTTTCACCAAAATCAGCTTTAATTTCAAATAATTGACAAAATCTACTCTCAAGGTAATCGCAGTAGTAATAGATTCAGAAACAATAACAGAAATAGTTTTAGTAATACCATTAACAGTCAAAGATAGATCAGCACTTCCCAAAATGGATTGTAAAGAACCATCAGCAATAATTAATGATGAAAAAGGTGAACTCCTATTTAATTTTAAATCATATTTATCAATTAAATACAAAGCAGGCTTACCTAAAATTGTAACGGTAGCTCCACTATCTAATAAAGTAACAAAATTTTCTTTAAAAATCTACACATTAATAAAAGGCCTAATACCATTATTCTTTTCAGCAAATTTTTCCATAAAATTTATTAACTGTAATCAACCATTCTTTAAAAACATGCTTGTTAGCCTCTGAAAAATCATAAGGAATGTGTCGACTAACAGAACACTTCCCATTTACAAGTTTTTTGAAAATTTACACTTCGGACAATTAGTAAAAGTAACATCGGAATAACCACATTTAAAGGAAAAGATTTTATCATCATCCTTGTCACAGGTGTGATAGGTATGACCCAATTGTTTACACTTAAAACATGTTGTTGAAGACTTAGCTGTATTAACATTTGAATTAGTAAAAGATGAATTTAAATTTTTTGCCCTAGTATCAGTAAAATTTATTTATTTTGATTCAATGTAGAAGATTTAGGTTTGTATTCAGATTGTCTTTGTGAATGTGAACTAAAATTAAATTTGAATTTAGAATTCTGAGCTTTCACTTGCTGCAATTTTTTACATAACTCAACTAAATGGAAAATATCAGTAACATTAACAAGAGCTAACTGAGTAGCGAACCAAGGCTTGTAAATTTTTCAAAATAATTTTAATCGTTCACACTTAGGAGGACGTCTAATTATGAAAATAAGTTAACCATTTCAGAAATAAAGAGGGTTGGAATTTCATCAAAACTCTGTTTTCTATTCTTAATTTCATTTAACAAAACTTCGTCATGTCCTTCGGGTAAAAAGTCACTTTTTAATTTTAAAATAAGTTAATCCCACGTATAAATTAAGGGCTTAACTACTCTGAACCATATTAAACCTTTTCCTGAAAATAAATCAATACCAGATAAAAAAATCTCCGACTTTGAAATGTTTCGTGCCATCATTAACTCCTCACATATTTGAATAAATGTAAAAACTTCTTTCTCACTAACATTAAATTTTAGATTTAATTTATAAACAGGAACAGAACTTTTATAAACTCGTAAATTTTGAATTAATTTGGAAAAATCTTCAGCTGGAATACTAACTGAAGTATTAACATTGTCGTTAGGTGACATAGAAGTATTATAAGTGTCTAAATATGGTAACTCATTGTTCAATTCAATATTTTCATTTATAGATTCAATTAATTCTAAAGATTCATTACATAAAGTTAACAATTGATCGTGTAAATACAAACATTCATTATTAAAAGTGGAGTAATTCGAACGTTTCAAAATATGCAATAAACGAGTATGAAGTCTAAGGTATTCTCTTCTCGAAGGCTTATGTTTGAATAAATTAATCAAAGATTGAATGTTATGAAGTTTTCCTTCAATAATTCCAGTTCGAAGGTTTGGTTTATTTTTACTCTCTTGTACGAATCAAATCATTTTGGATGAATCCTTTCTAAGTCTTAATAATTTACGTTTCTCATCAACAGTTAACCTTTCCGCATCATTAGCATTTCTAAAATTTAACTCTACTAATAACTCATCACTACGTAGAACATCTACTAAATAATTCAAATTTGACATGGTAACAAACAATACACAAACAATAAAATTTCACTAATCATGAACACAATAAAGATATCCAATCGTAATAATAAATGGTTACAATACTTTTAAAATGGTCAACCCTAACAGTCGAAACTGAAACAAACAAGAGCGAAAATAACCAGCAATAATGGTAATGAAAGTCGCATGTCGATGCTCCAGTATAATGTAAGTGGTGTAAATGGTATAAATTATAAAATATGTTTTAAATAATATAATAAATAAATAAGAGTAAAAGTTCTTCAAAAACAAATCGTTAAATTAAGTGGAGGTACAAACCATTCACCACAAATAATGCCTTTGGTTCAGTCGGTGGATTAACGTAGGGTGGCTCATTCTTTTGATTTGATTAATTACCACAACCTTTGAGATTACTTCCTCTGAACATAAATAATAAAATAAATATAACACTAATAAAATGATCTCGGACGTGAAGTTGTTTTTTAATAATGCTCGGAATAACTAAACAACAAAAATTTACCAAAATGTAAAAAAATAAAAATAGACAACTATGCTTATTAACAGTTAATGATAGGGTTAAATAAAATATATCTTAAAACTAGTTATAGCCTTAAATTACTAATAATCATTAAAAATAAATACCTGTTACAAAATATACAAAATCTTCTTGAGAATCCCTGGTATTATAAAAATAATGCAGAAATGAAAAACCAAGATGACGTAATCCTTGTGTCAATGTTGCGCAATATATTGCAATAACAATGCTTTTATGTTGTCAACCACGCCAAACTGGAATTTTATTTCTTATAATTTATGTTCATGAAATGGAATAATCCGTTTAATGCATTTTCTTAAAATTTTCAAATAAAAATTGCAATCATAAAATGAAAGCGTACGCAACAGTAAAATTAAATGCGTACTTAAATGTAATTAAAGTGTAAATCAAAGTAAAAATAAAAGAAAAGAAAGTAAAAGTAAAAGTGCCTGAAAAGAGCAAATATTTAATTTTTAGTATAATGCGTTAAAATATCTTACCATCAAATCAATGGCACTTTCACTAAATTTAGGTGGAAAACCAAAAAAAGCTTCTTAACAACAACTTTCATCAGAAAGTGAGAAAATGGATGCTTTGGAAGTTGGATGATAACGCCTGCGCGAAAATATATGCAAAACAATTTAAAGTGGGAGTATAAACCATTATGTTTATATTAAGTATATATACTTGAGTTACACCAAAATGCAAATTAAGTTGCCTACCTCATAGCTACAAATCATTAATAAATAATTTTTTTATATTTGCAACTGAATGAACGAAAGACCTAAATTACGGTATATACTAATACAACTCAAAATGGGTTGTTACACATTGTAAGAAGGCTAAGAATTGGCCATACTGATATCAACAGACTCCAGTTAATAACAAGAGGCCCTAAGCCGCGTTGTGATATGTGCAACGTTGAATTACATGCCACGCATATTTTACTAAGGTGTCCTGAATATCTTCACGCTAGAAGAAAATTCAATCTTCCGGATACTATGGATACATTGCTTGCAGGAGATAAGAATACGATTCGATGCCTTATAGGATTCTTAAAGAAAGCAGGATTGTACTCAAAAATATGATAAAATAGAAATATGTATTTCGAAATATATCGAGTGAAATACGGCTGATGACCCTCGTAGTTTAGCCGTAGCAAACACAAAAAAAAATAATAACCTTATTTAACCTGGTGAGGTTCAGCAAGTAGCTGTTTTATCCCAACCAGTCGAAAAAATAGTATAATACAAAACAAGGCAATGAAATTAAAATTGAAGCCATATTTCTTTTTCTTATATGAGCAAACAAAATCTCTTAATGGCGCTGTTAACGCAAGGTAAACGTACAGTTTCAATTATCTAATAGCCTAACATGAATCGAATCTCATGGAAGAAGAACAGGGGTGCATTATTCGTAAGGTTATACTCTTTGTTTGCTTCCTTAGGGGATAGAATACCTTCCAATCACATGACACTATCGTAAGTAGCTGTAATGAGATCAGCTTTTTGAATAACCAGATTAATCTCATTGGAGTTGCAGTATGCATTTGTTCTGTAAGGATAAGTTCGACGATCGCATTCCACTATCACATCCTCGTACCTGGCCCCGGTGAATAAACTTTTTAACGCTTCTTCCATATCGTCTTAATACTTTATAGCTGGAATATTGCAGAAACTGAACGTCGTGCTCGGTTAACGATGTGCTCTCTTCAGCAGATAGAGGGCTACTGCTAAAAATCTTAAGACCCATAATTCTTCAATTCCAATCTAATAGTTACTTTCTCGTTACCGAAGTCTACTTGATCAAGAAATTTATGTTGTGTTATCTACACGTCGTGTAAATACAGGTTAATAAATAACTGTAGACGGCTCCTTGATTAGTTTATAACCTGGTTCAACGTGTACGTCAAATTCGAAGATTGTGTTTGTCTACTCACTGTTCCCGTATACGCCTCCAGTTAAATTTCACTCCACATGTATATCTGTAGCATGAATTGTTTAACTTCACATTTTAGGGAATGATAACTTGCTCTGAAAATAAAGTCGGCCATGTTATGCCAATTAATTTTACGCTGCAGTAATCTATTAACTTCCACAATTTCAAATACACCACTTGGAATCGTAATCTCTTTATGCTTGTCAGTTTGCGTAATATAGTAAAACTTCTTCTTACCGTCATGAATATTTCGTATGAAATTGCAACGGTAGAATCCAACCAATCCTAATCCATACTGATATTTATGATTAAGTTCGATTGGCGGAAAATATGTTGTACTAAGTACGTCAACCTGAACATTTGGTACATGACTACAAATCAACAAATCATATTGCAAGTCATTTATTATATAGAAAATCTGGACATAAGTGTCCACGTATAAATTTATTATAATTCCGATACTTACTATAACTATATTAATTTTACAACCTCTTAAATATCTTACTATTTCAAGTGGTGGCGCTAAATCTTCAAAGCTATCGTAGTAGATGGCATCATCGCCGCGTTTCTTGAAAGCAACCCAATGAGTACCTCTCCCTCTACTGTCATTAAGGTCCACTATATCACATTAATTAAAATTCGGTTTATGGGACAAGGAATGCGCATAAACACTCCTCTAAAGGCATTACTTATTTAGATCGGAAACGGGTAATGCTCTCAGCGGCAAGTTTATGAGTTGTTTGATACGGTTTCAAGTATAAAGCACGCTCCTTCTAATAATGCTGCAAGTAAGGTCCTCTGCGACTCATTAGGGTCACCGTCTCATAGTTTCGTTTTGACGTTGAGACTCCTGTAATTGTTTCTTCGCAGCCGAAGTGTCGTTGGCAGCTTTGGCTACACCGCTCCTACCACCGGCAAGAGCACTTGTAGCTAAGAGACCGGCAAATAGGAGTATTAGGAATGGAAGGGATGCACCACTTTTAGGTATCGGAATGATTCTAGGCACTTGTACCTTCTTCCTTCCACCGGAAATCTTAACGGCCTTCTTAGTAGTTGATACACAAAGTCGAATAATTTCAACGCAGTTTGTGGGGCGATGACCTCCATTTTCTAGGAGGGTAAAACTCCCGTTAAATTTTAAATGGAAATCCCTGTATTTTATACGCTTATCGTTTACTTTACTTAGTTACCTTTCAACTTCTATAAGGGTTTCCTATACCTAAACCTTCAAATTTTTAACTTATTTAACAATTTTTGGAATTTTCCTGTTCCTGTATCATTTGTAGACTGAAATATCATCCCAAAATGCATACTTAATGTCTTTTTGCTAATGTAGTAGTATTTTTCTTTACCAATAAGTAGAAAGCTCGATACCAAACTCATGTGTACATGATAGATTTCAGATATTTGTAATTTACATATTAACAAATAATGTTAATGTGACTCATTTTGTAAGTTTTGTAGTGTGCTATAGAATTGCCGGTAACGCGTTTGTTAATGTTAAAATTCTGACATTGGGCGTCACGATTGTCATTGTGTATTGTTATTCTTTCCGAGTCTGTTGAAAGTTGTTGAAATATTTTCAATTTAATAATGGTTTATTCACAAGAAAGAATTGATGTGATGTTAACCATTGGTGAATGCTATGACTTGCCTCAAGAGTGTACTCAGAAAGATACTCTGAGGCATCCCGATAAAATGTTTTTAAAGGTTACTTCAAACATTTCGTGGTACAGCAAGTAGCTTATGGTACACAAGTGTAGCTTACCCAAAACAACTAAGCCTGTTACAAATGATGATGACTACGAATGTTTGGCATTAGGTTCCGTTGTTGACAACCAAAATACTAGTACAAGATTTATTGCAAGAGAAACAGGAATTAGTCAGCTTAGTGCGTGGAGGATCTTAAAGAAACATAAATATTTTCTTATACGGCACAGACTTTCAAAACGTATTGATTATTCCTTATGAGTCCTTGGTCAAGTTAGTGACAATGAACATTTTTTTGAAAACGTATTATATTCCGATAAGTCAACATTCCATAATAATGGATTAGTGAATCGGCATAATTTCCATTATTACGAAACCGAAAATAAACATTTATTTAATACCATTGGTCGTCAAAATCGATGTAGTGTAAATGTGTATGGTGGAATTGTTGGCAATCATATTATTGGCCCGTATTTTTTCGATGGCAACTTAAATGGTTAAAAATTTCTTAGATTTTTAAAGAGAGACCTTTGGGAACATTTAGAAAGGATTCCTTTAAATATTAAACAAAATATGTAGTTGCAATTAGATGGAGCACCTGCACATACCTCACGTGCTGTTAGAGAATATTTCAATAGGAAGTTTCCTGATAAGTGAATTGAGAGAGGTGGCCAATTACCTGTCCACCTAGATCTATTGAAATAATATCCATGGATTCCTTCTTTTGAGGCTATATCAAAAATTTAGTTTATAGCACACCTCCCACCACTGCAGATGATATGAAAAGAAGAATCAGAAAGGTTTTTGAGACGGTCTCCCCTGATATCTTGCAAAACGTAAGATGTCCATTGGAAAAAAGAATAACACTGTGTATTTAAGAAGATGGACATCATATCGAACATTTATTGTATTCTTTTTTAATTTTTTGAGCACACCACAAATAAAATTTTAGTTTACATTGTGTACATGCTTTCTACAATTACTCTGTGATACTGTTGCATTATGTAGATTAAATTAAAAATCGCAATAGATTTTTCAAAAGTTTCACTTTATTTTCTAAAATTGAAGCTGATCGGTTTCGCTTGGTCGAGCCTAGTATCGTCTGAGCTTTGAAAGCTGACAATTTGTTGTTACGGTTATCGAGAATAAAGATAAGTGTGTAAAAAAATGGCTTGCTATTTTTAGTTTAATCTACATTGTGTAGAAATAACTTTATAAACGTTTAAATTAAAGTTACTATGATTTTAATTTGAAAATTATTAAATAAGTTGAACATTTGAAGATTTAGGTATAGAAACCCTAAGCGTATACAATACAGGGTGTTCCATTTAAAATAAGCCGAATATTTCAGAATGAATGTTCTACTAATTTAACTGAAAAAATGGACACTGTAAGAAGGTGTTTACTATTCAGTCAACAAATATACTAAAGGAATAGTATTTTACTTAAACCTAAGTGTAAATTTGTTGGAGTTAACTTCATTAGGATATATTTTTCCTAAAACCCTACATTTTCAGGAAATTGATATAACTTAAAACACCCTGTATGTAGGTATAAGGAACCGCTATGAAAGTGCTACTTGATTTTTATGTAGAATTCGAAAATGCATCCTGTATATTTAAAAATGTTGCTCATATTGACTTACATAATATCAATGTATTAAAATTAACGATTATATGCCGCTTTGCCGTAGAACTGTGGCGTCGTCGTGAGATATATATATATATATATATATATATATATATATATATATATATATATATATATATATATATATATATATATAGGTTTACTCACGTTATTCGACACGAAGTGTTATATAAAGTATTTGATTTTAAAAGGTTTTATTTTATGAAGGGTGTGCCAAAAACACGAAAAGTATCAAAGTTGCTATTTTTAAATGGAATACCTGTATTTTATTTTATTTTCAGTTTCTATAATGGAAATAAATGAGAGTATTATTGAGGCGCAACGTACCTAATCCTTATGGTTTTGAAATATTTAATATTTTGTGAAAATGTAGTAACATTTAATGCTCAAATTCTCATCTTGTATTTTTATTTTCAACCAAATTAAGACTAATTGATCAAGTTTTATGTCGGCCGTATGAAACATTTACGAACTTATACAAGGTGTCTTAAAATTAAGGGTCAATAATTACTAACGATCTTTAAACGGTAGTAACTTATTTAATTTAAATAGGACAACCTGTATTTTATGGCAACAGCAGATATAAAATTTAATTTTCTATCGAATAGTATTACATATTCCTATGGCTAACTCTTCATATTTTCAAGTAAAATGCACAACCTAATCATCAAGTTCTACACCCTAATCTAAATTATTATGTAGGTAATAGTAGTTTAGTAGTTTAAAATAAAAGAATAATGGTACATAAAAATCACTTAATCAAATGTCCAAAATGACGACCGTCTGTCTCTAAACACAAACGTATTATCTTTTTAAAATTTTGCTCAAAATTTTCCAACATACGTGGAATTACAGTTTCGAAAGGTTCTGTTATGCGCTGTTTTAGATCATCTGGTGTTGTGTCCAAAGGAATGACTTCTAATAAGGTTGGAAACTGATTTCTTAAGAATTGTAAAAACAACACTCCATTCAAATGGTCATGGAAAAAATAAGGACTAATTAAATATTGACCCATTATTCCGCCCCACACATTCACTGACTATCTGTGTTGATCATGAATAATCCTAAATTGGTGCGGATTGGATTCAGTATAATAGTGGAAGTTGTGTCTTTTAACAGTTCCGTTGTTATAAAATATACATTCATCAGTAAACAGAACACAATTTAAAAAGTTTTCAGTTTCTGCCACTTCATCTAATACCCACATACAAAAATCAACTCGTTTCCCATAATCGTTTTCAGAGAGTTCTTGATGAAGCTGGATTTTATAAGGATGATAATGTTGATATTTTGGGCAATTTGGTTTTGGCTAATACGGGGATTTTCGGTTACGGAGCACCGCAAACTGAGTCTCTTCGTTTTCTGTGCCAGGTTTGCTTGTAGTGGGTTTTTTATACAGACACCTCCCGTTTGTCTAAATTGATTCAACAGTCTTTCAAATGCTGCTATATTTGCATGATTTCTGTTGGAAATCTCTCAGCGTAAATTCGTGATGCCAGAAGGCAGTTTCAGAGATTCTCCGAGAATAAAAATCATGTCGATGCGTTCTTCTTTCGGATAAACTAGCACTCTTGTATCTCTTCTCTTCTCTCTCTCTCTCTCTCTCTCTCTCTATATATATATATATATATATATATATATATATATATATATATATATATATATATATATATATATATATATATAGTTGTAGAAATTTTGAATACGAGCAATAATGTAAAATATGTTTCCAGGCACTGTGATTTTGTTCTTTTCAATTATTACAACAGGTTGCCATGGTTGTTACTGCTAAATGCATGTCAATTAGACTTTATAGTAGATAGCTTCAAATTTGCTACACTTAAGTGAAGTTCTTGTTTTCAAAATGTTAACAACCGAACAAAAAACCCAAATTATTAAATGGTTTTATGGAGGTCATTCCATGAATGAAATCTCAAATAATTTGTTTGTTTTGGCATACGATGTGACAGTAAATACCAGTTCGGTATTTCATGTTATACATTTGTTTGAGGAAACTGGTTGTGTAAATCCACCATGTAAGTGCTCAAAGGAACAGAGACCTCAAAATGAAGAAGCTGAAATGCGAGAAATTATGGTTCGCAATATGATATCAGCAAATGACACTTTATCAACAAGGGCGCATGCAGAAAATCCCGAAATTAATGTCGGAAAATCAGAAGTGTGTTGAATACTTAAACGGAATGGTTTTAAGTCTTTCAAAGTTAAAATGACACAAGAGGTTTTCGCGGATGGCCATGGTCGTCGAATGGAATTTTGTGAAGATGTGATGGAAAGAGTAAACAATAATCACGAATTTCTTAGAAATATTCTGTTTTGTGACGAATCGACTTTCCCCTTATATGGTCGTCATAATCCTTCCGTAGTGAGATACTGGTCCCAAGCGAACAAGCACCGAAGAATAACTTTAAGAACTCAGTATCCCTAAAAAGTTAACGTTTGGGTCGGTATTCTGAGGGACCATATCATGGGACCATTTTTTATTGACGGGAATCTCAGTGGCAAAAGTATTTTGGATCTGCTTCAGAACCAAGTGATACCAGCAGTTGAAGGATTACAGGATGTTGACATGGCCCACATCTGGTATCAGCATGATGGATGTCCTGCTCATAATGCAGCAACGGAATATTTAAATCAAATATATCCTGGTCGCATTATTAGCATTAAAGGAGACACAAAATGGCCACCAAGATCTCCTGATTTGTCCCCAAATGACTTTTTCTTTGGCACGGTATAAAGCAAGCAATTTATATGCATCAAGCAAAGGGCTGAGAACTTGGATGACCTGGAATTAAAATTCGTAAGCCATTCAAATATCATCTGAGATGTTAAGAAAAATGAGCCAGGAATTTTACAATCGTCTGGGATATTGTTTAGCTCAACAAGGAGATATCTTCGAACATTTAGTAAGATAATCTTGGTTAATTGTCATTCGTTAGTTAGCACTGTGTTATAGAATTTATGTATAATTAGTTATATTAAAATATGGTTGTTTTTCACTTTGATTTTCTATTTTATTACAAATTAGAAATTAATATTTATTTCCCGTTGCCTAGTGAATTAAAATATTTCACCAAGCTATACGAAAAATGAGATGGTTGCTAAGAGCCAAATAATGCATTCAAATGCCCGTAATCAAAATTTCTGGGGACAACATGTATATGTATATATATATATATATATATATATATATATATATATATATATATATATATATATATATACAAGCAATATTTTTATTATGAAGTGAAATCATAACCTGAAAAGTTATGGAAAAAGTGGTATAAACACAGTCTTAACATCGGATATTGCATGCTTGATTAGCGCCGCTACCTCTAAAGTGGGCGGATGCATTGTATTCAGTATTTGAATGTCGCTTAACGTTTCAATCGGTATTGATTGTCTGAGTGCTGCTGTACATTACCGCGATATCTAATAACTATGTGAACCACTTAATGTATTCCTCACCCTACAACCAAAACTTTGATAAGGAATCGTTAAACAAGCATTGATAGAAAACGTAATGCTGCGCATGTTATGCTTCTTATACAACGGTATTTCGCGTTTCGTCATCTTCAATACCCTGCACTACTCATATCCAGCAGCAATATAGAATAAATGGCGCAGTCTGTTTAAACTCGTGGCTCTTAACATAAACATTAGATCTGGGATTAACATATCTACACTTATTAATTAATTTACAATCTAATTGTGATTACTAAGCTTAATTTCCGAACTCAAATAGTTTAGGCATCTATCTCATATACGTATGTATGATATATATATATATATATATATATATATATATATATATATATATGCAATGCCACCATCAACGCGTCGGTCTCTAGCACCCAAACGACTAAATTTTTTCAAAATCTGTTTTGGAGAATATGTAAGCCTTCTAGGACTACAATCTAAAATTAGTTTGATTCATACAGGGTGATCTACAAACTTGTTGCTTATCAAAGTTATATTATTTTAAATGGAATACCCTCCTTTTAATTTTTTTTGAAATAAGGTGAAAAATAAGGTAGACTTTCATTAGAGTTCCCCATACCTAAACCTTACAGTTTGAAATATTTAACATTTTTTGAAAATGTAGGGTTGTCAAAAATTCAAGTATTTTCAATTCAAAAAGGTGAGACAATCTAATCTAGGTCATCGTAATAAGGATATTTGAAGTACGTATTCTGTTGTTTATTGTTTCAAATCATAATTTATAAAATACAAAGAATAACGCGAAAGCTAACAAACTTAAAAGTTAAATATCTTTGTTATTTTAGATACAACGCCCAAGAAATTGTTATCATGGAATAGACTTTTGACAATAGTTCGAACTGTATTAGGGTTCCTATAACAACTTCAATACTTTTCGAGAAATTAGTGTATTTGTTACATTTTAGAAATGTGTGTGTGTGTGTGTGTGTGTGTGTGTGTGTGTGTGTGCTGTGTGTATATGCGTAGGTATGTGTGTCTGTATGTTGTGTGTGTAGTGGCAGCGTAGTGAATGCGTGCGTGCGTGCGTGCGTGGTTGTTTGTGTTTGTGTGTGTGTGTGCGTGTGTGTGTGTGTGTGTGTGTGTGTGTCGCGTGCGTCCGTGCGTGCATGAGTGCGTGTGTGTCTGTCTATATGTGTGCGAAGTGTGTTTGTGTGCGTGCAGTTTGTGTGTGTGTTCGCGCGCTGTGTGTGTGTTAGAGAGAGAGAGATAATGCGTGGATGTGTGTGTGTATGTGTGTGTGGTTGTTTGTGTGTGTATAAGTGCGTATGTTATGTATGTGTGTTTGTGTATGTGTGCGTGAATGTGTGTGTGTGTGCGTGGTGCGTTTGTGTGTGTGTATGTATGTATGTATATATTTCCCAAAACGACTTCAGACCGGTATTCAAACCACATTCAACTTTGTCCCAACTTTTAAGAAACCCCAAAGACAAAATTCCTAATGAAAGCCAAGGAGTGTTTGAGATACGGTGCAACAACTGTCGAAGAACTTATATAGGACAAACTAACAGAATATTATATGCGAGAGCCGATGAACACCAACTACCAATTAAACAGCACAATCCTTCATCGTCTTTAGCTACACATCATTTAGATACAGGACACCAAATTAATACCAACAATATCCGTTTAATTGCACCTCTATATACCTTACAAGCAAGAATTATTAGAGAAGCAGTTGAAATTGAAAGAAGACCAAACGCCCTCAATAAACGAGATGACACTTCTAGAATGCCACAAATTTGGAAGAATATCATTAAACAAAATTGATTCTACATTTCAACCAACTCCAAATCTTCCAGAAATTTCAAACACTTATGCTGCAACTATTCCTGGCGTCCCCACTTCTGCACCTTCTACATCACATACTAGACCAACTACCGAAGTCAAACACACTGTCCAGATTAAAATTAAATTAGTTACCTTGTTTCATATTTTGTACTTGTTAAAATAGTTACCTTATTTCAATTTCTGTAATTGTCAAATAAATTCTTGAAAAGGGAACAAAGGACGTTCCCGAAACGTTGAATTAATTTTACGTTTATTTACACAAGTTTTAAGAAAAATTGTCTTATTTAAACATGAATACTTGTGGAAATCTAAATAGAAACATAATATTCCTATACGGAGAAGAAACTTTGAATACCATCAAGATTTACAGAAAGCTACGTATCAAAAATGTGAAACACTTACTAATTTAACTTTTTAAAGCGTTGTCGTGACAATAAAATAATACCCAAGGATTTAAATTGAAACCAAGACCAGATATTAATGGTTCTTATAAGATTTTATTCACACAAGCCTTGCCCTTTTAAGAAAAGCGATTGCCAATGAAAGGGCTAAACTTGACTATCTCAACCGTACCCTTTATGACACATTCCAAACTTTACATGCTATCAAAATTCACCCTTTCATATTCGATACGGTGGATCGTCTTATTGAAATTACTGTAGAATCGTCCTTGATGATAAAACTAACCGACAGAAACAAAAATTTGAACGTCTGTCTCATACATCGCAGGCAAATAATGTAGAACCGTTAAGGACAGTACACAATTTAAGTGACAAAGAACTTAATAATAATATTCTAAATGTTTTAGGTAAAGGGTTTAATTTTGCCATCACTCCTAAACGGATTCCGTAGAAAACATCATCACCAACGTAGAATACGCCTTAAAAGATACAGAATCTACGGTAGCTGACGAAATTAGACTCAACGTAGCACATATTCTTCAGAACTGCAAACTTCCCAAACAAAATATCACCAAACAAGACCTCCAAATGTTACACCAAATCAAAATGACGACCAAATATTAATACTATCCGCTGACAAAGGAAATGCTACTGTCATTGTGAACTCTAAATACTATCACCACAAGATGTCTGAATTGCTAACTTCTTCAGAATATAAGAAAAATCAGTACAATCCTACCACCTACACAGTAGAGACAACAAAATCTATCATTAATTCTACAAAATTAGACAAAGAAACAAAACAGAAACTAATTCCAAGAGAAGAGTTCAAAAATCCCCAAAATATACGGACTCCCAAAAATACATAAGGAAAACTGGCCATTACGCCCTATCGTCAGTGCATTCAATTCTCCGACTCATGACCTTGCTCGTTATCTAGCCAAAGTTATTCAACCGATTTGTGAAAATGCTGTATCCTACATCAAAAACTCTTATGATTTTCTACACAAACTCAAAATTGTACCCTTGGCTCCAAATGACATTTTAGTTAGCTTCGACATAACGTCACTTTTCACCAAAATACCTATTGAAGACACGATGAAAATTCTAGAAGAAAACACTCAATAAACCAAGACATACTCAAATTGATAAACCACTGCATGCATTCAACCTATTTTACATACAAAGGACAATTCTACAAGCAAATTCAAGGAACACCTATGGGCTCGCCATCTCTCCAGCTTTTGCGAATGTATATATGGAACATTTTGAAACCATTGCTTTAAATTCTGCAGATTTAAAACCTAAATGTTGGTTTCGTTATGTTGACGACACATTTGTAGTTTGGCCCCATGGAAAAGGAAACTTGAACCATTTTCTAGGACATATTAACAACATTCACGAGAACATCAAATTTACTATGGAAGTTGAAGAAAATAATTCACTCCCTTTTTTGGACACCCTAATAACAAGACTTCCTAATGGTAAATTTACACACAAAGTTTATCGAAAACCAACACATACGAATAGATACTTGAACTCTCTCTCGCATCACCATCCTCGTCAATTACGTAGCGTTATGAAATCATTGATATACCGCTCTTACCACTTATCTGACCAAAATTCTAGAACGGAAGAGATGAAGACTATTAATAAAATACTAGTTCAAAATGGATACAAAGATCAAGAAATATTGAAAATTACCAACGAAATAAGAAGACCAAGAAATAATAACTTGTCAAACAATGAACGAAAGATTCCTGTTATTCTACCTTATATAAAGGGAATTACAGACAAAATAGCAAAGAAATTTCCCAAAAACGACTTCAGACCGGTATTCAAACCACATTCAACTTTGTCCCAACTTTTAAGAAACCCCAAAGACAAAATTCCTAATGAAAGCCAAGGAGTGTATGAGATACCGTGCAACAACTGTCGAAGAACTTATATAGGACAAACTAACAGAATATTATATGCGAGAGCCGATGAACACCAACTAGCAATTAAACAGCACAATCCTTCATCGTCTTTAGCTACCATCATTTAGATACAGGACACCAAATTAATACCAACAATATCCGTTTAATTGCACCTCTATATACCTTACAAGCAAGAATTATTAGAGAAGCAGTTGAAATTGAAAGAAGACCAAACGCCCTCAATAAACGAGATGACACTTCTAGAATGCCACAAATTTGGAAGAATATCATTAAACAAGTTGATTCTACATTTCAACCAACTCCAAATCTTCCAGAAATTTCAAACACTTATGCTGCAACTATTCCTGGCGTCCCACTTCTGCACCTTCTACATCACATACTAGACCAACTACCCGAAGTCAAACACACTCGTCCAGATTAAATTAAATTAGTTACCTTGTTTCATATTTTGTACTTGTTAAAAATAGTTACCTTATTTCAATTTCTGTAATTGTCAAATAAATTCTTGACAAAGGAACAAAGGACGTTCCCGAAACGTTGAATTAATTTTACGTTTATTTACACAAGTTTTAAAGAAAAATTGTCTTATTTAAACATGAATACTTGTGAAATCTAAATAGAAACATATATATATATATATATATATATATATATATATATATATATATATATATATATATATATATATTGTGTGTGTGTGTGTGTGTGTGTGTGTGTGTTTGTGTGTGTGTGTTTGTGTGTGTGTCTGTGTGTATATATGTGTGTGTATGTATGTGTGTGTGTGTGTGTGTGTGTGTGTGTGTGTGTGTGTGTGTGTATGTGTGTGTGCCTGTGTGTGTAAGTGTGCGTGTGTGTGTGTGTATGTGTTTGTTTCTATACTTGTGGCACTTTGGGTGTACATATACCTGTACTCTGGCAGTGTAAATTATGGCATGATACATTCATGCCATAATTTCATTGCATTATCTCCTACAAATTGGAGTTACGCTGTCGTTATTTTAGTATGTGGTGTACCTTACGACACAGAGTGAATAAGATATTGATATTTGTAGCGATGATGTGTGCGCAAAATAACATTAAAATAGATACAGAATTTGTGTAACATGCCATAATTCATGTTACTGCTGGTGTATGCACCACCATATTTATGACACTTTGTCAGTGTTCTGATCAGCTCTATAACCACAATATCAAATAACAACATTGTTGCCAAATGTATCATTCTCACATTACATCACAAATTGAACTTCGAAATGTTTTTGTTGACACATTAGAAAGCGGAAATTTCACTAAACGTTTTGATGTAAATAAAAGTGAGCGTCATATTCTCTTTAACAGTAATCATTTTAAAGTATTTCTAAATAAATAAGTAGAAAATTTTTATATTTTATGTACAGTTGAGGCAACAAGAAACGGACACTACGGTTTTACAAGTTCAATGGGCTATTTACTTTAATTAGTAACTGATTACTTAATTTTATTATTGATTAATCCCAACACCTTAGATTATTAGTAATAAGGACAGTATGACGGATAAGGGTTTTGAATAATTACTTATTTCTGATTTCTAAATATTCTTGTGTTCCGTTCAGTTTAGTTTAATAGTATTTTCAGAGTTTTGAATAATTACTTATTTCTCATTTTTAAATATTCTTGTATTCCGTTTAGTTTAGTTTAATAGTATTTCAAGCATTCCTTCTAAAATGCCTGTTCATACTACCATTGATTTAAAAGCTCGTATCGTTTCTGAGTTATGAGTGGTAAAAGTGTTCGCGAAATTTCGCGATTATTAAATGTCGCGATCTACTGTGACGAGTGCGAATAAAATGGACTGTCCAACAACAGTGGCAGACGAAGAATATCTACACCAGCTGAAGACGATGAATTAGTTGCTTATGTAAGAGATCATCCTTTTACGAGCTACAGGGTTGCTAAAAATGAAACAGTTGGAATACAAAAATACGAATCGGCCACTAAAGAACTATTAACAAATGATAACATAGGATGTCGTTTAGAATTTTCCAGGCGATATATCAACGAGCACTTGAGTTTTGGAGCCGAGTTATTTTCAGCGATGAAAAAACTTTCAGTAGTTCTAAAAGTATTTCGACCGGCTAGAAACCGATGCGAAACAGAATATGTTAATTTTAAAAAACGTAGTGGTCGTTTTTCTGTAAATGTTTGGGGTTGGTAAGCCATCGTGGGCCAGGAGTTTGCTGGATAATTGACGGGCGCATGAATTCAAATACTTAGACATACTGAAACTATCATGACTCCTTCTGTTCAAGTTTTATATTTTCCAACAAGTAAGTTAAGATATGAATATTATCTTATTTAACTTTTGAATTTTACTGTGGTTATAATGAATTTATTGTTACAATGATAATTCACCTATACACACGTCACGGAGAGTACGAAATTGGCTTCAGAAAACAACATTCGTTTGTTACCGTGGCCAGCAAAGCCCAGATCTCAATATCATTGAAAACGTTTGGGCTTTGGTCACAAAGACAATTCAAGACCAACAAGGACTACATTTTATTGCCCAAAACCGTGACCAGTTAATTGCGGCGATTGAAAATGCATGGGGCTGTTGAATCGATTATCTGCGGCATTTAGTAGCGTTAATGCCTAGACGATTGCAGGAGTGCATTGACAACGAGGGCGGTCATACACATTATTAATTTCATGTTACTGCATTAATCACTAAATTACTCTGAAAGTATTTCTTTATTAATTTTGTTTTAACAATTTGACCTAATTACCAAAGTATTATAATTAGATTTTTTAAATGTAGTTTTTCAAATTTTGTTTTTTTTCTTTTTAGATTTTAGTTACTTTGAAATATCAGACTAAAGGTTTTTTGTTGTATATTCTAAAGCATAATATAATAAGATCAAGATTGATCAGAGCATTCTACTTATGCCATCGATGCATTGCATTAAGTTTGACTGAACTGCAATTGTTATGTACGAAGGTCAAGTACTACTTAAAGTAGATATGCCCATTGAACTTGTAAAACCATAGTGTCCCATTTTTTGTTGCCCCAACTGTACACTGGCTTTTAATCTAATTTCCCATTTGCCTTTTTCTCAAGACAGGTGTTGACCAAAACTATTAAAAAGGTTGCAAAATCAAAATTCTTGCAAATACATAACATATTTGTTTACTATTCAAAATTTAAGTTGATCATCCAAAATTTTGGGTTAATCAAAAGACAAAATTGTAAGTTCAGTAGTAAATTTCCTCGAGCAACTCTTCATTATAATTTGCTGCACCTCCTTTCGTTTTTAGTCGAATTTCACATTTCGCTTTTTCCCAAGTAGGTATTCACCATCACAACTATTAAAAAGGTGTCAACACAAAAATTCTTTCAATTACATGCAACGTATTTGTTTACGATTTAAGATGCATTGATTTAGTTGATCATCTAAAATTTTTCAATCAAAAGACAAATTATAAAGTTCAGTAGTAAATTTCTGAGCAATCCTCATTGTAATTGCGCTGTATTTTCGTTTTAGTCAAATTTCACTCTTTGCTTTTTAAGTCAGGTATTCACCATCACAACTATTAAATAAGGTGTCAAAACAAAAATTCTTTCAATTACATGCGCAACGTATTTGTTTACGATTTAAGATGCATTGATTTAGTTGATCATCTAAAATTTTCAATCAAAAGACAAAATTATAAAGTTCAGTAGTAAATTTCTCGAGCAATCATTGTAATTGCGCTGTATCCTTTCGTTTTAGTCAAATTTATTTCGCTTTTTAAGTCAGGTATTCACCATCACAACTATTAAATAAGGTGTCAAAACAAAAATTCTTTCAATTACATGCAACGTATTTGTTTACGATTTAAGATGCATTGATTTAGTTGATCATCTAAAATTTTGGGTCAATCAAAAGACAAAATTATAAAGTTCAGTAGTAAATTTTCGAGCAACTCCTCATTGTAATTGGTGTACCTTTCGTTTTTAGTCAAATTTCACTTTTCGCTTTTTCAAGTCAGGTATTCACCATCACAACTATTAAATAAGGTGTCAAAACAAAATTCTTTCAATTACATGCAAACGTATTTGTTTACGATTTAAGATGCATTGATTTAGTTGATCATCTAAATTTTGGGTCAACAAAAGACAAAATTATAAAGTTCAGTAGTAAATTTCCTGCAACTCCTCATTGTAATTGCGCTGTACCTCCTTTCGTTTTTAGTCAAATTTCACTCTTTCGCTTTTTCCCAAGTCAGGTATTCACCATCACAACTATTAAATAAGGTGTCAAAACAACATTTTTTCAATTACATGCAACCTATTTGTTTACGATTTAAAACGCATTGACCAAGATGATCATCAAAATTTTGGATCAAATCAAAAGTCGGAAAGGTAAAGTTCAGTAATAAATTTACTCGAGCAACAGGTCATTATAATTGGTCTGTGCCTCCCTTCCTTTAGTCAAATTTCACATCTTTCGTTTTTTCCCCAAGTCATGTATTCACCATCAAAACTACCAAAAGTTGCAAAACTAGAATTCTTTCAAATACTTTAAATGGAGCGATATGGACTTTTATCATATCTGCTAAGTTGTTCTTTTGCTTTGTCATTAGAATCTATGGCTTACTAGTGGAAAATTTAAAATCGTGATTTTCTTTAAATTAAAATTTTTGTCGTATTGTCGTATTAAAAAGTTGTTGATAATTTTACTTTCTTCAAGAGCTTTAACAGAAATATTCTTTTTCGCCCATATTTTTCCAGATGTAACATAAAGTTACATTTTTAAATAGAAATCATATTTATTTTAGTGTTGTTAGGTATGGTTGTGTTTGCCTTCCACATATACTTTTAAGTATTTTTTTGCCTAAAATTGAATAAACGTATTTGTTAAAACGTAGGACAACATCAGGTTGTCTATAGGAATGAGTGAGAAACAAAAGACTCTGCAAGTAAGAATCATGCTCAAATCAGATTCTAAAGCATGTTTTAAATATAAATGACGATAACAGTCACAGTAATAACAATAATAAGAACAGAAACTGGGTTATATTATAGAGATTTTCTTGTGTGACCTTTGGGAACAATATGACTTTATCAGTTTTTATAACGTATCAAATGGAAGATGAGGCAATCAAATCCACGTACTAGCTACTGTCCATTTTGATCCCATCCGTTAGAAAGAATTTCCAGTTAGTACCCTACTTCAAAAGTGTTGTACATCGTATTTAAAAAAAACGAAATTCTAATTCTGTCTAAATATTAATCACTCATAATATCAAATGAATAAAATTATATTTTGTAGATGGTTTTGCAAATGACGAATCGTTTTCTAGTGAGAAGCGATGAAAATTTACAGAATTTTTTAATTACTCACTGAATATTCTTTAACTAATGGTGGGATCAAAATGAATAGCGCCTAGTACGTCGATTTAAGCTGCCTCATCTTCTATTTGATACGTTATAGGACAATTGTAAAGAAGCCACATCGTAAAAGATGTGGCTTGCAAAATGTTTAGAAGTAAAGGTCATATAGAAAAACTAGGAACTTCTAATGTTGATGAGGCAGGAATACTCATAAAAAATGAAATTATTTTAAATAGATTGGTAAAATCAGAATCAAGTTTCTGAAAATAAATTGTCATTTATCACTTGAAAAGATTTTGGAAAACTCTACCTACACAATTCTTTTCTGTGATTGAATGTTGCTTCAAAATATTTTTAAAGTAAAGTTCAAATAAAACAAACTTAGTACATTTAAATACTTTTAATAAAGTAAACACTAAACAAGGAACGAAAGGAAAATGCTGACAAAAACTACGCCATACTCATTCTTAACTTGCACTTTTACGTTAATGTCAATTATCCTAAGAAGCTTAATAATGGTCCCAACAGCAGGTAGTCTCGAAGCGCTATTAGACGACCTTTAACGAAGTAACCCTAAAATGCTGAAACGACTTATTTGAATTTTGTTTAAATTATAGTTTATCTTGAAGTGTTTTATTATCCTTTAAACTGTATAAGAAAACAAAAAATTTAACCCATTCTTTTGTTAATTAAGTAGTTCAATAATACAAAAACATTTTGTTTCCATATTTTAAATTTACATCATCAAAAGTAGGTCCCTACATAAACACTGATCATTCATTCCTTAGTAAATAAAGGAAAAAAAAAATCATTTTTTAGTGAAAATAGTCGTGCAGTCAATTAACTCATTGTTTCGCATTTTTCATTAAAATATTGATTACGTAACACGTGGTACATATTTGGTTCACAAAAGATGTCCAATCGAATATATTCACATATTAAGTACATAACGTTTGCAAATGTTTGTTAAGTTTTGGTCGTATAGAAAATCCACTTCTTATTTAGATGAACGACTAAATTCGAGTAATCAAATAGCAAATTGCTTGCTATCATCTAAAGACTAGACGTTTAGCTAAAAACTATTTGCCCTACTCATTTGTGACATATCCCTTATTTAAGCCTTTTATATGCTCTCTGTATGATGTAAATACATATAATGTACGTCAAGTCAGCAACTTTCCAACCGCGTATAACTAAGTCTCCTATAGAAATATGTGATATGTACATATAGACTTTCTGTTAAATTTGAATTTGCAAAAATCTACTGGGGCATAAGTTCCGCTTTTACATACTTGTTAATTACAACCTCTTCTAGCTTTCGCAAAATTTCAATCGATCTGCAAACAAGTTAGACAATAATTAACGTATTTAAAGGTGCAAACTGCGTGAAAGAAAGCAACGATTATAGTTGCGAACAATTCATTGGGATCTTGAACTTCCGCTTTTGCACACTTCTTTACTACAACGCCGTCTAGAATTTATAGAAGTTTGAATCAATTATATTTATAATCAAAAAGCTACAAATAATTAATATAGTTATAGGCGGAAATCGTAAGAAACACAATTGAACAGTCAAAATTCGATTTAATTAATTGACGGGATTTAAAGTTGTAATCATTCTATTTACATATAAAATACATCGGATGGTTAGGATTTGATATGAGCCTACCAAAATGTAATGGTAAAGACTGCAGGCTATAATAGCCCATTGAAATATCAAAATGGATAGACTTTGTATTTTTACTCGATATGTAGTAACAAACACGATATTTTAAGTAGGTAAAAAACTTTTCCGTTCGATTGTTCATGCATTTAACATTTTTTGTACAGTCCTATGAAAAAGTACCTATACGTCTTTAGTGTACCGTACATGGCAGATCAGCGTTGTTTCCACGGTCGATATCATTTTCGTTTTCTAATATAGTAAGTACTCCAATAATCTTTTACGATTTCTATGGGGAGTTCGTTGTCAAAACCTTAAATACGCATTTGTTTCAGGAAGAAATTTTCTTAACAGCAATAAAATAAAACACAAAACACGACGTTTCGAGATTTCTCTCTTCGTTAGGTAGGTACTAAAATTAAAACTTTAGTATAAAATACTTATTAATTTAGTTATGGTTATTTTTGTTTGTTACCGCCATTTGTAATAAATTAATTGTAGGCGTAATGGATCCATAACTGCGGTTATCTTTTTGTTTTTGCTTTTATGGAACTACCATTTATTTATATAAGTATCGTTATGTGTTTATTTGTCAACATCGACTATCGTTGTCAATTATTACCAGTCACGATTTCATTACGGATTTTGCACAAGGCTTCCTCTCTTTCGTTTTCATCATTAATAAATGTACGTAGTACCGAACCATTTCGTCTCTTTCTTTTTTACCCTTCCAATTGAGTGCGGAAAGAATTTGTGCGCAAAATAACTTCAATTGTTAACACACGACCTCGCTTACCAATTAAGAGCTGCAGTGCACTCCTTGCCCATAGAACTATAGTAGGAAGTGGCACAGAGAAAGTAAAAATCATGATTGTAATTGTAATTAAAATCAATCCTACTATGGTAAAGGAAATTTTAATTTTGGAAAATAGTTCCTTTAACCTTTATTACACAGATAGGCTACTAATACTTTTAATACCATTTAGGTAGGTTTATGCTAAATGTAGGTACCTAAAAATTTTTTGATGGACATTAGATTTATAAACTCATCACTGCTCATTATATATAATTCTCAGATTGCCACATTTTTGCAAAAATTAACTAACTTAAATTTAGTTTTTAGTAACTAAAAAATGTGTTCGACGAGATCAAAAAGAATACTAAAATGCTTGAGCATCCGAAAGTTCAGTCACTCATAACATTTTTCTCCAAGGTATGAGACTAATGGGGACAAATAAAGAAGAGCAACAGAACCCGTCCTGCACTGAGCCACCGTGGTTTTGTAGTAAAGTACATCAGAATATTCAGACTGCAACGGGTCAAGAAACTCTCAAATTGTCTATGATTGAGTGCTCGCGAATGAATACTATTAACAAGCTTAACAACAACATCAAGAAATGAGAAGGAAATCGTTATTCTATTCTTGCTACGCAGAAAATACATTTTGTCCTGTGTGTAATTGTACGGATCACTATGTCGCAGCGGCCGATTGACTGAAGGCTGCACTTGGCCCGCGGGCCGTACTTTGCCCATGACTGCTATTGCGTTTTGAGTTTATTCAAAATAAGGTCAAATTAAATATTTAAATATTGACCTGTTTTTTATTTAAAAACTATTTTCGGTTATTTTTATGCAGAAGCACATTAAAAAACAGTAATAAAGGATTTCAACTTTAATTACAAAAATGTACTTTGTTAAACAAATAGAAAAGAAATATTAAATAATTGATTTAAGGATAATAGCAATACCAACTATTAATTTATTGACGTTATGGTTATAACTTTTGTAACACCTTTCAATCTATCAAATATTCAATATAATACCTATTTTTAAGTGTCAATGCTGTTAATAAAATGTTAAAATTCACATTTATATCATTATATAGAAGTTTTTAAAATTGGTATTTACATTACTTAAAATATTAGATTCACCATCCAAATATGTAATAAATGTTTAACAAACTAAGTGACCTAACTAATAATTATCACAGTTTAGAGTGGTAAATGTAAGTCACAATATGGCAACACTGTGATAAAATTATGGCATGCCGTGTAAGGCGTGCGTTCCTTATACTTAGTAATGGCATGATTAATACACTTGCAGGATCGACTATATTTATCACACATGCTATAAATCAAATTTTCGTATAGATTTCTTTTCAGGAGTGTATCGAAACTAGGGTTAGTTTATGCCAATTCTTATAGATGATGTAATCTTAATATACTCAGAAACATTAAAGTGCCAAGTCATGACTTTGTTTGAAGTGCCACAAACATTGTGAACCGTGTGTGTGTGTGTAGTGGTGTTCGTGTGTGTGGGTGCCGAGTGCGTGTGTATTCGTGCTTGCGTGCGTGTGTCTGTGTGTGTGTTGTGTATGTGTGTGTGTGTGTGTTGTGTGTGTGTGTGTGTGTGTGTGTGTGTGTGTGTGTGTGTCTGTGTATATGTATGTGTGTGTGTGTGTGTGTTTTGTGTGTGTGTGTGTGTGTGGGTGCGTTCGTGGTGGGTGTGTGTTTGTATGTGTGAGCTTGTGTGTGTGTGGTGTATGCGTGCGTTGGTGTGATATATATATATATATATATATATATATATATATATATATATATATATATATATATATATATATATATATATATATATATATATATATATATATATATATATATATATATATATATATACATACATACACAAGTGATTCCTACTGATATTTTATATTGTTTAAGTTTGGGAGGAAGTTTCAATTTTCCTTTAATAGATAATATTAAAAATCACATAATTAAATCAATCACAAATATGGAATATTCAATTAAATCATTTTCTGACGCTAATAAAGTAATATTAGAGAAACGTTTGTTAAGAATTTATGGACTGTTAAAAACTATAAAGAAGCCTTTGAAGAACAAAGAGTTAATAACTTTTTAGACAAACCTATTACAAAGCAAAAAATTTTTAAATCTAAATAATGATCTCATAGTAGTAAAGGCAG
>JARFJB010000020.1:0-10000 GCA_036346205.1 Vesta saturnalis | reverse complement strand
TGCGTGTGCGTGTGTGCGTGTGTGCGTGTGGTGTGTGCGTGTGCGTGTGTTGCTGTGCGTGTGTGCGCATGTGCTTGTGTGGTGGGTGTGCGTGCGTGCGTGGACGCGCGTGCGTCTGTGTGTGGCTATGCGTGCGTGAGCGCGTGCGTGCGTGGTGCATGTGTGCTTGGTGTGCATGTGTGTCATGTGCTCGTCATGTGTCGTGTGCGTGTGTACGTGTGTATGCGTGTGTGTGCGTGTGTGTGGTGGGTGCGTGCGTGGGTGAGTGCGTGCGTGCCTGGACGCGCGTGCGTCTGTGCGTGTGGCCATGCGTGCGTGGGCGCGTGCGTACGTGGGCGCATGTGTGCGTGTGCTTGTGTGCGTGTGTGCGTGTGTGCGTGTGTGCATGTGTGCATGTGTGCGTGTGCGCGTGTACGCATGTGTGCGTGTGTACGTGTGTATGCGTATGCGTGCGCGTGTGTGTGTGTGTGCGTGTGTGCGTGTGCGTGTGTGCGTGCGTGCGCGTGTGCGCGTGTGTGCGTGTGCGTGTGTGTGCGGGTGTGCGTGTATGCGTGTGTGCGTTGTGCACGTGTGTACGTGTGTTCGTGTGTATGTGTGTGCGTGTGTGCGTGTGTCTGTATCTTTGTAATCACGATATCTCCAGAACGAAAATACCTACGTAGTTTTGTATTTAAATTAATTACTTACTTTCGTATATAAATTTTGTATTTATGCTTGTTTTCATTCGGCGTAAAGCTGATGAGACTATGGGAGAACTCCAGCGGCGTAGGGGGTGGTTTATTAGGGGTAGCTTTTGGTTTTTATCAAATATTTCTGAAACAGCTTATAACGTTGATTCTTTGTTATAACTTGTTTGAATGGGATATTGTAATATGTCATGAGATTACAAAAATATATTTAGAAACAGACTGTATGAAATGGTGCATACAATAAAATGACTCCTACCCCATTCGTCCGCGGCTGGATCGTAGAGCATGAGATAATTAAGGGCGCCAGGGCTTGCTTACAGTGGTTTGGGGTCATTGAATTTATAGCCCAGTCCGAAGAAAGTTGCATGAACCAATAAACATAACATTTAGGCATTTAATATATTTCAATTTATAAACATAAAGTTGTCAGAATCAGTGGCTTGACAGTAGCAATTTATATTACAATTAAGTTCTTAACTAATAAATGAATGAGTGGGTGAATGGTGAAGATGTGCATACGAATTATGGGCGAGTGTTGATTCCTTACAAATAAATCATTTTCAATTTTCTTGATACTAATTTCCTTACTATTATATGGTTGTGAGTGGTGAATATTTATGTGTGATTGTGCGAGAGATAAATAAATGTAAATAACTTATCTGACTTCCATTCACTATAATAACCGTAATTTTCCTTACAAAATTATTTCATTAAAGGTTCATAATCTTTCTTTGGATTGGATCCTTAATTAATCCTGACCAACGTGGTCCATAACTTTCCAAGAGGCCTTATCTTTGATTTTTCTGACTTATAAAAAATATTTATATATAAACTCAAAAAAAAAACCCTAAAAGTAGGCATATTAGACATCAATGTTTGGCAAATTATAACATCTTACCAATTAAAATAGTTGGGCTTGAATAAATTTAAAATTATTAATTTTTACAAAAGCGGCTTAAGTTTGTGCACATGTTTATTATATAATCCTAAAATATAATAATTATATTAAAATTGTGTTTAAGAAAAATGTATGACAATATTACTTACTTAGGAAGGATGATCAAATTTGATTTTAGTTAATTATAGTGATTTCTTAGGAAATGTCTACACACAATGAAATGAAATTGTCAACTTTCTCTTCAATAATAATACGTTTCATAAAATTTTTATAATCGACGGCCTTGTGATAAAGACCTGGTTCACATTGTATTTAAAGTATAATTTTCATTGGATAATTCAAATTCAAAATAGTTTAATAATTTCTTGGAGCAGATCTTATATAATAAGAAATTATAAACAATTAGAGCATTATTTTTAATTGCTTTTTAATTAAACCGTTACACTCCACCATTACCTCTATAAAAATTGAATGACACTTCATTCGATTTTTTATTTATTTATTTTTATTTTTTTTATTTATTTATTTTTTTTTTTTTTTTGATAAGCTACTTTAAAGCGTTATGTATTTACTTATTGAAGTTTTTTCCTTTAAAAATTTATTAATTAATTTTTTTTCCACTACAACTCCTAGCCCTTTAAAAGGAGATCCAAATATGAAATTTCTTTGAAATATAGCTTAAGTAACAATATACGAACTAACCTAAATTATGTACAGATTCTATAACTAAAATATAACATTGAAAAATCTTCGCATCGAAACTGAGAAACTCGAAAAGATTCCCAAATAAACCTTTCTCATGTTATCAGTGGCACTTCCACCAAACCTTAACCTTAACTAAAATTAATCGTGAATTCAAATTTTTTTCAACTGAGAAACGATATTGTCCCATAAAGAAGCTGAATTCAACCCATGGACTGATCCATGAAACATTAAGTTTGACATGTGCAAACTATTAAAATTAGGGGTGACATTTCAAAAGTTTTGTACTGAGAAACATATATCCCAAAATATCTTCTTCTGAAATTCACGATGGCTAGACCATCATATTTTAACTTATTTTAAATTTTCTATTCTACCTATTTACATAAAATTACCAAGCTGATATATTCAATTTTATTTGAATTAAGAAATTATAACTGCAATAATGATATACTCTTACCTTAAAAATTTTTATAACGTAAAATGGATACGAGCTAGTAGTTCAGGAATTTGTATAATGTTTTCAAGATCTTAAAATTGGCAGCAAGCTATTGGTGGATGTAGCTGAGAAGGTGTTTTTTCGGATTCCTACCGAAGTGACATTAAAGTTTGCCACGAGGAGTTATTCTAGCGTTGTAACGTTAAATACTGTAAGAAGAAATCCCCGACTCCTCACGGGTATGAGACTTTATTCAGCTGGATTAGGCTTTAGATCTTTTATATGCCATCGACCTAAGTTTGTACCTTCGTCGTTCTTGAGTTCATAAATAAGAGGTGAAATCTTTTTAATAACTATACAGCGGATGAACTTAGGAGCTAATTTTGCAGAATAATAATTTGCTGCGTTTGACTGACTATAATTTTTTTTCCAGACCATGTCACCTTCAGCAAATTCTAGCTTTCGGCGACGTAAATTATAGGAATGTGAATTTATTTTATAGGCTTTCCGTAGCCTATTCTTTATGTCGTCATACAACTCCGAGAATTTATGTAACTGGTCTACATATTGTTCTCTATTATTAATTAAGAAATTTGATTTAAAATTATTTCCATAATAATCTCCCGAAAGCGGAATATATCTGCCAAAATTTATAAATGCAGGGGCAAAATGCGTTACTTCGTGTACTGCTGTACGTATTGCTTGAGAGACTCTATGAATCTCAACATCCCATTTTCTTTGGTTGTCTATTATATATGATTTTAATGCTGTTTTAATAATTCTATTTACCCTTTCTGTAGGATTTACCTGGGGATGATATAAAGCATTATACCATATTTTTTGGACCTTGTATCTTTCAGTTACGGTTTTAAATTCCTTCGCCCTAAATTGTACTCCGTTATCACAAATAATAATTTGTGGAACGCCGAACACTAGAAAAACGTGATTTTCTATTAATTCCGAAATTTTTGACGCTGAGGCTTGTCGTAAAGGGAAACATAAAACATATTTGGAAAACCAATCCGATACAACTAGGAGATATTGATTTCCTTTAAGACTTCTGGGTAAAGGTCCCATGATGTCTATGGAAATGACTTGGAAAGGAACAGAAACATTTTTGTAATTACCCATTAGACCAGCAGGGGCAGTGTTTGGTGCCTTATGCGCTAAGCATACTGTACATTTTTTAACATATTTGGCGACATCTCGTTTCATACGGGGCCAATAATATAAATGAGAAATTCGTTTAAAAGTTTTGAATATTCCTAGATGAGCAGCTAAAGACTCGTCGTGGTTTTCTTTCAGGACTTCCACACGTTTATTTAATGGAACAACAATTTTCCACGTGAAACTATCGTTTGAAGTTATTAATTTATTCATTTTTAGAAGTTTATTATCTTCTATCCTCCACAACGGATAATTTTTCGGGTCTAATTTAACTTTTTCGATCATAGAATTATACCATTCATCATGGTCGGCAGCGGAAAATGTTACTAAATTAACTTGATTATTAATATCGCGCGACAAGACATCCGGAACAACGTTTAATTTGCCTTTTCTATGTTCTAAATCAAAATCAAATTGCGACAATTTGACTGACCAACGAGCTAACCTGCCAGCAGGATCTTTCAATCTATTGAGCCACAGTAATGAATAATGATCCGTAACGACTTTAAAATGAGTTCCTTCTACGTAAGCACGGAATTTTTCAATGGAAAATATAACAGCTAAACATTCTCGTTCTGTGCAAGTATAATTTCGTTCTGTTTTGGTTAATGACCGACTCGCATATGCGATAACCTTTTCTTCTCCGTCGATAGTTTGTATGAGGACACCACCTAATCCGCGATCAGAACTGTCACAGTGAATTTCAAACCGTTTAGAGAAATCTGGAGGTGTTAAAATAGGAGATGACACTAAGAGTTTTTTTATGTTGTTAAAAGATTTTTCAGCATCGTCGTTCCATGCGATACCTTGCCCTTTTTTCCGACCCTTTAATAAATCATTTAAGGGGGCTACAACATTGGAAAAGTTCTTAATAAATCTACGGTACCACGAAGAGATACCTAAAAACCTTTTAAGTTGAGTAGTAGTGGTAGGTCGAATGAAACGTTCAATTGCAGACGTCTTATCAGGATCAGTACGGAGGCCATATTGATCCACCACATATCCCAGATATTTTAAGCTAGATTTACAAAACTGACATTTGTCAAAACGGACTGTGAGACCAGCATCTAGTAAAACCTGATATACTTCTTCTAGTAAGTTTAAATGAACATCCGGATCGGAACTAATTAACAATAAATCGTCTAAATAAGTGAAAACTTGACCTGCATATTTAGGACCGAATAATTTATCCATTAAACGTTGTTGGGCTAGTGCTGCATTTTTTAGACCAAACGGCATAACTTTATAATGGAATAATCCTCGTCCCATGACTGGAAATGCTGTGTATTCTCGAGATCGTTTTGATAAAGGGATTTGCCAGAACGCATTACGTAAGTCAATTGACGAAATATATTTTGCTTTGTTTAGACTATCTAGTATTTGACGTACTAAAGGTAATGGGTAACTATCCGATTTTGTAACCGCATTAAGGCGCCGTCCATCGAAACATGCACGAAACTCACCATTAGGTTTTTTAACTAACAGCATAGGTGATGAGTAGTCACTTGTCGATGGTTCTATTATATTAAGTTCGATCATTTTATCTATTTCGTTATTTAAATGTGTTTGCATTGCAGGAGATAATTGATATTGACGTTGTTTGAAAGGTTTCGAATCCACTAATTGAATATCAAATTCAAAAAGATGGGTTTTTCCGAGAGGTTTGTTACTTAAATCTAAAAATGTTTGTTGGATGACTTGCAATCTTTGATTTTGATCGGCCGTTAAATTATTTTGATTACAAAGATAGTTGACTACATTAACATTAGGAACAAATTGTTTCGATTTAAAATCTAATAAAAGTTTAAATGTCTCACAAAAATTCACACCAAAGATAAATGAATTTGAAATCGAAGGCACTACTATAAATTCTACTTCTCTAACATCATATGAATTGACACGTATAGGTAATCTTACTCTACCTATTATTTTTTGGTAAGTGCCGTCGGCGGTGGTAGCCGTTCCAGTCGAATTTTCAATTTTTATGTTAAGTTTATTTAAAACACTTAAACCGGTATTACCAATTACTGATACATTAGCTCCCGAATCAACCATGGCTCTTACAGGTATATCTTTAACCCACGCAGTTAAATACGGTCTGTTATCATCCTCGTTATATTCAAAAACAGGTGAAACTGTATTTTTACTAAACCTCGCATAAAATTTGTGTACTTCCCGTAACCACGGAAGCCATTCCAACTTAAGGTCAACATTTACTGGTTTGTTTCGTATACATTGGCCTCGTTTGTTGACGTAACGGGACCAAGAATATTGTTTTTTGTCAAGCATCGGGTGCACGTACGTGTAGTAAAATTCATTAGCCCACACTTAAAGCAGAACCTTTTCAAAGGAAAAGTACATGTAGTAAATTTATGACCGATTGTACCACAATTGTAACATTTTACATATTGAGTACGATTTATACTACTGATTGGGTTTATTCTAGTTTCCGCAAGTAAAGGTTGAGAAGGAGGGTGATTATTAATGTTGTGAATTTGCCGTTTACCACCACCACCTTTATAAGAAAGATCCGCTTCTAGTACGCGAGAATTTAGAGGTGGACCTTTAAACCTTTCTGCTTGATATTCCGCTTCCTCAATAGCTTTACACGCGGTTGTTAAGCTTTTAATATCAGATATATGTAAAAGTGCTAATTGTTTTTGAAAATTGGGTCTTAAGTTCCTTCTAATTTGTTCTACTTTTGACTTTTCAGGAGGGCAAAACGGTAATCGATTGAAAAGACCTTCCATAATCGAAATAAATATAACTACTCGTTCGTTTAATCCTTGAGTTCTATTACGTATTTCGTCCCATAACGAATTTAAATAATCGGGAGGCAAAAAATCTTTTTTAAGTTGTAAAACAAGTTCATCCCAATTGTGAATAGAATTTCTGTTGGCACGATACCAAATAAGAGCATCTTCAGTAAACAATTCTACAGCGGATTTGTACAATTGATTTTTTGTTATATTACGAGCCGCGCTTACTTCTGTAATTCTATCTAAGAATTGACCGAGATTTTCGCCTTTTCCGTTAAAAGTAATTCTCCAGGAAGAAATGTAATGTCTAGCAAAAGGATAATTAGAAGAGTCCATTTGAATTTGTGGTTCTATTGGAAAATTATTACTAAGTTGTTCACTTAAACGTGGTGCAGCTCTTGAATGGTTAGGCTCAACATCTGTTAAAATGGTAATAATGAAATTTTATTAAATTGAGATTGATTCAAAACGGAATGTTCATTATCCTTTACTGCTAATGAACAATTGTTTTCTATAGCCACCAGTGGTTCGACATTTGAGGAAATATTCTGAATTAGGGACGCTTCAAAATGACGTGTAGAAGTAGGTAGATAGGACTCTTGAGTCGATACTGAAGGGACATTTTGTGTTAAATTGTGGTTGGGACTCGAATAGTTTGCTAAAATTTGGACATAAGATGCGTTAACATTTTCTACACCTATATGCAAGCTTCGATTAAGATCATCTAGTTTAAGATTAGTCAAAGTAAGTGCCTCATCTGGTACTACGCTTCCTGGTTCTAAGTCTATCAAACTAATTTCTCTTGTTTCTTGGGATAATTTATAATTCTCATTTAAACTAATCACCGCGGAATCAATGACCGAAATGCAATGTTTTCTAAATTTTTGGGTTCCTGGATTATTCAATGGTATTGACTTGATCCTACCTAGTAAATGCATCAACCGAGACCAAATTTTATTGTGCTCATTTTCTGCGTTATCCTTATTAAAATTTGCGATATTATCAATCAAATCGTTAAGTTTAGACTGACAAATATTTAATTCTGAATGTGGATCTACATCCTGTAAGTTAAATTCAAGTGCTTTATTTGTATTGTATTTAGACAAAGCTTCTCTAAGTTTTTTCCGTTTAGTATCAACTGTGCCAATAATAAATGAATTGCGAATTTTCAATTCAAAATCGAGTTCATCACTCTTAAGGCGGTCGATATTCATAATGATAAAATAATACCTAATCAAACTAAAAATTACCAATTTTATAATAACTGTAAATTTAAACCTCCTAATTTCTAATTAATTAATTGCTAAATCAATTTTATAAAATAAAATAATCAAATAATGGTTTCTAAACACTAAATTTGATGCAATAACTATAATCATCTGAGATTAAACAAACTCTTGTGGAACTTCAATAAGTTAATATTCTTATTCAAATAATAGGTACTCAATTTTCAAACTAAAATATCAATATCAGAACACATCACATAATAATAAAGTTGTATTTCTTTAAGTTGGCAATTAGTGTAAGGGTTTATTTAAACATTGGCCTTAAGCTTGTATGTACAATAGTAAGTAAACTTCTTAAAGTTGAAGTAATATTCTATACATTCTAAATTTGTCTTCTAGTTCAACGCAAGTAATATTTAATGATTATTATTCTCTTGAATCACTTTAAAAAACTACTAAAATTATCAGTAAGTAATGTAATTAATTGATACTGTGCATAAAATTTAGCTACAATTTTTTTTTTAAGGGAATCGAGCTGAACGTTGGTCGCCATTTTATTATAACGTTGATTCTTTGTTATAACTTGTTTGAATGGGATATTGTAATATGTCATGAGATTACAAAAAAATATATTTAGAAACAGACTGTATGAAATGGTGCATACAATAAAATGACTCCTACCCCATTCGTCCGCGGCTGGATCGTAGAGCATGAGATAATTAAGGGCGCCAGGGCTTGCTTACAGTGGTTTGGGGTCATTGAATTTATAGCCCAGTCCGAAGAAAGTTGCATGAACCAATAAACATAACATTTAGGCATTTAATATATTTCAATTTATAAACATAAAGTTGTCAGAATCAGTGGCTTGACAGTAGCAATTAATATTACAATTAAGTTCTTAACTAATAAATGAATGAGTGGGTGAATGGTGAAGATGTGCATACGAATTATGGGCGAGTGTTGATTCCTTACAAATAAATCATTTTAAATTTTCTTGATACTAATTTCCTTACTATTATATGGTTGTGAGTGGTGAATATTTATGTGTGATTGTGCGAGAGATAAATAAATGTAAATAACTTATCTGACTTCCATTCACTATAATAACCGTAATTTTCCTTGCAAAATTATTTTATTAAAGGTTCATAATCTTTCTTTGGATTGGATCCTTAATTTAATCCTGACCAACGTGGTCCATAATTTTCCAAGAGGCCTTATCTTTGATTTTTCTGACTTATAAAAAATATTTATATATAGACTCACAAAAAAACCCTAAAAGTAGGCATATTAGACATCAATATTTGGCAAATTATAACATCTTACCAATTAAAATAGTTGGGTTTGAATAAATTAAAAGAATTATTAATTTTTACAAAAGCGGCTTAAGTTTGTGCACATGGTTATTATAATAATCCTAAAATATAAGAATTATATTAAAATTGTGTTTAAGAAAAATGTATCACAATATTACTTACTTAGGAAGGATGATCAAATTTGATTTTAGTTAATTATAGTGATTTCTTAGGAAATGTCTACACACAATGAAATGAAATTGTCAACTTTCTCTTCAATAATAATACGTTTCATAAAATTTTATAATCAACGGCCTTGTGATAAAGACCTGGTTCACATTGTATTTAAAGTATAATTTTCATTTGATATTTCAAATTCAAAATAGTTTAATAATTTCTTGGAGCACATCTTATATAATAAAAAATTATAAACAATTAGAGCATTATTTTTAATTGCTTTTTAATTAAACCGTTACAAGCTGCATATTTCAAATATATAGAAGTACCAGGATGTAGACCTTAAATATACCGATTAATTATGTTCTATGCATTTTTTGATATGACACGTAATTTAGCGACAACAAATTCTAAGTAAATTTAAGAGCTAGTTCAAATTTTTATTATCTGAATATCGAATAACTTTGTAACAAAAGTGAAAACTTTCATTAAAGAAATTTAATTTAAATGTAGTCTCTATCTGTCCTGAAGTTTTAAACGTCGTTCCGACATAGATTAATGTTTTGGTTTTACAATGATGCCTGTTTTCGTTATGAACGTATAAAATATTAATGTCTTATGAAATTTAACGTCTCTTTTACATGGATTATT
>JARFJB010000019.1:282500-337024 GCA_036346205.1 Vesta saturnalis | reverse complement strand
AAGCACACTTGATTTTAGAATTTTACTTGAAATTGAAGTAAATATTTGTCAAATTCTTGTTAACATGCAATGCCTCCAGTACAAAAATTGTAATTAGTCTTCTATCATAATATATTAGTTTCTATTGCGTTTTTTAATGTATAATACAGTTGTTTTGTGATGTTAATTTTATACGAGGCCACAGATTTAAAAATGTCTCAATAATCTTATACATTTTGAAAAATTGAAAATAATTCGGAAACGGCTATATTTAGGGATAGGGAGTTGTATGGCGAACTGATAAGGGTTAATATGTAGAATCCAAAAATGTAATAATATACAGGGTGTTTTATTTGAAAAAGTAAACTTTTACTAGTTCGAATAATGGTTGATTGGCAAGTCAATTATAAGCACCCTGTATGCAATTATGTCATTTTCTTCACATTAAAAGGAAGTGTGTTCTCATATAAATTAGATAACTTTCATTTTTCAACAGTTAAGGAGGTACAGTTTCACAGCAAACTCTAATTTAAATTTTTTTTAGAAAAATCGAAATAACTCAAAAACGGCTATGTTTAGGGGTAGGGAAATATATTACGATTTTGTTAGGAACAACGTGTAGAATTCAAAAAAGTAACAATGTACAGGGTGTTCCATTTAAATTTTTTACAATAATTTAGTCCTCTTTAAATAAACAACCTGTATTCGCGTGAATAATTTTAAAATATGCACACAACTAAACTATAACTGCATTCCAAATTTCATTAATCTAGTTTATATAAAACGGAAGATATAGAAGAAGGCGCTCTTGTTTCGGACCTGTATATATATATATATATATATATATATATATATATATATATATATATATATATATATATATATATATATATATATATATACTATTTAGATTTCACAAGTATTAATATTTAAATAGACATTTTTCTTTCAAACTTGTGTGAATAAACGTACAAATTAATTCAACGTTTCGGGAACGTACTTTGTTCCTTTGTCAAGAATTTATTTTGACAATTACAGAAATTGACATAAGGTAACTATTTTAACAAGTACAGAATATGAAACAAGGTAACTAATTTAAATTTAATCTGGATGGGTGTGTTTGACTTCGGGTAGTGGGTCTAGTACATGATGTAGAAGGTGCAGAAGTGGGGACGCCAGGAATAGTTGCAGCATTAGTATTTGAAATTTCTGGAAGATTTGGAGTTGGTTGAAATTTCGAATCACTTGTTTAATGATATTCTTCCAAATTTGTGGCATTCTAGAAGTGTCATCTCGTTTATTGAGGGCGTTTGGTCTTCTTTCAATTTCAACTGCTTCTCTAATAATTCTTTCTTGCAAGGTTATAGAGGTGCAATTAGACGGATATTGTTGGTGTTAATTTGGTGTCCTGTATCTAAATGATGTGCAGCTAAAGACGATGATGGATTGTGTTGCTTAATTGCTAGTTGGTGTTCATCGGCTCGCATATAATATTCTGTTAGTTTGTCCGATATAAGTTCTTCGACAGTTGTTGCACGGTATTTCATACACTCCTTGGTTCTCATTAGAATTTTGTCTTTGGGGTTTCTTAAAAGTTGGGACAAAGTTGAATGTGGTTTGAATACCGGTCTGAAGTCGTTTTGGGAAATTTCTTTGCGATTCTGTCTGTAATTCCTTTTTATAAGGTAGAATAACAGGAATCTTCGTTCATTGTTTGACAAGTTATTATTTCTTGGTCTTCTTACTTCGTTGGTAATTTTCAATATTTCTTGATCTTTGTATCCATTTTGAACTAGTATTTTATTAATAGTCTTCATCTCTTCCGTTTTAGAATTTTGGTCAGATAAGTGGTAAGAGCGGTATATCAAGGATTTCATAACGCTACGTAATTGACCAGGATGGTGATGCGAGAGAGAGTTCAAGTATCTATTCGTATGAGTTGGTTTTCGATAAACTTTGTGTGTAAATTTACCATTAGGAAGTCTTGTTATTAAGGTGTCCAAAAAAGGTAGTGAATTATTTTCTTCAACTTCCATAGTAAATTTTATGTTGTCGTGATGTTGTTAATATGTCCTAGAAAACGGTTCAAGTTTCCTTTTCCATGGGGCCAAACTACAAATGTGTCGTCAACATAACGAAACCAACATTTAGGTTTTAAATCTGCGGAATTTAAAGCAGTGGTTTCAAAATGTTCCATATATACATTCGCAAAAGCTGGAGAGTGGCGAGCCATAGGTGTTCCTTGAATTTGTTTGTAGAATTGTCCTTTGTATGTAAAATAGGTTGAGTGCATGCAGTGGTTTATCAATTTGAGTATATCTTGGTTTATTGAGTGTTTTTCTTCTAGAATTTGCATCGTGTCTTCAATGGGTATTTTGGTGAAAAGTGACGTTATGTCGAAGCTAACTAAAATGTCATTTGGAGTCAATGGTACAATTTTGAGTTTTTGTAGAAAATCATAAGAGTTTTTATGTAGGATACAGCATTTTCACAAATCGGTTGAATAATTTTTGCTAGATAACGAGCAAGGTCATGAGTCGGAGAATTGAATGCACTGACGATAGGGCGTAATGGCCAGTTTTCCTTATGTACACAATTTCAGTGACAAAGAACTTAATAATAATATTCTAAATGTTTTAGGTAAAGGGTTTAATTTTGCCATCACTCCTAAACGGATTCCCGTAGAAAACATCATTACCAACGTAGAATACGCCTTAAAAGATACAGAATCTACGGTCGCTGACGAAATTAGACTCAACGTAGCACACATTCTTCAGAACTGCAAACTTCCCAAACAAAATGTCACCAAACAAGACCTCCAAATGTTACACCAAATCAAAAATGACGACCAAATATTAATACTCCCCGCTGACAAAGGAAACGCTACTGTCATTGTCAATTCTAAAGACTATCACCACAAGATGTCTGAACTGTTAACTTCTTCAGAATATAAGAAAAATCAGTGCAATCCTACCACCTACATAGAAAAAACAACAAAATCTATCATTAATTCTACAAAATTAGACAAAGAAACAAAACGGAAACTAATTCCAAGAGAGAAGAGCTCAAGAATCCCCAAAATATACGGACTCCCAAAAATACATAAGGAAAACTGGCCATTACGCCCTATCGTCAGTGCATTCAATTCTCCGACTCATGACCTTGCTCGTTATCTAGCAAAAATTATTCAACCGATTTGTGAAAATGCTGTATCCTACATAAAAAACTCTTATGATTTTCTACAAAACTCAAAATTGTACCATTGACTCCAAATGACATTTTAGTTAGCTTCGACATAACGTCACTTTTCACCAAAATACCCATTGAAGACACGATGCAAATTCTAGAAGAAAAACACTCAATAAACCAAGATATACTCAAATTGATAAACCACTGCATGCACTCAACCTATTTTACATACAAAGGACAATTCTACAAACAAATTCAAGGAACACCTATGGGCTCGCCACTCTCCAGCTTTTGCGAATGTATATATGGAACATTTTGAAACCACTGCTTTAAATTCTGCAGATTTAAAACCTAAATGTTGGTTTCGTTATGTTGTCGACACATTTGTAGTTTGGCCCCATGGAAAAGGAAACTTGAACCGTTTTCTAGGACATATTAACAACATCCACGACAACATAAAATTTACTATGGAAGTTGAAGAAAATAATTCACTACCTTTTTTGGACACCTTAATAACAAGACTTCCTAATGGTAAATTTACACACAAAGTTTATCGAAAACCAACTCATACGAATAGATACTTGAACTCTCTCTCGCATCACCATCCTGGTCAATTACGTAGCGTTATGAAATCCTTGATATACCGCTCTTACCACTTATCTGACCAAAATTCTAAAACGGAAGAGATGAAGACTATTAATAAAATACTAGTTCAAAATGGATACAAAGATCAAGAAATATTGAAAATTACCAACAAAGTAAGAAGACCAAGAAATAATAACTTGTCAAACAATGAACGCAAGATTCCTGTTATTCTACCTTATGTAAAAGGAATTACAGACAGAATCTCAAAGAAATTTCCCAAAACGACTTCAGACCGGTATTCAAACCACATTCAACTTTGTCCCAACTTTTAAGAAACCCCAAAGACAAAATTCCTAATGAGAACCAAGGAGTGTATGAAATACCGTGCAACAACTGTCGAAGAACTTATATCGGACAAACTAACAGAATATTATATGCGAGACCGATGAACACCAACTAGCAATTATGCAACACAATCCATCATCGTCTTTAGCTGCACATCATTTAGATACAGGACACCAAATTAACACCAACAATATCCGTCTAATTGCACCTCTATACACCTTACAAGAAAGAATTATTAGAGAAGCAGTTGAAATTGAAAGAAGACCAAACGCCCTCAATAAACGAGATGACACTTCTAGAATGCCACAAATTTGGAAGAATATCATTAAACAAGTTGATTCGAAATTTCAACCAACTCCAAATCTTCCAGAAATTTCAAATACTAATGCTGCAACTATTCTGGCGTCCCCACTTCTGCACCTTCTACATCATGTACTAGACCCACTACCCGAAGTCAAACACACCCATCCAGATTAAATTTAAATTAGTTACCTTGTTTCATATTCTGTACTTGTTAAAAATAGTTACCTTATGTCAATTTCTGTAATTGTCAAAATAAATTCTTGACAAAGGGAACAAAGTACGTTCCCGAAACGTTGAATTAATTTGTACGTTTATTCACACAAGTTTGAAAGAAAAAATGTCTGATTTAAATATATATATATATATATATATATATATATATATATATATATATATATATATATATATATATATATATATATATAGTGTATCGATTTAAAAACTTACAATAGACTATATCTCGTTAATAAATGATGATATCAAAAAATTGTTTCAAACGTTTCTAGGGTAGAAAGGGGGAACCAAAATGACATAGGAGACAACTCACCCCAATCAACTCCCTACGCCCCACCTACCCCAACTAAAAAAAATTAAATAGCGAACCCCTACTTGCAATACATCATTGGAAAACCTGTGAAAAATGCTATCCAGTGGTATAGCTAAAAATTATACAGGGTGTATTATATTATTTCAGTCATTTTTATAAATGAACACAAATCTCTTTTCGGAAATAACACTATAGTATTTTATTTCAAGAAATTACATCACTATTCACTAAAGGTTTTGTTGAACAACAAATTTGGTAAAAATATTAATTAATTAGGTAAATGCTCAAAGTGGGTTCCGTTGTTTTGTAAACAATAATACAGCCTATTTTCAAATTCTTCACGAACTTTGGTAAATGTTGTTCTGGTAATAGCCCGACATGCTTGAGTAATTCTTTCCCGCAACTCCTGAAGTGACGCAGGTTGGGTTTTGTAAACAACTGAGTGTTTTTGTTTTTAAAATATTTAAACATTTAATTGTGTTAATATTAATACGCCCTGTATAATTTTTATTCATACCACTGGATAGAATTTTTTACAGGCTTTCTAATGATATATTACAAGTAGGGGTTCGCTATTCAAATTTTTTAGTTAGGGTAGGTGGATATCATCATTTATTCATGAGATATAGTCTATTGTAAGTTTTTGACACACCGATATATATATATATATATATATATATATATATATATATATATATATATATATCATATAGGAACGAAAGTAAGAAATCGGGATTTCTATGTTATAGAAATTTAGTTCGAATTTCCTGGATTTTATTAATTTTTCAGGGAGCAGTGTATAATACTTTAACAAGTATTCTGGATACGATTTACTGGTGTTCGTGTGGAATACTGACTGGAGTACGGACTTTGACGGTGGCAAACACGATAATCTAACGGGAAGCGGTTTCTGGAGATTACAATTAATGTTCGGATACAAGTAATGATTTCTGGATCTTTAAGTTATCACACATAAAATTTTGCAGGTTAGTGAAGAACCGTTGTTTGGACAGTATTTCAGTTATAAGTTGATTATTTGTTTTCAATACAATCAAGACAGTCATAATTGTACATAGGATTCAGTTTTAGAATTTTGTAGAAGCTGCAATTTGGTTCAGATTTCTTACAATTAAAATTAAGCAGTCTCATATACTGCCATAAAAAGGTAGTATTCACAAGATTTGCTAATCTTTTGTTACGTACTAAATAAATACTATTGTTGATTGTTACTCTTAATGATTAAATATTTGTCACTTTGTGTACTTGGTCAGTTCTTTTGGCACCTTTCACCATTGCTTTCAATATTACTCATATATTTGTCGTTTTTTTCTAGAATCTATGGCATCTTGCTAATTTTGCCAAAAATGGAAAACGAATGGAGGAATGCTCATTCTCCTTTAAAAGGCGTGACATGGTCTTACATTTAATATGGTATCACAATGTTTTTTTTTTTACAATAAATCTTGTAGTGCACGAAAGTAGAGGTAAAATAAGAATATTCAATAAACTCAAACACTGCGCTTGTAAGATTTGTCTTTTAGGGTTAGCCTAATGAGTTTTTGCTATTTAAGGCAAATTAAATCCTAATAAGAAAAATGTGAAAGTTGAAATTACCGTCGACAAAAAGCGCGTAGAAGTGTAGTTAGTTCTATAGAACAAGAAAACAGATTGTCCAATACCTACTCAATACGACTGATCAAAATTGGAGAAGCTTTCTGTCTAAAGAATCCCTGGAAGACTTCTGAAGGAATACCGCAAACTGGTTGCCTTAACTCAGTAATTAAGTTGAAGGCACAAGGATTTAAAAGCTCGGGAAGCATGGTGAATGGTATAACAATGTATCCCAGTCGTTAGATTTTACCTACCTTGCCACAGTTTACCATGAAGATACTGTCGTGCTTTACGGCGTCTGGTACATTAAATTTCTGTCCAACTCCGTTGATCCTGTTTCGGAAACATTGTAATAACACAGTCACACCACTCGCTACACGAGAGTTTGTTGTTCTCGTAACTAATCATATGCGATATGTAGTAAGAAAGGGTCAATTTCTGTTTAAGTAAGGCACTACTTATTTAACATGTATAGAATAAGTGATATGATTTGATTACGTTGCGTAACGTCGCAATTAATTAAAATTACAGCTCTCGCTACACCTAAAGTGCATTATCTAAACATTAGCTGCATTATAAAATGCTTATCTATTTTGGGTTTTTTAATGGTGTATTTTAAATTATACAATCTAAAGTTTCGATACACTTACAGTTATCTTCGTCAGTAGTAATATCTATTAAAATTTGTTAAAGATGTTGTAAACAATTTTGTCAAAGTTGAAAAATTAAAGCATAAACACCAACGTGCTATTAATATTGCAGTTTGAGAAATATATAAAGCCAGCTATAGAATTAAATTTTAGTAAAGAATAACTAGGTCATTAAAAATTAAATATTGTTAAACTGTCTTAAAGATGACAAATCGTAACAACCTCTAACGAACGGCGAAGCCTAACAATGAAAAATGTCAGCCAAAAAACACATCTAACAAAATACATCATGACTTGATTAAATTTTGTAAAATGTGTTTTTTGGCTGACATTTTTCATTGTTAGCCTTCGCTTTAGAGGGTATTCTGATTTTTCATCTTTAAGACTGTTTAACAACATTTAATTTTAATGACATGGTTATTCTTTACTAAAATTTAATTCTATAGTTGGTTTTATACGTTTCTCAAACTGCAATATCAATAGTAGGCTAATGTTTATTACTACTGACGAAGTTAACTGTAAGTATTATCGAAACGTTTAGATTGTATAATTTAAAATACATTATTAAAAATCCCAAAAAAGATAAGTATTTTATTATGCATCATAATGGTGAAAGTTTACATTTTCATATTAGCTGCATTATATTAACAAGTGGATAATTGTGAGTTTGTCAGTTTTATTACAATTTCTATAATTGGAATATAATACATTATGTTGGCAATTTCAACATGGTACTTTTCTTAGGTAAGAACATGTGTATATACTACCGTGGGTAGTACGCTTAAAATTTTATAAGCAATGCTATGCGAATTAAATTAGTGGCGATTGAAGGGGAGGGAGGGAATTACTTTAATTGGCATTTTTTCGTTTTCATTCATAATGGTGAAGTTATCAATTATTATGTCAATAATTTTTATATTTATTAAGTTTGCTGCTATTTCTCTTACTCATTTTTACTATGATATAGAATTAGTTGCATTAATTCACCTATATTTTAACAATTGACTTGCCTGATGTTATTTTCACTTAAAGTACATTATTATTTATAAATTCCATTTAAGCAGCTTGAATTCCATTTATTTGTGTGTGTACATGCTTTCATCTTTAAGAAACATTTTTCCTTTTTTGCTATTTTTGTAGTGTGTGTAAAATATTTTGTTTTAGTATGTAATGTATTACAGAAATTAAGCGATCAGACTATTCCATATAGTTTTCGTACTCTTGCATTGCGTTTCGTAACGCGCTAAGCGGGAACCAGTGCGTAGATATTTTTTATTCATAAATTTACCTTTTTTTGATTTCCTTATTTAAAAAACAAAATTATATTATTATTGGAATCCATTGATAAGCGTGCTATTATCGCGCTATGTACACCATTACGTCCATAAAAAATTCTACCTCTTTCTTATATTTTTCGTAAACTAATAATGTTGGTAGATGATATTATATTTGTCCTAAACTGATCATGTTAGCAGGTCTAATAGTAAGAATATGTAATACAACTATCAGTTATAATTTGTTAGTTCATTATCTGATGTACACTGCGTGACGATACATTGTTGTCATGCAACATTAACACCCGAATGTTGACTGACAAAAACTGCAGGTAAACTTTTCTCGTTTACCAGTTTGCTGCGACTGTAGTGCACCTTCGATCTTCGTCCATCATACGTGTTACTCTCTCAATGTTTCAAGCGGCAATTGAAGAACGGAGCCTACCAGCACGTGCTGAATCAACAAGTGTTATACGTCCTCTTTTAAATTCGCTATACCAGCGAAACACAGTTGCGCGTGAAGAACTTCCCTCAACAAATGCGAGTCGCAATGACTTTGTGATTCACTTAAACTGACCTTACAATCGTAGTAGGTCGTAGCGCGCACATGTCCTCATGACAAGTCCATGTTTCGATGACAACTTGTATGTAGTACCACGTTTCCTCTATAACAGCAGCGATTCAAGTGACAGTCGGAGCTTACAACTTAAGGATGATTGTATTTAGAAATGCAATGTTACCAGCTCCAACCTCTCTAGTTCCATGAAATCTCAAAATATATAGTGAGATACTCGTAACAACCTGACTTTAACGCCAATCGACTCTTCCTTCTCACGTCACACGCATGCTCAGTTACGAGAAGAACAGAGCCTTGTACAGCAGACGATCTAGTGTAGTGTTCACACGATGTTTTTAATAAAGATCAACAGAGTTGAATAAAAATTGTATGCGCGAGAGCCCGTAAAGCACGACACTGTTCTCAAGGTTTTCGAGAGGTTTGTGGAGAATCTGCATAGCCTTACTAAACGGTGGCAAGGTAGGAAAAACCCAACGGCGATGGATAGGTTGGGACTGGTCTGTAAGATGCATCTGGCTAGAGAGTATTATACCATACACCATACTTCCCGAGCTTTCAAATAATTGTAGCTTCGACTTAATTACTGAGTTAAAGGAATCAGTTTGTGGCATTCGCTTCAGGAATGTTCCAAGGATTCTTTGCTGTGCTATATGAAATTCTGATGACTGTCTTGAAGAGCAGAAAACTTTCAAACATGTATCCATTATATCCCACTTGTAAACAAACAGTTATCACTATTAAAATTATAAATTTTGTATTTAAATACCCCTTGAGTAATTTAAGTTGGTATTAATTATGCAAGGTGGCCCAGAATTATATACCGTAATTGAAAGAGTTGATTATACGCTAAAAAACAAGAGTACCTCTTTATATTGTAATGCTTCAATGACTACTACGTAAACTAATTCCCCTCTAATGTAGATTTTGATATGTTTGCCTTTATGCTAGCTACAGGGAAGGGGGTCGTGTATTCTCAGACTCATACAACCATTAATAAGGTAAGAACGAAGGTTTTATACATATATTCATAAATCATAAATATGGTGAACAATAAATTAACAAAAACTATTCTGGAACGTAAAAATGAATATAAATGAAACGTAATAAGTAAAAAAAAATTAACAGTATTCAATAAAAGGTAACTCAAATTGTACTCCGGTTAGAACGCCCGTTGCTTCGGCAACCCCAATACAGCCGGACTGGCTGGGTTGCGGACGATCCTGTTCTTTCATTAGGGATTTTCTGTTATATTTGTAATGTTTCTGTAACCACATTCAGATTTATTATTTTCAAACAGAATAGCGCATTGTTTTGTGATTCCAATTTATAACTGGGTTATTTTGAAAAGAGTGCACTTATATTAATATAATGGTCTTTTCTCAAGATTATTTGATAACTACTCTAAATGGGTAAGTGTTATTTACTTTTATAATGATGATTTAAATAAGTACAATTAGGGTTTCAGGTTAACGTTGATACAGAACCTCTGGTGGGACAGGTAAATAATTAATTCGATGTTAATTATTTCTAATCATTCGATCTGGATAGGTTTCAGTGTAATCGTAATAGGGAATTAATGCCCTTACAAAACTAGGTCAATTTCAGCATAATATAAATGGCCCTGATTGTAGACGTAATGTAAATGTCTACAAATACTACAATTTTTGGGGTAATTAGTTCTTGTATACACACGATAATGAGAAAAGAAAACTAAATTATTACTTAAACTTAAATTCTATATACAGGTCTGAAATAGTAAATTTAATACCGGGATCTTTAGTTTCTCAATTTATTTGCATTTTACCAAAAATAAAATATGCAACAGATGTCAATAAACTATTTCAATTGAATTTATATAAATGGAAAGTTTCGATAATACGGGGAAAACGTTATTTATTAAAGACGGAATGGGTTCAATTATGTTTTAATTACGTTAAAAATATAAACTGGTTATTTATAGAGGAAATTAGATAATCTACTTATTGAAAATGTATTCGTTTTATTACAACCTTGGTTAATTCAATTTTGAATTGATTTTCACTTTTGGTTGTCTAAATGGAGTGTTTTAGAAATTCTGGATTTAATTATACAAGTAGTTCTTAATGAGGACAGGATATAAATATACAGAGGGTATAATTTTTGTTATCTTTTATAGCAAATGATACCTCAGCTGACTAAAGGTAACGTTTTGGGTTCTAAATATTTATAGCCAAAGCGGTAACCATAATTACTTAGAATTCGTTGCTAGGGTCGTCATCCAATAATCGTGGGGATGCGGAGGGCATAAGGGATGTTTTCAAGGGATTCTTCTATCTCCTCGGGGAGGTCGTTGAGGAGTTGAGTAAGGATAGCGGGAGGATGTTTAAATTGTAATTTGGGTTTCCTTCGTGGGAATTGGGGAAATCGGTGGTTATAAGGAGTGGTCAGGATCTCTTTGGTTGGGATGGTGTCGCCGAAAATTTTTTTGTGGGTGAAGTTTCTCTGTAGGGTGTGCATTCTATGGGTGATTGGTGGTATATTGGCGTGCTGGATGGTGAGGTCATTAGGGTACCTGAAGGGTAACCGGTGTATACGTCGGAAAATCCGGCGTTCACAGCTATAGAGGAAAGGTGTTTGGAGTTTATGTTGGTGTATATGGGAGCTCGGAAATCCATAACAGGGCGGATGTAGGTTTTATAAGTGTGCATGAGTGTTTTGGGGTAACAACCTCTGATTCTACCCCGGAGGGCACCCAGTAGGTTTTCGCGGTTCCTAATTTTATTGAGGGTTTTCTGAACATCAGGGAGCCAATTGAGGGTTCTCGTGAAAACGATTCCAAGGTAGGTGATTTGATCTTGGAGAGGGAGTCTTTCTTGACTCAAAGTGAGGGACACATTTTTGGAGGCAAGCTTGGGGAACTTATCTTCGGTGTAATGAGGATGGCGAAATAGGATTGTTTGGGTCTTGGTAGGATTGACGGGGACTCTCCACCGGTTAGCCCAGTTGGAGGAGTTCCGTAGGGTTTTGGATATGAGGGAGGCCGTTTTACTGTTCCGACTGTGCTACGACTACTCCGGGTTGGGTGACTTTGGGAATATCGAAAGCGAAGATAGTGTATAGGATCGGTGCTAAGGCAGAACCTTGCGGTACGCCTGCTGTGGGTTGGAAAGGATCTGAGTAGGTTTTCCCCACTTTGACCCGAACTGATCGATCAGTCAGGTGCGAAAGTAGGAGTTTGGTGAAAGGGTCGGGAATGTTTAGGTTTCGGATCTTGTGCAGGAGACCGGCGTGCCAGACCCTGTCAAATGCCTGCTTAATGTCCAGAAACACAGCCAGATTGCATTGCTTGTGGTTGAATGCTCTGGTGGTCTCTGTAAGCAGCTTCAACAAGGGATCGTGACACGTTCGGTTGGGACGGAAGCCGAATTGGCTGTTGGGAAGAAGGTCATTAAATTCTAGGTGTTCCCTGAGTCGCCTGGCTAGAATCTGCTCGAAGCATTTTCCAAGGCAACTCAGGAGGGATATAGGTCTATAGGAGGAGGGTGAGGTTAGGTCAGCGTGGGGTTTTGGGATCATGATGGTTGAAGCCGATTTCCAGTCCGTCGGGAAGTACGATAGGGTTAAGCATTTGTTATAGATTTCGGTAAGTAAACGGAGGCTTGGGTCGGGTAGGTGCCTGAGGATCTTCCTATTTAGGCCATCACGACCTGGGGCTGAATTTTTCCCTTTTTTGAAATATGTGAGGACCTGGTCGGGCGTAATGGGGGCATAAAAAGGACTCTCGTTGTCGAGTTGGGGTTCAGGAAGGTTAATGTTGCGGAATCTCAAGGCGACTCGAGTGCCTTGAGGATCAACTGGGGATCATCTGGGGATTGGAATGGTTTGAAGGTGGTGACCAAAGAAATCGGCCTTTCCTTGGTCGGAGGAGATTAGGTTGCCCTCGAAGGTCGGCCTTAGGTGATTATCAAACTGGGGATCACTTTCCTGGATCTGGAAATGGTCTATCGAAGGTGGTTGACCAGAAGAAATTCGGCCATTTCCTATGGTCTAGCTGAGGAGGTTAGGCTTTGGACCTGAAGGTCTAGTGTTTGTTGGTTTCGCCTGATTTAGGCGTTAGGCGATTATCCTTCTGGTCAGTCTGATGCCGGATCTGTATCGCCAGAAGAGTTGACGATTTCTATAATCTCGTCTGGGAGGTGGCTTTGGATCCAGGAGTCTCGAGTGTTTGTTGGTTCGGCCTGATTAAGTGCGATAATGTCGATGTTTATTAGTGGTCTTGAGGTATCGGATCCGCTGGATCCGCAGAATTGACGATAAAGTTCGGTCTTTTCTAATTGATCCAGTTCTCGATGATCTTGGGTGCGGTTTGGAGATATGTCGATGTTTTTAGTGGAAGGTTATTGGACCGCTGTCCGATTACGGAAGTTAGGTCACTAATGGCTCTCTCGAGATCTTGGGTCGTTTAGAAGATTGGGTGATGAACTGTATATTGAGGAGATGTGGAGGCTCGGAGAACACATTCCAGTCTGCTTTAGAACCAGTTGGTATGTGATGATTGATCGTGGTGCCTAGGAAGCAGCTCACGATCGAAAATAAGTTTTGACCTAGTAGGGTATCGTGATACTGATGTGATCGTGGTGCCTATTAGAGGCACCTACACGATCTAAATATGCTAAGGGTTCGGATACTATGATATGGTCGACTGGCACACAAAATGAGGCAACTGAAACAGAGCAAATGACCTGTTACCGTTGTCATTAGTCGCGGTGTCACCAAATTGGGTATGGCGGGCATTAAAATCACCGAGGATCACGGCATTGTTGAGGCTGGAGGCGTAAATTAATAGCTCATCTGATAGGGTATTATGGCCGGGTTGGTTGTAATAGGATATAAAGATTATTGGGGTGGTGAAGTGCACCGTTGCAGCAACGCATTCGAGATGCTGCAAATGCGCAAGAAGTTAAAAAGGAGTGGATGGGAAGCAATTTTTAACTAGGAGGGCGGTTCCATGTTGGCTATTATTTAGGAAGGAGTGATAGGAATTAAAGTGTAAGGAGCACTTGGGTGTGAGCTTAGTTTCCGTTATTGAGAGGATGTGTATATTATGAGTGTGTAGTAGGTGTTTAATTAGAGGGCGCTTCCGACGCACTCCCCTGGCATTAATGGTCCCTGTTAGGATATCCATTGGAAAGGATTTAAGGATTGGGTTGGCGGATTACGGCGACCTTCATCCGCGTACCGAATACGTAGACGTTGGTGCGCCGTTGGAAAAAGTTCTGGGAGAGTGAGTCTAGAGTTCGAAGAACCCTAGACTGCCGGTCAGGGAACATGGTGAAAAGGGTGCGTGTAAGGACTTGCAAGAAGTCCTTGATGGATACGGATTGTGTGTCGGGAGCGGGTTTAAGGTGTGCGGTGTCTTCCGAGTCGGACTCTTCAGACAGGATAGGATTGAGGGGAGTCATCTTCGACGGGGAACTGGGAGGTTCCAGACACTTCCGGCACTGGAAGGAATAGGTAGGATGGGCTCCCCCGCAGTTGTTACACTTTGGGTTCGCCGAGGATTTACAGAGGGTGGATCTGTGGCTTTCGCCACAGTTAGGGCATCGGATGGATCGAGTAGGGCACTCCTCCGCGGTATGCCCCATCTGCGTGCAGGTGGAGCAATACTTCGGAAGCGGTTGAGGAATTAGGGAGGGTTCGCACTTGAAACGTCGCCCGAACATGACGACACCTTGTGCGAGGAGGTACTCGAGGGTGGTTTGGGAAGGAGTGATGATCCGGACGAGGGACGTAGGGGTGTTAGTGGCCTTCGAGATGATACGAACGGCCTTCTTCACTTGTGGAAGATCGATCGCATCGAGGATCTCTTGGGCTAGGATGTCCTTATCTACGTGACGAATCACGCAGGAAAAGGAAGGAGCTCTAGGTGTGGTGTTAGGTGTACGGGGGCCGGAAAGTTGGGTAAGGGAAACGGTAGGATCGCCGAAGTGGTGTCGCAGCCTAAGCTGCGTACCATCCGGAAGGGGAGAGGATGTCTCTAAGAGACAGGTGTGGTTGTGGTTGAACGTCAAGTTCAACCACGGAAGGTTGAGGGATTTAAAGGGGTTGAATAAGGATTTTTGTATGGTTATGGTTTTCGGGATATTGCGGACGCAATATCTCGAGGATTGGGGGCGGGTAGGTATAGGATTGGGTAAAGCGGGTTTAGGACTCAAGGCAGGTGTAGGTGGTTGAGGTGTGGCTAGGAGAGAGGGTATGTGTGCGTGTGCGGGTGTAGGTAACATAGCAGGTGTATGTGTGTGAGCGGGTGTAGGTAAGAGTGCAGGTTTGTGAGCGGGTTAGAATGGTTTTGTGGAAGAGGTGGATCGTGTGGAGATGTAAGAGTGTGTGGATGTGGTGGATATGGAAGATGTGTTTGAGTGGGAACGGGTGCGTGAGGATAGAGGAGGTGAGATTAGGATTTGTGAGTAGGAAGCGGATGGCGGTGTAGGTGGGCGGGTGCCGACAGGGTTAGGGGACACAACTTTGACAGTAGCTCGGTGGCGACCTTGCTTAACCATCTCGGTTGCGCTGTTAGGTTTTGAATAGGTTAAGAAAGAAAATAAAAATCTGTTTATGAAAAGGCCGGGTCTCTGTCGAGGTGCAGCCTCACACCCCGAGGAAAAAAGGCTTGGAAATCAGAGACCCAATTCGAAATGGAGGAAATACACAGTTAAAATAAAATAACAAAGTAATTAAAGATTCTTTATTATTTTTTTAATGATACCTATTACTGTATCCTTGACCTGACGACGATCCTGCTGTTGGCGGTGTCCTGGATACTTTTGGAATCTTCCGCTGCTGCTGATATTCCGGCGGCTCCTGCTTGCGGCTAGGGTGTGGCTCCTCTACTGATGACCGCTTCTTCGTGTTATCTGTATGCAAGCAGTGACAGATCTACTTCCGAAGCGGCGAAAATCACGATGCCGGAACGATGTGTGAAAACGCTAGGTTATTTTTTTTAAGTTAAGCGATTGTAATAAAAATCACAAGCGCTTAAGCTGGGTAGAGGCTTACGTTTGAAGGTTCAAACTGCTCTGGCGGATTATAATAGAACTTTCGCTTATATACTTCGTATAGAAGTGGGGTTTTAGCAAATTTGACGCGATGTCTTCTGCACATATAGAGAAGGGGGCTGGTGCTTACGCAAATGTAATGTTTGTTCACACATCTGGATTCTGGAATTGAATAAATTGTTGTATAAATAATTATCAGTATAATTTTAAAATAATAAAGATTTATTCATTTACTAATTTTTCTGACTCATTACAATATACTCTTTGTTGCTTAACTAAATAATAAGGGGTGAAAGGGAAACCATTTTTTTAATATCTTCCAGACGATTTTGAATAACGAGTCATATTTTAGGGGTGAGTATATGATATTGGGATAATTAAATTTATGTTAACAGTTATTCCATCCCTTACGATTAAGGGAAAAATTTTTCAAATTTGTAAAATTGCTACTTTTAACTTTTCCTTCTAGACTGCTTAATTTTCAAATTTAATTTAAATTTAAATACCCATTAAAACCCAAAAAGATAAATTTTTTATATTTAAGGTAAAGCTTTTATGAAATTTGTTTTAATCTAAATTAAAAAGCAGCGGTTGTATAAAAGGTACATTAACAAAACGTAAAAATTTAAAATAGGAAAGGTAATTTTGGTTTAAATTTTACAAAACATTCCTTTCCTTTTTAGAAAGCGGCCAAAATTATTTAAAATTTATTTGTACTTTTTATGGGACAATAATGCTGTTTAAGTCAAAATTAAATACAAATTCAAAGTTCAATTTGTATTTCAGAACTCCCAAATTTGGAAATCAAAAGGTTTGAAACCTATTTTGTTTTGGTTTGAAAAAATAAAGCCCAAAAAAATTTAATTAAAAAAAACAAACAAAAAACACAAACCAAAACCAACTTTAGGAGGAAGGCAAAGGGGGAACAGAACACGGCAGCACAGCACAAAACAACAACGCCAAAAAAAGCCAGAGAAAAGAAACACGCACAGAGCCAAACACCCAACGCAAAACCAACGAGACAGACAGACGCAAGCTTTGCCAGGAACGACACGCCGGCAGAACGCACGGAGGACCAACAACAACCAACAACATTTAATTATTTTATTTATAAAATATATTTATAAATATATTATTTAATTTTAATATATAATAGGGACAAATATTTCCCAATTTATTATTAATGCTAACTAGGAAATTTAAACAATAAGTTTTAAGTTAAAAAATTACTTTTGTTCGTTGTCAGTTGAGATTTCCCCTTAGGAGGTTGTTCCAAAGGCCTAATAAACTTAAATTGTTATGTACCTAAAAATAATTTTTAAATTTCAGAAATTGTTGGTTGGACTAATTTCGGTAAAACAATTTTAGTGTTGTTTCACATTAGCCAATTTTAACAATAACCCAATTAAATCAAATGTCAATGTTTTGCCACAGAAACACCGTTTTTTATTTTCAAGAAATTGCGGTCCGTTTTTATAACTTGGGGGAAAACCAATTCAATTCCGTAATTTAAATTAGACACTTTTAACTGAATTTTCCTTTAATTTAAAATCCTAATAACCCAATATCCCTAGTAAACGCTTCCGGGTAATTTGAAATTTTGTTAGAAAAAAATAGGTGATTTAAAATTAAATTCAAACGAAATAAAATAGGTTGTTTTAAAACCTCCCGAAAAGGGTAAAATATTTCAAATTATTTCAACTCTTTTAGAAACCAAAATTTAATTTGGGTAAAATAAATTTAAACAATATAAATTAATTTAAGAATATTTTCAAACAAATAAAATTTAAATTTCCCCAAATTTTTTTAAAAAAATTTTTTAAAATTAATTTCAAAAACAAAAACCCAAAAAAAAAGGCCCAAAAAACCACCACAAACAAAAAAAAAAAAAACAACAAAAAAAAAAAAAAAAAAAAACAACCCCGAAAAAAAACAAAAAAAAAAACCCCAAAAAAACAACCCAACCACAAAAAAAAAAATAATTATAATTTAATATTTAAAATATTTTAAAATTATATAAAAAATTTAAAAATTATTTCTTTAAAATAAATCAAAAAGTACTACTTTAAAAAATTTCCCGAACCAAAATCGAAACAGATTTTCAAAAATTTTTGATTATAAATTAATTTTTAAAAATTAATTTAGTTACTTATTTGTTGATTAAAAAATTTTATAGCTTTAATCAGGGGTTTAAATTACCCCAAACCCATTAAAAAAAAAATTTTAATAAAATTTCCCAAGCATAAATGTACGTTTTAAAAATTTTAGAAAGGCGGACTTCCGGTTTCGAAACTTTTCTTTTTAAAAGAACAACCCATAAACTTTTGAACCAAAAAGGCAAAACCAACAGGGAAGAACATTTTTAAAAAAAAACGTTACCCAAAACCAATTTCGGACAAAGAAATCTTTTTTTACGAAAATCCCATATTCCATTATTAAAAAATTTTTTTGAACAAAAAAAAATTTTTTCAAAAGGTAATTATTTTAAATGGAACAAATTTTTACTAAAGGAAATTAAATTTCCCATTGATTAAATTTCAATTTTAATGTTTCATTTTTATCGGTTTACCCTTTAAAATTAACTATCAAACATTAATTGTAAAACAAATGACAAAAAAAACAACAAACCAAACAAAAAAAACAACCAAACCAAAAACAAAACACACAAAAAACAAACCAACCCAAAACATCCATAAAAATCACAATAAATTTTTTTACCTAAATTACAAAATTATTAAAAAAATATTTAAAAAAATTTTTAAAATATTTAATTATTAAAAATTTAAATTTTTAATAATAAAAATTTTTAATTTTATTTTTATATTAATAAATTTTTATAAACAAACAAAAAACAAAACCTATTAACACTATAAAAAATTTTAATTTCCCACAATTAAATTAAACAAACAATTTACACCCTAAAATTTACCCTTTATTTTTTTTTTTAAAACCTATTTAATTTCAAAAACACAACAAAAAAAACTTTTTTTAATTAACCCAATTTTTAAAAAATATTTACAATTACAAACAAAAAAAAAAACCAAATTTTAACCAAAAAACAACACCAAAAAAAAAAAAAAAAATTTATAATTATTTTTTAAAAATATAAATATATAAATAAAAAAAAAAAAAAAAAAAAAAAAAAAAAAAAAAAAAAAAAAAAAAAAAAAAAAAAAAAAAAAAAACACAAAAACACACAAAAAAACACAAAAAAAAAAAAAAAAAAAAAACACACAACACACAAAAAACAAACACACACACACACACACACACACACACACACACACACACACACACACACACACACAACAACACACACACACACACACACACACACACACACACACACACACACACACACACACACACACACACACACACACACACACACACACACACACACACACACACACACACACACACACACACACACACACACACACACACACACACACACACACACACACACACACACACACACACACACACACACACACACACACACACACACACACACACACACACACACACACAACACACACACACACACACACACACACACACACACACACACACACACACACACACACACACACACACACACACACACACACACACACACACACACACACACACACACACACACACACACACACACACACACACACACACACACACACACACACACACACACACACACACACACACACACACACACACACACACACACACACACACACACACACACACACACACACACACACACACACACACACACACACACACACACACACAGAACAGACACAGGCACAGACACAGACACAGACACAGACACAGGCACAGACACAGACACAGACAGGCGCAGGCACAGGTACAGGCAAAGGCACAGGTACATGCACAGGAACAAACACAGGCGCAGGCACGGACACAGACAAGACAAGACAAGACACAGACACAGACACAGACAGAGACAGAGACAGAACAAACCAGACAGACAAGACACAGACACAGATACAGACACAGACACAGACACAGGACAACACAGACACAGACAAAGACACGGACAAGACACAGACAAAGATAAGACACAGGTACAGACACAGACACAGACACAGGTACAGACACAGAACAGAACAGGGGACAGGGTACAGGAAGGACAGAAGACACAGGTACAGACACAGGCACAAACAACGGCACAGGCGTAGTCACTGGTACAGGGAGAGACACAACGGGCAGCGTCAAAACAAGGCAAACATACAAGCACATGTACAGGTACAGGTACAGGTACAGGCAGGTACAGGATATGCACACGCACAGGCACAGGCACAACAGGCACAGACATATGTACAAGCACCACAGACACAGTCGCAGGCACAGGCACAAGGCACACGCAAGGCCATATTGGTATTTGCACAATTCACAAGTCCAGGTAGGAATACGTATACAAATGGTAACGGAAACGGACGCGGACGCGGACTACACAGACTCAGAGAAAAGGGATTACACAAACCCAACAGGCATACACGAAGGGAGGACACAGAAGAGAAACAATGGCAAATAAAAAATTAATTTTTCAAATTTGAAAAATTAATTTTTCAAATTTGACAAAATTTTTTTCAAATTTGACAAAATTGTTTACTACATCTTTAACAATTTTTAACAAAATTACTTGACGAAGATAACTGTAAGTGTTATCGAAACGTTTAGATTATAATTTAAAGTACACCATTAAAAAACCCCAAAAAAGATAAGTATTTTATTACGAGTGTTAGTGGTGAAAGTTTACATTTTCATATCTCATTTACAAATATCTGTGTAATCTATACTTCACAGTTCCTAATAATTTGAAAGGTATTATTCTGTTTAAGAAATATTAATTAGTTTATATTACGCTAAGAAAGGCGTGTCAAATGGACAAAAAAAAATTTCGTTTCATCTTGATTATGAAAGCAAAAATAGTATGAGCACTAACCTGACTTGAAATAGTTTGGGTACACAATATATATTTTATTGCATAATTAACATAAGAGGACGTACAGAAATAGACATTGTGCGACTGTTCTTCCTTCCCATTTTCCAAAGAAAATTACTTGAGTATAAGAAAGTTAAGTCACCACAAGAGATTAGTTTGATAGGTTGTTGAATGTTTTAAATAACCTGAATGTGATGCAGGTACATGTTTTTCAAGTTTTACTAAAAATGTTCACACTGTCAGATGTACAAGTTTGAAAACTATAATCGATTAGTATTTAAAGTTGAAATTTCCTTTTCTTTAAAATTTATTACTCCAATGCTTTTTATACTGAACTCCAATTGCTTAGTAGTTTAAGCGTGTTATAACAAGCATTACTTTTTAAAACCTATTAAAACTTTATGGAACTTTTTAAAGTATAACGGGTTTCAACTTCTTCAACATCATTTTAATAAACCTGATTTTTATGAAGGTAAAACGTTATAGTCGTGTTATATTTATACATTGTAAATTCAACTCTTCTTTTATTAGTCATAAAGTGAAAAAGTTCTTTTGTTCTACTTTTATGCTCTTTGAATAAACGATAAAGGCAGAACGATGCACCGCACTCAAAAAAGTTTGTAGGACTTGTTAGAGTTTTAAGTGGGTTTAACCTCAATGGCATCCAAAAGCGGAACACAACACAATTTCACGGGCTAGAGCGCTCATGACCTCTGTGTATGCGATATTCCTTCTGAGAGAATATAAATATTACCCTTATATCACAATTTTACAATATTAAACTACCCTTAAGGAATGCTACAAATCGAAATTTTGATACTTATTTACTGTTTGCTAGTAGGTAATATATAAAAATCTTGGAATAAAAAGAATGATCTATAGAATGCTTTTGACATAAAAGTCAACAATAACAAATCATCTAAATCTCCAAATGTAGTGCGTCATTCGTTGGCATTGAAGGATGACAAGCGCCAGTGTTACCAACCCTCAAATTTTGCGAGGTGACATTTCATTTATAAGGCTCTGATTTCTGCGTCAAATTTCCGCATAGGGAAACTGTCTCCAACGGGTCTAGACCAATACTCAACTGACAACTACATGGCACTCTGTAAAATATCTCATATTGGATTTCATGTTTTTACTTTCATATTTTTCTAAATAAGTCAAACCTGTAATGTAAAATTAAATTTTTTCACAAAAATCGTGTACCTCAAATTCTATAAATTGCGCGATTTGTAACACATTGACGTGGATCAGAAGTTACATAGATCGAAAAAGCGTAAACAAGTGAATACGAAATGCAACAGAATTGGATATTGTGGAGAAAATTGAGGAGGCGTAATGCACTTTCAGGAAATGGAGATTTGATAAATATAGAGCGGTCGGCCTGAAACTAAATAAGCACGCCATTATAGTAAAGCTGAAATCAATACAGTGAACACAACGTGGAAGATTTCTATCAAAGATATCGGTAAATAATGAACACTTCGTCGCAATTTTCGCTCAATACCCAGTTACCATTAGACGACGTATCAAAGGCGAACAGCACCTTATTAAGCATCGAATTCTAAATTTAATGTAATGGGATGCATTTGTGGTTGTTAAGTTAGTGGAGAACAAATCTCGGGGGTTTACTGTACAGCACTGGGATAATATCCAATTATAGGGAGCCATTTACTCATGCGTTATCTCATTAGAAGAGAACCAGCCGCACATGTGTATGCATGTGCGAACATTCCCTTTTCATATTTTTTGTTATTTTGTTTTTGTCATCGTCACCTCAACGCTCTTTTCCCTATCCTACATTTTACTTTTTGACAAAGTATAAACAAAAATCTGGAAAGGCTGCCTTAAACCGATAAAAATCCGACCTACTACTTTTTTTCAAGTCCATTGGCAAAACAAACAATTGGAAAGAGCTGCTTTTAGTTATTCTCGTTTTGTACACACGTATCTACGTTATTTTATTTTCACGTTTTTTGTAATGACAAACAAACGACTTGTGACTTCTCTAAACTAATTAATTCTCAGAACGTGTCTTGCGAAGGAGGTCGCTATAAATGAATACCAAAACAAATTTTCTCTAGAATAATATCAAACGTAAAGCTTTTTTTGATGAATTCGACAAAAATCCAATTTATGATTTATTTTGTTGCCATTAAAAAAAGTAAATTTAAGAACAATAAACACTACGATTTCTAAATTTATTCTTAACATTAGTGAATTTTTAGGAATCAATATTTAAGTTTTTCTATAGTCAGTGAATACGCCTGTTACTTTAGAAGTGCGCTATTTGCTCGTTGTTTTAAAATTCAGATGAGAGAAATAAAAAAGTTGTTTGCAATCATATACGAGGGACATGCTACAATTATTAAGAATAGAAAGATTGATTTTTAGAATTTTTATTTGAATTACATTCAAAGTAATTGCAATTTACAATAATGCACTTAACCATTCTCTCCTTCCATATCATAAAAGAGTTCAACCATCTGTCTTTAGGGATACTCTCAAATGTTTTTTGAGTTAAAAAAATAGCCAGAAGTCACACATCGCCAAATCCAGTGAGTAAGGAGGATGTTCTATAATTTTGATTTTGTTTTCCGCTAAATACTGAACAGTTGTCCCTGCTGTATGGGACGACGCGTTATCATGATGTAACATGATTCCCTTTCTTTTCACTTTACTAAACACAGTAGGCAAACAATTATCAACATACCATTTAGCGGTACCTGCCTTCTGATTATAATAAAAGGTGGTGTAAATGGTAATCGTATAAATTATAAAAAGTTTTAGTAATATAATAAAGAAATAAGTGTTAAATAAATGTTCTCCAAAACAAATCGTCATAATAATTCGAGATACTAACCATTCACCACAAATAATGCCTTTGATTCAGTCGGTAGTTTAAGTGGGGAGGTTCAATCTTTTGATTTGCTTAATTACCCTAAATTCTGCTCGATTACTTCAACTGAACATAAATAATAAAAATGAAATGTAACACTAACAAAATTGATCTCGGACGCCAAGTTACTTTAATAATGCTCGGAATAACTAAACCAAGGTTTACAAAAAAAAATTTATCAAAATGTAAAAAATAAAAAATATACAGACTATGTTTATTAACAGTTAAATTAGGGTTATATAAAATATATCTTAATATTCTAGTCTTATACTAATAATCATTAAAAATAAATATCTGTTACTAAATATAATACTTCTTGTGAGCCCCTGGTATTACAGAAGTAAAAGCGGAATTGCATACCAAGGTGATGTCATCTAGGCATCAATGTTGCGCAATATATTGCAATAACAATGCTTTTATGTTGTCAACCACACCCAAACTGTAATTTTATTTCTTATAAATTTTTCTTCTTAAAATTGAATAAACCAATATTTATTGCATTTCTTGAAATTTCCAATAAAAAATTGCAATCATAAGATGAAAGCGTACGCAACAGTAAAATTCAATGCGTACTTAAAATGTAATTAAAGTGTAACTCAAAGTAAAAATAAAAGAAAGGAAAGTAAAAGTAAAAGTGCCTGAAAGGAGCAAATGTTTTAATTTTTTGGATAATGCGATATCTTACCATAAAATCAATGACACTTTCACTAAATTTAGGTGGAAAACCAAAAAAAAAGCTTCCTAACAACACCACTTTCATCAGGAAGTGAAAAAAAATGAATGCTTTGGAAGTTAGATAATGTAGTCGTGCTCGAAATGATTTGCGCAAAGAATTAAGTCAACGATGGCGTATTGCGCGAAAATATTTGAGCAGAAAAAAATTTAAAGTGGGAGTATAAACCATTAAGAAATATACGCCCTTAAGAAGATATGCACTTAAGTTACACCAAAATGCAAATTAAGTTGTCTACCTCATAGCTATAATGCAAAAGTAATTAAAATTTTCTTATATTTACAAGTGAACGAACGAAAGACCTAAATTATGGTATATTTTAGTACAACTCAAAATGGGTTGTTACATGATCTTCTAATTTAATTGCGGACACCAAACTCGTACTTTTAAAAATTCCGCGTACATAACTTTTTTCATTGCTCGTTGTTTTTTCACCATCGTAAGGGTTGCTTATCTGCATCAAAAAACGGTATATAGGTTTCATCGCGTTTCAATTTTAGAAATAATTTGATGGCCTCCAGCATTCAACATAACTAAAGTTTGTTGGCTGATTCTAACACATTCTGGTTTCTGTAAATCTGTCAGATGATGGGGTACAAACCGAGCTACAACCTTTTTCAAATGTACATGTTCGTGCAATATTGATCTCACTTGCGAGGATCCAATCTTCAGATTGGACACTATTATTGCATATGTAATGCGGTTGTCCTTTTCCACCATCTTCTTCACCCCAGCAATGTTTTCGGGGTTAACAGAATTAAAGGAGGGTCAGCTCCTTTTCTGTGTACCACCGACTTGCAATCTCGTTCAAATTCTTTATGCCATCTATAAACAGTAGCCAATGATGGTGCGACAACCACAAATGCCGACTTTAAACTTTCTTTACACTCTTACGCGCTCAAGCCTTTCTTGAAATCATTGTAAATCATTATCCGAAAGTTCTCTCGTGATATTTCCATTTTTTCGATAACAGAAGCTTACTCTATGGACTATTTCTCAGACACTATTCAACCGAATTGCACAAGCTAAACAGCAATTGACAGATAAAATAGGTAACGAACTATTTAATAAAAAACAAATACGGGTAACTAGATTTTTCAATTCTCAATCCCTCGTAATTGTAACTATATTTAGCACGTTCACTGCCACCATAGATAGAAATATGAGGTCCCTTCTGGCCGAAGCTGTTATTATCGTTAATATGCTAGGAATAACACTAATTAATATAAAAGAGTATATTTTTTTGTTAAAATTTGGGTTTTTTTGCATATTAATGCTGAGAAGCAACGTATGATTCACGCGGCCCCTGGACTTTCAATTTGCTCATACAGCCTCGAGAATCACACGCTGTTTCTCAGTTTCTGCAAGTTATAACAAGTCTTTGCAGCTGCTGCGATTAGTTCGGTGATTCGCGTTTAGTCCGTCCGCGACCTGCAATGTGTAAGTAGATTAATGTGTGTTTAAGCATTTCTAGTGTTTTGTTGAGTTAATAATAATAATGAGTTACGAAAAGGAGCAGGAAAAACTGAAGCAAGTTTGGCAAGCGTATTTGTCAGATGAAGAGAGTGAGCCGTTTCAAGATTCTGGAGACGAATATATTCCGCATAGCTCTGGCGAATCATCTGATGGTGAACTACAACCACAACCTAAAAGAGCTTGTATTCCTGACCAACCCAGTACGTCTGCTTTTTGCAGCACGAACGTTCAAGATAGTGTAATGGACGCCATAAATCAGGTAATCCAACAGAATGTGCAAGACAGTGATAGTGATAGTGACGATGAAGAAAGTGAGAATACCAACGATTTGAAATGGGAAGACGTAAGTGGACGAAATCTTAAAGACATTCCTTTTACTGTAATGGATTCTGGTGTCAAAGATTAAATTATTGGTGAATATTATAATAAAGGCCCCTGCACTATTTATAACAGATGAAGTTATTGACTTGATGGTCATAGAAACAAATCGATATGCCGGCCAGTGTAAGAGTTCTTCCTGATTTCCAAATGTTAGAATTAGTAAATGGACAAATACTAATCACGAAGAAATGATACATTTTATTGCTGTGCTCATTTGATGTGTCTTTGTCGGTATCCTCAGTTGAGTCATATTGGTCTAAAAATGTTCTCTACGACAACAAGCTGAAGACAATATTACCTCGGAATCGATTTCAATTACTTCTTAAAGCATGGCATTTTCATAACAATGAAATTGTTACTGATGATAGACTACAAAAATTTCACCCTTAGTAAATCTTTTAATAAAAAATTTTCAAAATCCTGTAATACCAAAAGAGAATGTATGCATAGATGAAACTTTGGTACCATTTAGAGGCCGTTTGAGTTTTCGGCAATATATTACCAATAAGAGACATAAATTTGGTATCAAAATGTACAAACTGTGCCTTGAAAAGGGGTACACTTACAACTTCCAAGTTTACTGTGGAAAAGATAAGACTTCAAAACAACCTTCATCCGAAAAGGTTGTACTTACTTTAGCAGAAAACTTGTTAGACAAAGGACGTACAATCTACACGGATAATTACTATACAAGTATCTCCTTAGCGCACCAGCTACAAAATAGGAAAACTCATCTTGTTGGAACTCTCAGAGGCAATAGAAAGTTAAATCCTACGCATATAATCAACAAAACGCTAAAAAAGGGTGAAACTGTTGCTGCTGAAAGTAATACGGGCATCGTTGTACAAAAATGGAAAGACAAGAGGGATGTTTGTATGCTAACTACAAAACACACCGCTGAACTGAGAACCGTCAATTCATTTGGAAAACAAATTGAAAAACCTATAGTAATAATAGATTACAATAAACACAAAACCTACATTGATATCTCAGACCAAATGAAAACTTATACCACTTCATTACGCAGGGGGGGTGAAGTGGTACCGAAAATTGGCCATTGAGTTGATTGTAGCCTCTGCTTTAGTAAATGCATATATACTGTATCAAAAAGTGACCAATGAAAAACTGACAATTACAAAGTTCAAAGAAGCTGTTGTTTTGAATTTACTAAAATTGGATCAGCAAGAGAATACTTCACAAGTAGTAGAAGAACAAGGAAATCATGCCCTAGAAGACATGGGAACCAGAAATCGCCGCAGGTGTGTTGTGTATTACGACAGACTCTCAAAAATCGATAGACATCACGCGCAGTCAAAAACCCCAAAATCAAGATACCGCTGTGTAATATGTACCAAACATTATTGTTTGTCTTGTTTCTTTCAGGTACATACATGCAACAAATAAGTATTGACTTTCATTTTTTTTTTACGTTTTTTGCAGAATTATATTTTTAGTTATACCACGATTTTGACAAAATTATGTTTTTAGTTATACTCTAAGCTTAAAAGTAGAAATGTAATATTTAGTTTGCACTGTTTGAGTACGAAATATAAAGTAAAATTTGCTGGCGTTGGTATTGTAAATTTATTATCGACACCTACTCTTTCAGGCTGCGAGAATCAACTTGTGATTCTCTTAGTCGCAGGCCAAAATCTGTTTTTGGTCCGTACAGCCTCGTATTTTAAGGTGCATAATACTTACATTGAACTGAGAAGCGTACAATGCTCCTCGCGGCGATTAAATATGGGGGTGTTTGAGAATCAACTGTTGATGCTCACGGCCGGTAGCTATGACTTTACTGAGCATCACGGTATGCACCTCATGGCAGTCAACGTGTTAGTAGCACCGTTACAATTACTTTTGTTACTATATAAGGTGATTCCAAATTAGATGCCAACCTTCAAGTAGGTGTTAGTATGGCTCATTTATGGTAGATTGAGCCGTATTTAACTATATAAAAAAATCAACGGTTTTCGAGATATTTGAGTTTCTGTGATTTTGTAGTAATTGACTATTTTCGTTCAGTTTCAGCCGATTCAGCAGGAAAAAATGCTTTGAAACAGTGATTCTAGTACAATTTTCAATAGTAGAATATGCATTTCAATTAAAAAGTATAAAAGTATGTGGCACATGGAGAGATTTAAAGTCAGAATGCGAAAGAAACCAAAATCGATTTAAAATTTTATATTGCTTATAACTTTTAAACTATTTTCTACATGTAGTAAGTACTAAAATAGTCTAAAAAACTAGCTCAACGTTTTAATTTTCCCATAAAACCAATTTTGTCAAAATTCTTTCGATAGTTCCACCAGACAAAGTTTTTCAACCGCGCTACTTCTCGAAAATTCTAAATTGAGAATAATAAATCATTGAAGCCTTGATTCAATACAACTGAGAACGTTATTCAATAATTTTACATTTTGTGTTCAAAATGACCACCACCGTCTCTTATACACGCTCGAACTCTTTCTTATTCCTTGACAGGTAATTTTCATTTGAATTTTCCATAGGTGACGAACATTTCCAAATTAAAAAAATTCAGTTTTGGAATCAAGAACTCTGGTTCGTCAATTTCTAGACGAATAAAACAAAACTGATTTTGTTTTGACATTTCATAAATGAATTCTCCTTTTAGTGACTTTTGTGATTTTTGAATTTGAATAGTTAATTTTTCTCCGTTGTTGTTCGTTCCTTTTCATTATTGGTGTTGTTATTGTTATTATCGTTCCTGTTGTTACTGTTCGTGTTATTACTGCTCGTTTGTCATCATTCATTTATTCATTACTTATCATTTGTATTGTATTTGAGATGGCTACATTTACTAATGCTAAATATGCTAAAATTCTCTTTATGTATACGGGATGGTCGGTAAGTAATGGTCCAAAGTGAAATGTTAGATTGTCGGCCTCAAAATATTACGATCTGACGTAACTTCCCTTAATAAAGTATTGATAGTAAAAAAGACACCGCCAAAGTTTCAAAAAAGAAATGTCGATTTTTGAAATATCTCCAAAACGAAAACAGGTATTTTTTTGATTCTTGGTATAATAAATAGAGATATAAAGTACATTGGTTTTAACTTATTAATACGTTTTTATTATGTACGGTGGCGTACAACTCAAGGGATAGAGCTGTAATGATCCTGCTTGAATCCTTACAAATTTTCCATTCCTAGAAATAACTCATATCAATCCTTATTTCCAAATTGTTTTCCCAACTGTATTATCATCGTTTAAAAATGATATCAGTTGTTATCCTGTTTCCCTCTCTCCAATTTCCCCTATATGTACCTGATCCCCAGCCACTCAAACACACTTATTTTCACTTACTTATTTTGACATTACCATTACTATTACTTTACTCTGTCTATACCTGACCTCTTAGTATTTACTAACATTATATCTGTCCTGATACAAAATACGTAGGCACATTAATATCCAACGTACATGACTGCTACCGCAATCAGCTCGGGAAAGCAAATTACTTAAAGCACGTAGTAGGTGAATTGCCGGAGGTACTACCCCGCATTTCCACATAGTGCATCCTTTGCTACCTGTTATATAATTATATTCTGTCACCACAAAAGCGCCAAGTGCATCACAAGAGTGAAAAGCGATTTAAACCAACTTTGTAATTTGAACTGACATTGTTGGCTTTTTTGGATGTTTAAAATTTAAGTGCAGAAGTGGATATTCCGCAGGAGGTTCAGGCCCCAAATAAATTGTCACACCTGAGTCAATCAATCAACCCTAAACTACCTAACATACCTTCAACGAGTAAACGGAGGTCTCGACCACGAATTCACAACTTCATATCCCTACGGTCCCCAAAATTGTTTTCTACGCTCTATTGTCAACCCCCTGACCCTTCCCTGATTGTTTGTTACCTACTCTTACATATCCGAGAGTTTTACAAATTCAAATTTGTAGAAACACATAGACGGATCATTAGTAGAATAATTAACTTTTTTTACAATTTGACTGATAACAAAAGTCATTCAATTAGTAATCGATATTTTACAGCATTCTACAGAGAGGGCGATATCGACAGTCGGGAAAATTAACAGTGCGTTCCGTCCCGAAGTTCCACCAGAATTGTTTTATTTTTTTCTTAATTACTCATTTAATTAAATACGTAAGATTTTTTTAGTTTATTTTTATTAGTATAGAGAATTACTGTTATTTTTATATTCACAGTATTGAATAAAACTTATGTAATCCGTTTGTGTTCGAATAAGGTTATATCCGCAAAATAGAAAGGTGGGTTGATCCGATCCTGAAGGTCTCATTGCTTACTCACGAGTCATCAGAAATTTGCTTTGTTGACGAACGACACACAGCTACATTTTAACCCCTAATTTCTACACCAATGGAGTAATTTGAATTTTTTATGTATACGAAACCTTGATATTTTTCAGATAATAAAGGTATACTTTGTCTAAATCGATAAACATCAATTATTTGTATTTTTAGGTATTGATTACCAACTGATTATGCAGGTTATTGTTATTCTGTAGTAGTTGGGAAACAACATCAAAACGTGTTTCGGGAAGAATACACGTAACTTCAGAAAATGATAGATCTAATCCTTTTAACACAAAACTTTCACATAAACCTAAGTCCAATAGCGTTTCGTTCCCAACATGCATGGTGTCAAAGTTAATAACCAGCCTAAGCAGTTGGTAATAAATACCTAAAAATGAAAATATCTTAGAAAACGTTAAAGTCATCGATTTAGACAAAGTGTACCTTTTTTCTGTGAAACATATCAAGGTTTCGTAGTAAAATAAAAAAAAAATATTTTACTCTATTTGCGTAGAAATTAGGGATGAAATGGTTGCTTTACCCCTAGCATTCTACGCCACTATACATAATAAAAACATATTAATAAGCTAAAATCAATGTACTTTATATCTCTATTTATTGTACCAAGAACCACAAATTACTTTTTTTCGTTTTGGAGATATTTCAAAGATCAGAATTTTTGTTGGAACTTTGACACTGTGTTTTTTTCAGTGTCAATATTTTATTAAAGCAAGTTGCATCAGATCGTAATATTTTGAGTCCGAGTATCTTACATTTCAGTTTGTACCATTACTTGCGGACCACCCCGTAGATGCAGTAATGGAATTGCATCTCTTGGACAAAGAGGATACATACGGAAATTTCCCAACAGACGAACTCCTCATGTGAGAGTATTCTCTTCAACCTATCGCACTATTTCGGAAACTGGTACTGTGAAAAAAAAATGGAAACGCTGGTGCGTCTGTGAAACCAGACCTAGATGAAGCAATATTGCAAACGGTAGAAGATACTCCCACGATCAGTATCCGAAAAGCTGCAAGTAAATTTAGGTCCTCCCAAACAAAGTTTTGTGTGCTTTGAAAAATAATAACACACACTTTTTTTATTATACTCGAGTTCAAGGGTTAGAAGAGAATTATTTTGCCAGGAGACCTCAATTTTGTCATTTTATGCTAAATGCTAAAAGGGAAGATGCTTGATTTTTATCTAGAATTTTATGGACAGACGAAACGAGATTCGACCGAAAAAGTATCACTAACTTACATAATTTACATTCATGGTGTGATATAAATCCACATTTAAAGAGGGCATCTTTCCAAAGGGAATTTAGTGTGAATGGTTGGATGGGAGCAATAAGTAATAAATTAATAGGTCCATATTTTCTTCCTAACGTTTTGATATAAAGAATTTCTGACAAACCACATGGAAGAATTTCTGGATGATTTACTTATCATTGATAGACAACAAACAATTTTCAAACATGATGGCTGTTTAGCACATTATTGCCTAAATGTTCGTGCGTTGTTGAATGAATGGTTTTCTAACCGGTGGATAGGCAGGTAAGGACTAATTTCGTGGCCAGCCAGAATCCCAGATTTAACGCGTTTAGATTTTCACAAATGGGAAAGACTAAAGGCATTGGTTTATGCGACATAAATTCCCACTAGGGAGCAATCGATGGAAAGGATACAAGAAGGAGAGAGAAGAATGAAGAATTGCCTTTCAAGAAATGTGAAGGGGAGCTCGAGATTGTATAAGAAACCGTGGTGGTCAATGTGGACCCAAAGGGTAAAATTATTGAATAAAATTCTCCGCTCTATTGAATCAAGTCTTCAATGATTTATTATTCTTAATTTAGAATTTCTGCAAAGATCGGCCATGGTGTCTGGATGTGTGTGTGTATGGGTGTGTGGATGTGGGAGGGGGAGGAGGTCGTGCACGAGTGCGTATGTGCTTGCGTGCGTGAGTGAGTGCGTGCGTGCGTGCGTTCGTACGTGCGTGCGCGCGCATGTGTGTGTGAGTATGTGTGTGGAAGTACGCTAGTATCCACTATAACTCCAGAACAAAAACACCTACGTACTCAAAATTTTGTATTTAAGCATGTTTTAAGTTCGCTTGGAGCTGATTAGATTTTGGGAGAAATCCAGCTGTGAAGAGAGGGGGTTTATTAGGGGCAGTTTTTGGTTTTTATCAAATATATCTAAAACATCTGCATATTTCAGATATATCAATATACCTAGATATAGACCTTAAACATGTAGATAAAGTATGTTCTATGCAATTCTTTGATGCGACGCGTAATCTAGCGGAAAACATTCTTAAGGTAGAATTTAAGGGTTAGTTAAATTGTTTTCAATATCTGAATAACGATTAATTTTATAAGAAGAAATATAGACATACTTTAAAGAAAATTTAATTTTACATAACTTTTCATTATAAAGTTTCTTAATATAACGCAAGATAAGTCTAAAAATTAATTAAATGTGAAAGAAAACGATTAAACTGTATTATTGATATTCTGCAGAAGCGGGCGGCTTTGGGATTTTTTTCATGTGAACATGTGTTTATGTCTAATGATCTCTATCTGACATGAAGTTTGAAACGTGATTCTGACATTGGTTATTTTTTCTGTTTTTATAATGTCGCCTGTTTTCGTTATGAACGTAAGAAACAGATTGCATAGTTACCCTAAAGAAACTTTAATTAAAATTACTTAATTTCTTTTAATTTTTTAAGTTATTGTCTAGATATCTATTAATTTCTGTTTGACGTGATGTTTTAAACGTCTGTTTGAAGTTTTTGTTGTTTTTCTTTTTACAATGTTTCCTATTTTCGTAATGAACTTATTATAAAAGAAGTTGAACAATTATCCTAAAAAAAGGTTATTAAAATTACTTTAATTCTTTTAATTTCCATTTTGTAGGTTCAGAAGGTATGTAGTTGCCTATTGTAATAATTTCCATAGGGTTAGATTGATAATGGTAAGAAAGCAATAGTACAACATTATACCCATGCTTAATCAAAACATTATCTAGTACATAATTTTTAATCTGGAGCTAAACGGTTTAATTTTGTTCCACAATTGTTTTTTTTTTTTTGATATCTCCCTCAACCTCGTGCGTAATCAACCACTCCTGCAGCTGATTCTTTTACCGAATGGTGCGGTGCGTTCCACCACACAATTTTAAGGTAGTTTGGACTGCGCAGGGATCAGTTGCTTAATCGCCCAATTTGGAAACCGGTAAAACCGTGTAATTGATATACCTTTTGCCTTCACTTTTAATTTTGGATGGATTACTTTTGATACAGAATCGCGCACCCAACTATGTATATTATAACCATTCTGTTAAATCCACATTTATTTTAGGTACACAAACCTTATAGTTCTTGGATGGTTTGCTGTGAAACCTAAATCCAAATATATATTTAATGTGAGCACGAAAAAGCGATTTAAGTTGTTGCGTACTTGAAATAAAACCATGAAACCATTACGATAAGTTCCCCATGACTTTTTCTCGTTGCACTATTTTTACGGAGCATATAACATTTTAAAATTTGCAACTTTGTACTCTTTGTGGTGACTTTAGTCATGTTCTAAACAAATTATTATTAATTCAATTAAGCCTTAGTCATCATATGCGTTACCTAAGCAGACATCACAGCACTATTACGTTTGACTGGACGGTGTCAAATTGACTTATCATTTTGATAAATAACTACAAAGAATGATAAGGGCTGATCTGATGCTAAATAGGACGGAACACAGTGTATATTAATGTTTCCTATACTTAATTCTGACGATAAAACATCAACAACAGTTACAAATTCAGTGTTAGAGGAGTAGCCGATATATTTTGTGGTTCGAACACATGAACAGTCAAATAGTACAACTGAAATCATTATTTTAAACATAAAACCTACATATTTTCACTTGTACAAACAGGCAGTAGGTCGGTGTTATATAATTAGTTATCATAAATTTATTGCTTCGACAACCAGTTGAGATGAATGCAATTGTAGACTAACTTGTTTCGATATCTTCAATGAGAGATATAAAAGTAGAATGTGTAAGGAAACGTACGTCATCTTTCGAAGTAATTAGACAACATAACCATAATGCTGATATCATCGGTAGTATACAGAAATGGTACAGATAAGTCCAGAAAAAGAAAAAAATTCCTAAAGCTATTCCAGATGTATGTTTGATGTGTATTTAAATAACCTCCTTACTAGATTAAACGCATACGTTTCGATGAAAAACTTTATTGAACACAAGACGTCTTTGGAACAGGTTATCTCATCAAAATAGGTACTAATTCGACCACTAGATGTCCTAAATTTTTATTAAATTTGTGTAATTGTCATTAAATGTATTTCAATGTACAAAAGAGTAAATAAAAATTCCTAAAGATTTGATAAATAATTATTTATATCCACAAAATACAAAATTGTAATTTAAACAGGGAACGCTTAATAAAGATGATATAAAAAAGTCACTGACGTAACATAGGGGTTTTTCTGAGCGTAAAATTGTATATTTATATTTGCACAAAATTGTCAATGTGGACTAAAATAAGCGAAATCAAATTACACACGTCACATACGTTAGTATATATGCTTTGATTTATTTAATTTGTGAAGCTTCGTGCTCAGTTCTGCCGATGCTTTGATAGAAATAAAGATTTGTGTTGAACAATCATTATTTTCAGGTCAGCGTTCTTTCCCTTATTTTAACTGTAACAGCAACCCTCATCATAACTGTACTTTGTTATATTCTTAGTTTGAGGGCTATACAGGATCAGACCAAGTGATGCTCATTCCAATTTTAATTGAGCTTTTCGAAGGCAATCACTCCGGCACATAGGGACTGTGCTACCGGCTATCTTACACACCTCCTAGTCTGTGCAACGATACCTTTGTGCATGCCATAATTTACTTTTTTCCTGAAAATTTCGTTTTGAAGGCATAAATTGAAAGCGTGTGTACACACTAGAACAATGGTTGTGTTGCAATCGATCCTACTCTTGAAGCTACTGTTTAACGGGAGCACCTATTCTTGTAGTTCAGTTCAGCAACGAACGTTTATTTGAATTGAAGAAATACTGCTCATTGTCTAACGTAATTGTATTACTTATCTTTTGCATATTTGTGTGTAACGAAAGCTATGTATGTACATCAACATAAAAAAAAATCTGAAGTGTCACCACTCAACATTCCCGTATACATACATACAATACAAGTACAAGCGGATTTGTATAATTACATAATAAAACTCTACATACAAAGCAAAAATGAATCTGAAATTCTTTGATTTCATGTCCTTCAACACTTTAATTCTATTTTCTAACAAAAGTTCAAAGTTTGTAAAGAATTTTCATTTTTTGCTTAATACATATTTTAAAAGTATTTTAAGATGCACTTCCAAATATTAGAGTAGGTGCTTTTAAATACCTTCTATTTAAAACAAAAAGCCAAAATACATTTATAATTAGATTCAAATGTTTAACGCTTGCACAAAATATTGAATAAGTACGCCATTTTAAAGCGTAAATGCACATTAAAGTAAGATTGAAAAACAATTTTATTGCAAAAGGAACTTTCTTGTCGAGGATTAGAACTCTCCTTCTTTGCATTACCAGTCTGATCACTTATCCACGTAGCCAATATCTCCATATGTATTTAACGTATATTGCTAACATATTACTAAATTGTTGCAGATTTTTAATTTTTACCATCTATGTTCATTTTTAGTTCGATAATCAACAATCTGAAACTACGTTTTTTACTGATTCTGGATCATCTCAGTCAAAAATCTTGGTAAAATTTATACAAGAACAGTTTCTTTATTTAAATACCATTTCTAGGGTCCCAATCAGACGGAAATTTCATATCTGATAGTTTTTCAATGTCTTTCATTAGTGTAAAAACTTTCAAATTGGTAGCTCCATTTTTACGATTAATTTACTTGAAAAAATTTGAAAACTATGTAGATTGACAGGCACTTACGGTGATACTGTACGTCCCAAAGGTAGATTTACGATTTTGCTATAATAGCCGTATGCCAAATTTCATCCCTCCAGTTCAAACGGTCTGACCGCTATCGTGTGTACACACACACACACACACACGCGCATACACACACGCACGCACGCACGCACGCACACACGCACACACGCACGCACGCACGCACTCACGCACGCACACGCGCACGCACGCACGCACGCACGCAATCAAGTAGGCACGTACGCACGCACGCACGCACTCACCGACGCACGCACGCACGCTCCCACACACCCACACGCACGCTCCCACACCCCACGCACGCACGCACCCACCCACCCACACACACACACACACACACACAACACACGACACACGCACGCACGCCGCGCGCACGCACGCACAAACACACACACACACACACACACACACACACACACACAAGTCACACACACACAGACACACAGACACAAGCACGCGCACGCACGCACGCACGCACGCTCGCAATCACGCACGCACGTACGCACGCACGCACGCACGCACAGCACGCACGCACGCACCCACACCCACACAGAGACACACGCACGCACGCACGCACCACACACACACACACGCGCGCACGCACGAACGCACACACACACACACACACACACACACACACACACACACACACACACACACACACACACACACACACACACACACAACACACACACACACGCACGCACTCACGCACGCACGCACTCACGCACGCACGCCACACACCACACACACACACACACACGACACCACACAACACACACACACACACACACACACACACACACACACACACACACACAACACACACACACACACTCTCTCACACACACACGCACACACACACACACACACACCACACACACACACACACACACACACACACACACACACACACACACACACAGAAGGCATGCCAAAAATGGTGAAAAGGAATTCAGAGACCCTTAAAGGAGAATATCCGTCAAAAATCTGGAGGTCAAATTTTCTTGTTATCTCAATACCTTCCCTTTACTATACTTCATATAGTATACGGGAATGTAAATATAAAAGAAATATGAGGATGTTGTTTGCAGGTTGCTTAAGCTGGGCTCTATCCGTTTATCGGTCTATATAAGTTATCCAGTCAGATCTTGAAACCACATGCGTTTCAATTTTCTGTTTTATAATTGATTGTCGTAGAGGACCGCTATGAGTTGGTTTTTATGATGTAGATAATTTTCGTATTTTCGTATTTGATGGTTTGCCTCACACCTCAATCCCATATGTCCATACGGTCTTCGGGGTAGAGGTTTACTATTCGGAGTTAGTTGAGATTTTCGCCCAATAAACCAATACACCTTTCTTGCCTTTAAGTTCAATTGTTGACGTCTGGCTTTGATGTGGGTTTCCAGGCTAATTTATGTTCTAAGTGAGTCTAAGATATTTAACTTCTTTTTTGATTGGTATGGGCGTATTATTAATGGTAACTTGTGGGAAGTCACTTCGTCTAGTGGTAAATGCTACTTGCGAAATTTTGTCGCCGTTTAATTTTAGATACCCTTGTAGTTTTTCGGAAGCTTGTATTGGATTTAGAGCAGCTGACATTATGGTTCTGTGTGTCGTCGGCGAAGGTGACAACTAATATGTTAATTGTGGTTGAGACATCTGGATATATAGGAAAGGCCAAAGGACGTTTCTCAGAGGAACACCGAAGATGGTGGTTTGATAGAGAGCCTTCAAGTTTAATTTGGAAGCGCATTTCTTTTAGATACGATTTTAGTAGCAAATAAATTTGGTCAGGTAATATCCTTTTTATTTCATATAGGAAGCCGCGTGCTAAACTTTGTCGAACGCCTGCTGGATGTCTAGAAAAACGAAGGCACACATTTGTTTTCCCTCAACGCTGTTTTTAATGTAGATAACAATTCTATGGCATTGCTGAGAAGTGGAGTGGCTTGATCGAAACCCGAATTGAAGTATTGTGATGAGTTCATCTATCGGTGTTGTTTCCTCAATTGTATGTAATAAGAGCTGTCCGAATATTTTTGAAAGTAATGGCAACAAACTTCCTGTATGAGCTGGGTCCTTGAGAATATTTTCCAGCTTTTGGGACAATAATAATTTGTGCATATTTCTACTGGACTGGGAAATAGGGCATAGCAAGCACACGATTGAATACTGTAGCAATAAGGACTATTGATTTCCTAGGTATATGTCGAAATACTTTGCTGTCAATGAGGTCATATTCTGTCGTTTTACATTGTTTGGATAACTCTATTTCCGGGTAAACCTCAGCTGGAGTAAATGATGTTAGGGGTTGCGATAGTTAACCGGACGAGTTGAGGAATTCTACTTCTACGCCAGTATTTAAATTATTGTATGACAGTGAAGTAAAGACTTGGGAAAGATATTCTACGCACGTATATATTTTATTCGGTTGTGCGGGCCGCCGGTTGCTCTTTTGCATTTCTTAGTAGACTTACAGATGGTATGATCTTCTTGTGTTAGGCTCATCATATAGCGACTGAATGTTTCGTTCCTATTTTGTTATATGGAATTGTGGAGTCTGTGTGTTAGTCTGTTTAGGGTGGTCTTGTCTACTGGATTTCTCCACCATGTGTTCCTGGCTCTGAGTTAATCTGCAGCTAATTGCCTTATGTGAAGTGGTATATTAGTACTTATTGGAGCAAGGTTTTGTTTCTTTGGGATGGGCTTCCAGGCTGATCCTTGGATTGATTTGGTGACATATTCTACAATTTCATGAATCTCATTTGTATTTTGTATTTTGTCGTCCATTTTGATGTTACTGTTAGTGCGCAGTTGGAAGAGTTTCCAGTCAGATGCTCCATTATATAATCTTGACGTTGGATCTTTAGATATTATCATAGTGATCAGAGTAATTAGAATTGGGCTACGAGTTTAAATCCAGACTACTTTGTGTTGTAGTATATACACTGGTAATAGCAAAGTCTAAAAGACCTAGAAGTTTCTTTAAGTCTATCCGCCAGTGGGTTAATTTCCCGGTAGATAAGTGTTACAGATTGTTTTGCTGAAATATTTGAAAAAGATTTCGTCCTTTCGTAGTAAACATCCTGGAATTCCAATCGGTAAGTTTGGTTTCCCGGTTGCCTGCTATGGGGAAACTTGGACCTAGAGGAATTAAAACTCCTGATATTCTGTAGGTGATATGCTATGCCTAGGTGGAGTGTACACAGCTCCAATGGTTATTGGCCATGGAAGCACTTTTATTTCAAATGAATCACTTTGGATTTTATTAGTTATGTATTGTAGGAGCATGTAATGATTTATTGTTGATCTGATTAGGATTACAGACCCAGAGTGAGCCGTTCCGTCAGGGTAGTGAGCACAATATATGTTGTAGTGTAGAACTTTAATTATCTTGTTAATAGTGGTGTCACTCTGAAATTAACAAAATATCGATACTGTTTATATTTAAAAATAGGGTAACTTCGTGAATATGGTTTGTCAAGCCATTTGAGTTCCATGCTGCTATTCTTTTAGAGCTAATGACTACTATAAGCATGGACAGGATCATGCTGTATTGATTTAGAAGCTGAAAAAACGTGTTTTTGAATTCATTAACGAAAGTCCTATTTCGGTATTATTTGTTGCTGCTTGGGGATAGTTGTGGAAAGTATGATGGGGTAAGGGTTGGTGTAGTTGAATGAGTGATGTGGTTGTAACTGGGTTAGTTAACCCATTTGTTCTATTTCTTTTTATGGGTTTGTTCTTATTTAAGCGAATTTATGGCTTTTATATCTTTGTAAACAGTAAAGCCTTCATAGTTACCAGGGTGTCTACCGTCACATAAAGCGCACTTGGCTGGATTGTCTTGTCTTTGTACAGTATATACTGTCGTATGGTCTTCCACATTTTACATAATTAAATGGCTTTCTGGAGTGAGTGTAGTGTTGGTAGCGCGTACACTGAATAATGCTGTTTTTTATTCGCGGTAGTTCTTACTTTTGTTCTTTATAGAAATTCCAAATCAAACATTTTATTGTTGTTTGGTTTGGGTTCTAGATCTGCGAATAACAGCCAAGGGATCCTTACTTACTCTGTGCTTTACATTAATAATGTTTCTTACTGAAATAGACCTTTCAGTTAATCCTTGATATCCTCAGTGGAGATTGAATGGTGTAAATCTTGATTTACCACCCGGTATGTTCTTTCCTGTTTAATCTGATATGTATGATGGATTATCCCATCATCAAGTAAGTGTTTGATGAGTTTTCTGTACGTATCAGTTGTAAGTGCATTTATCTTAAGTGTGTTGTTTGATAGTGTTTTAGAGTAATATTTTTCTTTTTCGATGATTTTGGAGAGATTAGCAGTCATAGCTTGAAAGTCATTGACTCCATAGATGCATTCCGGCGGAGGTCTAAGTTCTTTAGGATGGGCTTTTCCCTGTTTGGCGTTCGGTTGAAGGTAATTTTTGTTGCGTTTACAATAGCGGTTTTAGGCGAACGTTTCCTTTTGTGGCGTAGGTTTGCCAGAGGTGTTTGCTATCGTTATATCATCATCTAAATTCATAATTTCATCATCAGAGTAGTTTATACTTTGCTCTGTATTGCTTTTGTGATTCTATGGGGCAAGATTTTGTGTAGGTATTTGATAATTATTATTATTGTAGTTTGGTGTAATCGTGGTTGGGGTTTGGGAAGGCAGTAGTTGATGGCTTGGGAGCATTGGAATGCGGATTTAGAGTATTTGTGGTAATTGAAAATTTTATGGAATTTGGCTTATCTGATTTCCGTAGATTGGATTTTGCATCATGGACATTGGATACCGGTCGTTGCAGTTGTACGTAAAGATATTGCATGACCGGGAAATAGCTCGGCTAGATTCATTCATGCATAAATAAAGAAACTTGTTTATGCAGGAAACACATGTTATTTAATAGGATATGAATTAAACGAGTTTATATTTTTATTCCGTTTAACTAACATATTAAATTATTGGGTATTCGGTCCAGTTACTCAAATTTTACTAATTCTGATTAGGTTTTCGCTAAATTTATTAGCTTATTCAGGATCCACATTATTAAGATAAATATAAAATTGAGCAAAATTAAAAACTTACAGAGCTATTGTTATAAAGGTTTTTATAAATAATAATAAAACATTGTTTTCTAGCAAGCTCAGTGTATGCAGCTCAGTTTTCCGAAAGGTGCCAACAATTCCCAAGGTCGCCCACGTGGAAGACGTATTTTTGGGCTGATCTCAATCTTCGCCTTGAGCTCAGCCTTGGAATTGGCCTTGTAGATTTTTATATTCTAATAAGGAGGCCCTAATGCTAACTTGTAGGACAGCTATAAGAACTAGCATTAGGGTCTGTGCTCTCTTTTCGTGGCCCCTTGGCTTGAAATAGTATCCTAATAAGGGGGCCCTAATACTAACTTGTAAGGAATTGGAACTTTTGTTAGGTCAGCGCACCCTTGCCGTAGACTCCATGGATGGAAATAGTATTCTAATAAGGGGGCCCTAATTCTCTCATACGACAAGTATAGGAACTTGTGTTAAGGTCTGCGCACTCTTCCTGTTGCCCGCTTGGCTAGAAATAGTATTCCAATAAGGGGGCCCTTTTCTTAGGATCTTCGCCCTCCTGACGTGGCTCATCTGTTGTAAAATTTGAATTTCTGTCGCCGTCTAGTTGTGTGTGGACTAATTAATATTTTCTGTATAAAGGTAGCGCCACCTAGCGGTATATCTCTAGGGCTAGTTGGGATGCATTTGCGTCGCCATCTAATGGTATATATATTAATGAATATTTTCTGTAATAAAGGTGGTGCCACCTAGTTGTGTGTTTGTAGCGCCATCTAGTTGTGTGTTTTTAAAATAGCGAATGTTTTCTGTAATAATAATAGGAGTTCATCGTGCAGACCTCTCTCTCTCGTCTCTCTCGGTTAACTGTAAAGTCTGATTGTAAGCCCTTGAAAGGAATTTGATGGCCGTCAATATATAATGACATATATTGAATACTGATGTGAAGGAAACTGAATGTATTTGAGGTATAATCACCGTTGAAGGTATATTTTCAACAAAACCTACGATGCATCGTGTAGATAACTAACCCAGGAAAACATTATCCAACGATTATCGCTTTCACTTTCACGTCGGTCCTTGCAACAGGGTATTTTGCGGTAGTTGTTTCTAAAGCTTTAGCGTGTGAAATTTGAATGGTGGGATTGTTCCACATAAGCCTTACCAGTAAACTAGTGTCCATAATTCCGTCTTGTAAGTTAAACCGTGCGCCGCCATTAGACTAAATGTCTCTTGATCGTACAGATTTAGCGTTTAACTCAACACTGCTTATGAGAAACTTTTCTTGATTAAACAAATCCGGCTGCACGTGACCAATAATCTCAATCTGTTTGCTGGTCGCTGCAAAGATTTTACGTTTTGAGAAACCGTTATTTGCGTGTTCCACAGTATTCATTTTCCCCGCTGGGTCACTGTGGCAAGAGGTACAACCTGGATGCGAGATCTTGGCATCCCTTCCATAATTTAGCAACGTTTCGATAAATGAGCGGTAGGCGTAGGTTTTGTTTGATTGTGACACTATATTCTGATTTAGGTGAACCTCCACTTGTAAGAAAAGCGAATGCATCCAATTCTTTACCGGGGTTACAACATCAACGTCAGTAAGTGCTGTATCGTCTTGCCTTAGAACTTTAGCTGTGATGTACATGGTCTGACTTAAATCTATGTAATTGTTTCCTTTTCCTGGCACTAAAAACTCTATTGGGGCGTCATCACTAAGAGCTGATAAGGACTTGATATCCTTTACCACTCTCAATACTTGTCTGCGTCGAAAGTAAAGCGGACAAATCCAATTCGGACATAAATGGTCATACACAGAAGCCATTATTGTTATCTTGAAAATATATTGTAGTAAGTAGGTTTCTTCTTCTTAGCAACAGCTCTCGGTAGGGTCTGGTTATTGTCGGTCAGACGTACTCTTTTATAGCCCGAACCCTTTACCATTTCATCGATCTTCTAATCGTCTTTGTACTTAAGATTTCTACTTACCTCGTGAAATCTTTCTTGAAACGATTCCTTAACAGGTCGATCCTCTATAACGTCACCAAGAATGTTGGCACCCGTTCCAAGAGCTTCTTGTCCTATAGCTTTTGCACCAGACTTAAATAGCGGTATTACACTTCTAGATACACCACCTAATCAGCCTCCTATTCCGTGACCACGTTGATATGGCGCGCCTCTGTAGATGGAGCCGATACCGTTACCGGTCTGATTCATATAATATTGTTGATAAGGACAAACCATTATTGCACTTTCTTAAAGTGTAGCTTCAGACACGACGCGACATCCCAAACTCGAATGGCATTGCTGCACCTGTATCTGTTTTTACATTAATCTCGATATTTTCAAATTCCCGTGTCGTCACTGGCATGTAGTGTTCCGGCGAGAAAACCACATCTTTATGACTCCCGTAAGCACAGTTTTCGAAGTAATATTTATTATACGCATACTGTAATTTGTGGTTCAACGATGTCGCAATAAACAAACATCCGCGTGGGTAATCCTATCCTTATACCAGCGGGGTGCAAGGGTATTGGTTCCATAGCTATGTTTTGATACGGCCGATAACCCAACTGTAAAGCTAGGCGCTGTGAGAATCCGAATAGCAAGAGGTTTTTAATTTGGTGGTGACGCGTTTGGTTAGATTATGGTATTCGATTGCTAACAATTGACTTATTATCTCGTGGTTATTTAGCTCGTTGGCAACTTCTTCTATGTAGGCATAATTCCCCGAAGCGAAACGTAACACATACAATCTATCCTTGATATAAATGATTTTCTCGTTGTCATGTTGAAAATGTGATGCAGCCTTTTTAAAAAGTCTTTAGTACATCCTCTTCTCCTACAGGTGGATCATTAAATTAAATTGTCTGTCGCACTTACACCGGCAAGGGAAAAAACAAGGAACTGAATTTCCGAATTGCCTACAACCCATGAGCCTGTTAATCTTATTCGTTTTGGCAGTTGCGTAATAAAACTTGAGGTCACATTGTTGGGAAAATGCGCCATGGAAATATTACTCAATGAGGTAAGATAGAACGCCATATTTTTGTATACATCTCAGCTGGGAATATTATTAAATTTGGCACTGTATCCACGCCACTTCACCAGGTATTTGTTATGTCGTCCGTGACCCTTCTCTGCTAAAATATTGTCGACTTTGAATAGGGTGTCTTTATCAACCGTAACAACTTGCAATTCCTCCTCGTTATTAAGATCGCTTATGCGGTAAACTGGCGGTCTTCTTTTTATAATTACACTAATTGTAAAAACTTCCTCACTCCAATTCGTTTCATATCCCTTGTCAAAGGTGTACTTAGTTCTGGCGATCCCAACATGTTCACCGGATTTATATTTAGGATAATGTGATTTGCCTAAGCCTTTTGCGTACAGGTCATTCCACATTTCCAAAATATTTTCATCGTTTACAGCCACAGGGACCATCTTTATATTTGAATCAGGGCTAAAGCAGCTTTTTGAGTACATCAATACACCTGTAGAAATTTTTGTAGGTGAAATAACGCCACATCTTTATTTTCAATGTTTTATTGAATCTTTCACCTACAGATGCTTTTACATCTGGGTTATTCGTTACATATAAATTGATATTTTGTTTGTTGAAAAAGTTTTGTGCACTGACCGACACAAACTGTTTGCCTTTATCCGTCTTTAGAGTTGCCGGTGTATTATCATTTTCCTTAAAAATACCTTGAGGGCCGAAAATCTTGGTTCTATAGCGTAGCACATGTGGAGTATTCTGTTTTAAATCAAATAATAAATATCCATGCGGGTTTGAAGGGGCAAATATTAGATTGTGAGGTGTTGTATCTGAGCTCTGTCTGGGTTCTTAAACAAGATTATGTAATGAGCATTGAGAGAGATTACTAGCTGCCCAAGTCCTTTATGAAATATGCGTTACTTTAAGAAAAACATACTTAGGTTTCTATGATGGTAACCCTTCGTAAAAATATCAACTACCGAACCATTATATTCGCGCATTAGATATTCAATTATTATTAAGACCGGTTTTTCACCGCCCAATTACCCATACATGGTAGACCCTTCTGAAATTCCACTGGGAGGTCTTTGAATAACGATTTCCACTCGCTGTAAAACCAGATATTTTTTTCAAAAGCTGTATCGCAGACAGTTTCGGTATTTTTTAGAAGATCAACGATAAAATACGATTTCCCACAATCCGATGGCTGCACTACTAGGGTACTCCGTCATCATCACGACTTAAATACCAGATGAAAAGATCCGCGACCACAGGTATTTTCTACTTTTATCGTGCTTGTTTTTTAATTTCAAAATAATGCTATTGTCTTCTTCTAATCACTTACTAAAAGCCAACACTTGTTTTTAAATCATGCATTAACAATAATAGTTATGAATTTGTTGTATATCTAATTTATAACACCTAATTACTTGCTTAATTACTAATTTATTTTAAAGTAATCTTTGCATGTATAATGCTGAAGGTTGACTTCAAGGTGAAATCGCTACACATAAATACAGGTTAACTTAACTTAAAAATGATTCCAAGGCCGCCACTTGTACAAGATATCAATAATAAAGTTTAACCATTTTGATTCATATTTAATTAATTTTAGACTTACCTTGTGTTATATTAATAGACACAAATACATGTTAGCTTAAAAATTCCAAGCCCGACCGCTTCTATAAAATAACGATAATACAGGGTCATTTCAAAATTTGAGCTAACACTTAAATTAAACCCTATGAATTTTTTTGTTGCTAAATTATGCGTGGCAACAGAAATTGCACAGGACATAATCGATATGTCTGTGGATTTTGATATTTTTTTAAATATGTAGCTATTTCAGAAATATTTGATAAAAATCAAAACTGACCAAAATAAATATTAATAACAATAGATCAGATTAAATAAAATCATTTTTATTATGAAAAAACACTTTTTAACATAATCACCTTTACATGTCTTACCTTATCTATTGATTTCTCTTTCCCTTATTAGAATACAAACTCAAATTTCGCTGAAAGGGGGTCACGACAGGAGGGCGCAGACTCTAACACAAGTCCCTATACCCGTCTTATAGGTTAGCATTAGGGCGCCGTTGTTAGAATACTGTTTCCAGCCATGGGGACACAAAAACTATTTAATGTCGAAGTATCGTTAGATTTCTTGTTTTAAAGTTCACACCATGTTGCTCGCTGGCTTTTTTATAATTTTTTATTATTTTAAATTTATTGCTCGTAAACTACTAAAGAAAATTAAATAAAATTTTGGTAAATAAAAAGGAACACAAAAAAGAACTAAAATATGCAAAAAAATACAGGGCGTATATGTATATGAGAAAATATTTTCCCGAAATACACTCATAAAACTGTATAGGACTGCGTTCGGAAGAAATTCCTAACTTAATTGGTGTATGAGCTGTGAATTCCTGATGCAGTACTGCTGAAAGGCCCTGTACACATTACATATATGTGTATGGTGGGATTAGGATGGGTCCGGTCAGGATAGGATCGGAAGAAATGGAGTTGGAGTTCTGAGGGGGAGGATATTATCCCAGTTCTTGCCTGTATAGCCGCAAGTGATGTGCGTATACGCAGTGATCATGCCGATATATGTGTATGAGGAAAACCGTCAGATATAACCTCATACAAGGTGACGAGGATCGAACCCGTTACCTTCCGAATGCTAACCAGACTGTATTACCACAGATTTAACTAGCACGGTTAATTGTTAGCCATCTTGACATCATTAGCAAATTATGCTGGAAGGGCTAGAATGTAGTCTTTCTGCATGGTATGGTTTTACAATTACGAATTACTAACCCTATATTTTCATTACAATATTACATAACACTGCGATTTGTTATACATTTTTCGTATTAAATACGACCATATGTTAACAGGCTAAGCAGTTTTTTTCCATATTCATCTTTAAATACGTATAATTAATAACTTACATGTAATGTTTATAGAGTTAGTGTAAAACATTTAACCACATTTTAGTGTTGTACGGAGCTCGTAACATTAGTAGAAAACGTAACTACAGTAAATTATAAACGTGTAATTTTGAAACCAACTATTAATCACATACACTTATTGTTATTTTAGAAAATCAAAGACACTTAAGAAAAATTTAAATATTTGTGTTTTCAACTGCTTATTTGAAATGCTTTTTAGTAGAAAACGGAACCCAATTTCAACTTCAAAAGAAGAAAAACGAGTCACTAAACCGAGGTAGGCTTACAAAAGGAATAGAATATGAACTGCTTGGTTTCAGTGTTGCCATTAAGTCAGTATATGTAAATGTGGATAAATACAACAACAAACTAGTAAAGGTTAACGTTTTGTGTGCAGTCATTTACAATTTCATTGAACATAGTACTTTATACAAGAGAATTATCAATATGAGCTTGTTGCATATAATTCACGCATCATTCACCATTTGAAATATGTGACTGAACTTGAAAGTATACGTTTTTATTGCAACTTAATGTAGGTGAACTTCATATAATTCAACTTCAGAAGTTGGCTGAAATTGCAGGTTGAAAACGGAAACGGTAGTTCCCTGTTCTTAAAAGCCAAACTAGTCGGAGTCTAAAGTCACAAGCAGATCATAAAGGGTTATTACACTTTGGACTTTATTTTATTATACTAGAAATAAAGCTGTAAAGGATATAATATTTTCTACTATACTTATATACTTCACTTCAAGAATAAAAGGTTCGTAGGCTTAGTTAATGGTATTTAATTTTCTGGTAAAAGAAATTGTTTAATTTAAAGAAAGGCTATTGATTGAGTAGTCAGACAAAAATTTTCTCCTTTTTTCTCAACACAACCTTTGTTGATTGAGATAGAATGTTTATTCGTCGCTGGCAACTTTCTTTTCAAATTTTGATTTTATGATCTATGAGATTGCTTAATCGTCTCAATGCTAAATTACTTCTTAGTTATTAAAACTTTGAGTAATTGACGTACTAGAGAATTCATTAGTTAAAGGGTCATAACTTTACTAATTGTTATTACTAGTCTGAAGTACAATTCATGTTCGTATTCTAATTTTAATTATAGCAGTAATAAGTGATATTAATTATTTTTTTATTTTTCTAGAGTACTAAGCAAGGGAGATTTGATAAACACGTGTAATACAAACACGTACAGATAAGTACCTAGAGCACTAATATGTAACGTTGGTTTAAATTTGATAACGTTCCATAAACGAAATACGTTTCTGTAACTTTTAAGTAGAGGGAAATGAAATGTATTTAAAATTCGTTAATGGTAATTATTTCCTTACTATTCCATTCTCACCATTACAACCGTTCACTATTAACCCTAGGATGCATAAACCAGGCCCGGAGGCATTTTAGTTACTCATACTTAAAATAATTTCAATCGGCTTGGGCATTCCAATATTCTCTAAACACGTCTTTATTCAAAACACACGTGAATTTAAAAATCTAAAAATAAATCTTTTCCATTAGTTCCCGGGATTTACATTTATTATAATTTGTCAGGCACTGCTGCGCGGAATTATGCGTGTCTATGCAAGTTGAAACTTGTATTACTGATAGATGTATAAAAGTAGGCGCATCTGATTTTCATGCAGTTGTAATAAAAGTTGCATTAAGTGAACTTGTGAAACACATAATAATAGCGTCAAAAAAAGAATGTGAAAAGCGTGAGATTTGGTAACGTTGTCTATGAAGAAACAGTGTCGTAATGGGCAGCTGAAAGTGATGATCAGCCTTTTGAAGAAAGTGATGTGCCAGAAGTGGAAAATGATGACAAAGAAGGCACAAATTTCGAATTGATTTCTGACGAGCATTCTAGATCTATTTCTGATGATGTTGACGATATTGGTAATTCTTCAACGAGTGGTTAAATTGCTCCAAGTGATCTGGATTGGAGTTTGAAACCTCCAACAGAACATAAAATTCAACCACCCAATATTATTCGGCGTGCGCCAGGACTAGCAAGAAAACATAAGGCTGCAACACCAAACGAAGCGTTTCAGTTATTTGCAACTCCAGTTATTGCACAAGAAATTGTGAACTGTACTAATTTAGAGGGGACACGTGTTTACGAAGAAAAATGAAAACCATGGAAAGATGTAACTGTTCATGAATTTCTTGCATTCTGCGGTTTACTTATTCATGTGGGAGTTGACAGAAGCTGGGATGTTCCTGCGAGAGCAGTATATTGTTGTGAATTTGACAGTCCTATATACCGAACCACAATGTACGTATGTCGCTTTGAATAAATACGAACATGCGCCAGATTTGATGACAATAGAAGCCAGAATGCGCATTTATAAATCGATAAGTTAGCAATGGTGTCCTACATTTGGGATTTATTCGTTCAGGAATGTAAAACCTGCGTCATACCGGATACTAAAGTAACTATTGACGAAAAACTCATTGGGTTTAAAGGTAGATGCAGATGTATCCATGGTAAGTTACTCACGTAAAGAGAAAAATTGCGTAATTTTATTAAGCACAATGCACCACGATGGATCTATAAACAATGGCGCTACGAGAAAGCCTGAAATCATCACTCATTATAGTAAAACAAAGTGAAATTTTTTACGTCATGGATCAAATGGTGTCGACGTACACGTGCAAGAGGTAAAGTAAACGATAACCCATGACATTACTCTTCATCATTGATGTTGCAGCAGACAACGCATACATAGTCTTTACGAAGGAACATCCAAACTACAACGTATGAGTGACTTATAAATGCAGATTGTTTTTGAAAAATTTAGCCAAGGAACTAGTGATACCACATATGAAGAGAAGCCTACGACGTAGTGTCCGGGTGTCGAACTAGATTTTTTGATATTTCTGGTCCGCCAGCCCCTCAAACAAGTGCAACAATTAAGAGAAATATATTCTCAGTGTGCCCAAAAAATATTGATCGTAAAAGCAAAATGAAATGTAATGGTTGTAAAAATAACATCTGTAGTGGGCATAGTGTGAGATTGTGCACTATATGCTTCTCTAATCACTAAAAAATTTTAAACAATAATGTTCACTTTCATATTTAATCCTACGTGTGTAATGTATATGTATAAATAAATATAAAATTTTACGTCCATAACCTTGTTTCTATTCTTACTATACGTGATTATGTATAACGGGCCTCAAAAGTCCGGATTAAGTAAATACCTATATTTTATTGTTTAAGTATTCTAGGATCAATACTCAACCCGTAGAATTAAATTCATATTACTAATAGGACAATACTCCGATTTTTGAGGCAGTATGGAAAGCCATACACAATTTACGGGATCATTTAATTTTTTATTCAACTAAATCTCATTACTGATTACACATAAAAAGACATTATGTAAGGGTGTCTTCCGGTTGCAACATTCCAACTTCGTGGCGGAATACGGATGACGGTATATCGGTTCAGAGGTTAACAGGAGTTAAAGGTTCCCTTTGATGCCACCAAAAGATACATAGCAGTCCGATTGTCTGTGGGCTAATACTGTTCTCTTAGACAACCTCCAAACGGGATGCTCCAAGTACCTCGGTGGAAAATAACTTTAGGGTTCAAACGACGGTTGAAGATGTTGTTAAAACAAAATTACCTCGGACGGAAGGGCGATTAGTCCTCCACCAATGATTGAGGATGACTCAATGAATGATCCTTAACAAACACAAGCTCTCTTTAATTAAATTAAACTTATGCTGTTAAAATATACCTAAACAAACAGTTATCCAGTGGTGATCAATTTTCACTATAAGTGTTAATTTAGATTAGCATCAAAATTAATTTGCGAGGCATTTTCTACTAAAGTAAATGTGATTCAGTAATTTACGATACTACTTCACCTCATTATATACGCACGAAAGCAATAGTTTGCTGATTTACAAAATATACCGGAACAGTTGGGAAGCCTAATATAACCTCCGCCACGATGGTGGTGGGAAGACGGGGATCCCAATACACCCTGTGTTCATGCGTTAGCGTCAGAAGTTGTTTTAATTAAAATTATTCCAATTATTGATATTTTTACTACATCAATGTTTCTTACGTTACAGCGGAGGAACTGGTATAAAAAATTATCACTTTATACCTAAAAAATAATTGTTTACACGCCTTAATTGCTAATTACCAATAATTCTGTCAACTCAGAATTGAAAATGACGTATGTCAGTTGCCTACATTTCACATGTGTTAGCGGTTCGATATAATTTGTATATTACATTTTATATTACACAATAGTTAGTAGAGTAACCATCAAATCGAAACACTGGTATCTGAAACCTTTAGTTTCACATTAAGCTAAGCTGTGGCAATAATTTTCGATCTGCGACTCTCCAGTATATGTTTCCATTTACACAACGCTTACTATACGGGTTAGTGTAGATGTTGCTACTTCAGAGCATACATCGGCTATTGGAGGTATTCCGGTCTCACAAGTCGGGTACTTCGCTTCTCGACAGTGATAACGAAAAGACCGTATGTTTTGCAATATGTATAAATAGTGAAATAATTGTTTACGGTATTTTCTCAATTTGGGACAGATTATGTATACCGGATGATTCTCAAAAGTGAATCCACCCTATAGCATTTCTATTATTGAAGCTAGGAAACTAAATTTGGAAACCGTATTGTATATAAGAGATAGTCTTCACGTGCTTCCGGTTTGACTGCAAATAACACTAACTTTTGACTTTTAAAAAGCTCTCAATTGATTGTTATCAGACATGATGTGCCTCAAGATATACGGATATGTCGAAAAGGTACATTTATCTCTTACATAAACTTGCCAAATTTCGCTTTTCCAGCCTCAATAATAAAAGCTTATCGAGAAGGGCCACTTTTTAGAATGACCCATGATTATTCAGCCTTTGTACCAATTACAGGACATTTTTGATATTGTTTTTAGAGCTTGTTATAATTAATATTGCTTCTACGAGCAGCGAAAACGTATCAAACCTTCTCTGAAGACAGTTCAGCTCGGCAGCAAACATTTTGAGCAAATAATTATGGAATAGTATTTGGAGAGTGACGATTAATGCTACACAGCATTTTATTGGAAGAAAAAATAGGAACCATAAATGGTTAAAAATGCATGATTCGAAGTCAGAAAAAAACCTATGTTTACTAGAATGTGAAGCATTACTAACTCCCACCTGATTCTTCTGATAGATGAATATAAAGCAATCTTCATATCCAAAAGATCTACACCACTGTTACACTTCGTTTTAACTATTAAATGTCATCGTACGTATTTTTAATTTTCTTCCATACTTTCAGTATATTTATTCCACAATTTTCATTACTATATGTACTTCGCAGTTTTAAGAAATGGAGAGCTATTTCACCAACGGTATTTCTGAAATGGGATGGTTGAGTTTTACGCTGTCAACTTCTATTGCATTTTCGTTTCGTTTGATGTAAAAGGTGGTTCTCGTGAATGAAATAAGCAAGCTTTAAATTTTACTACTTTTCTAACTCGCGTAAAGTGTGATTTTATCATAGCTTAATATATTAATGCTTTGACTTTATGAATTTTCTTCTGTTAATACGTTTGGACTGATATATATCTTGAATTCTCGTGGACTAGGTATCCCATGCTTTGATCTCAATACGTTACTAATTATGCTCATTTTTAGCTACCTACAAAAATACACCTAACGACGGATTCATTATAATTGGTGAAGCAATTTCTAAAACCAATATCTTCGTATTTCTTTAAACTCATGCGAATGTTAATTAACAATTTGTATTTCTACCATCTCTTATTAGAATACTAGTAAGCAATTTATACTTGTTTTTTTATCTACAGCCTGATGAATTCAGGGTAAATTTCAGAAGACCACGGTGTTAATTTGATTACTTTCAATAATTTCTTTTAGATCTTCGTGGGGGTATATTCTACCGACATATTTACTACCGCGTGGGCATGCTCTAACCGCACGTTAACAATCGTTTGGACGTGCTGCTCGACTGCGAAGCCAGTATTCGCCGCTATATGTTCTTTAAACCTGAGGAAGCTATTTTAATCTAAGTGTTAAGGTTTCTCTATTTAAGTACTATTAAGAGCTACATTGTAATGAGTTCAAATCGAACCAACATAAAATTCCTTGCACTTACATTCACACTACACCCACATTTGATTTTCATTCTTAATTTGAGCTCTTACTTAAATTTTTTGTAACTTAAATTAAAAACAAAAGGGTCTTTATAACCATTTGTGAAATCTGTCTCACCAAACAAAATGTATCGAGTAAATTAAGATAAAAAGATTAGAATACGTTTATTGACAAGGAATCAGCTAGAAATAAGGCCATATTTACTTTAACCTTATTCATTTCTAAACTGGGTGATGAAATTTGACAAAACTATACTTTTCCAATTGAGGGTCATAAATCTCCTGCTTGTTTCTTTTTTAATTTGGTAAATATAACTACTTAGTTGACCTTCATCGTATTTTATTAACTATTGTGTGCTCTACTTGTAATTATACATTTATGCAATTGTATGTACACAACTTTCTCTTTCAGGAAACATTAATCAATTATCTAATAAGCACAACCTTAGTGCTTTCTTCCCTTCCAGAC
>JARFJB010000019.1:270000-272500 GCA_036346205.1 Vesta saturnalis | reverse complement strand
AACAGTGGAGCTGGATCTTTAATAACATTTGTTTAGAGCGAATTACAAAATTGTTACCACATGCACCAGAGAATATTCTTAATACCATTTTTTGTAATTATACGAAAGGATGCGGTGAAAATTGTGAATACGGAAAAATTGATGTATCTTGCTCTATTGTAACCACCTCAATTGACTTCCGAGCCATAGAAAACACGATTTTTGCAAAAAAGGTCTGATTTTTGTGACATTTGACCTTGAATAATTTTTTATGCCTGGCCGCCATCGTTCTCTATTTCTAAGGTGTTGTTTAAAACAACAAAATGAAGCGATTAGAAAAATTGCGACCTCTACTTTTTTGGACCGAACACCTAAAATGACTGGTATTTTAAGTTCAGATCGGACATTACCGAATATCGGGTGCAAAATTACACGTAAACGGGGGTTAGCAAATTAGGTTGGAGAATTGTAAGCGCAAAATAATGTCAGTATCAAGAAATATTTGGTGTGAAACATCATACGACCTTCCAGCCTACAAAATGGAACTAAAAAGAAGTGAAATAATTAAATTATTTGTAGGATAATTATGAAACATCCTTTATAATAAGTTCGTGTCAAACAAAGGTTAATTGGCATCTAGATGCTAACTTAAAAAATTAAAAGAAATGAAATCATTCTAATCCTAACTTTTTTAGTATAACTACCCAACCCCCTTCATACGTTGATAACGAAAACAGGCAACAATACAATAATCACAAAACAAAAACAATAATCTATGTCAGAATGGCGTTTAAAACTTCATGTCACATAGAGAGTAACACACACACAAATGCATGTTAACTTAAAACAAGTTCCAGAGTCGCCCGCTTCTGCAAGATATCAATCACACTGTCTAATCCTGTTCAGAAAACACCTAATCCTTTTGAGAAAACACTTAAATTTTACATTAGGAATATTTTTGGCGCTAAATTACGCGTCGGGTCGTTCAAAAAAATTGCGTAATACATAAATATTGTTCAATGTCTATATATAGATATTTTAATATCTTTGAAATATACAGCTGCCTTAGATATATTTCATAAAATCCAAAAACCCCACCTAGTAAGCCCTCCCACTCCGCCTATGGATTTCTCGTCAAGCAAGCTTAAATACAAAATTTTAAGTTCGTAGGTGTTTGGTTCTGGAGTTATCGGGGATACTGACATACGTTGACACACAACTCACACACTCGCACACACACACGCACACGCACACGCGCACCACACGCACACGCACACGTAGACGAACACGTACACGCACACGCACATGCACACGCACAAGCACAAGCACATGCACATGCACACGCATACGCATACGCACACGCACACGAACACGCACACGCACACGCACACGCACAAGCACACGCACACGCACACGCACACGCACACGCACAAGCACACACACACGTACACGCACACGCACACGCACACGCACACGCACACGCACACGCACACGCATGCTCACACGCACACGCACAGCGCACACGCACACGCACACGCACACGCACACGCACACGCACACGCACACGCACACGCACACACACACACACACACTCACTCGTACACACACACACACACGCACACGCAAACATACTCGCACACGCACACGCACACGACGCGCACACGCACACGAACAGCACACCACGCACACGCACGCACACGCACGACACGCACAACGCACACGCACACGCACACGCACCACGCACACGCACACGCACACGCACACGCACACGCACACGCACACGCACACGCACACGCACACGCACACGCACAGCAGCACACGCACACGCACACGCACACAGCACACGCACACACGCACACGACACGCACACACACACGCACACACGCAGCACCACACGCACACGCACACGCACACGACACACGCACACGCACACGTACGCGCACACGCACACGCACACCCACATGCACACACACGTACACGCACGCACACGCACACGTACACGCACACGCACACGCACACGCACACGCACACACCACTACACACACGCACACGCAAAAACCACAGCACATCCACAGTAGCACAGCACACGCACACCTCAACACGACACAGTACACGCACGCACAGCACACGTACACGCACACGCACACGCACACGCACACGCACACTCACACGGACACGCACACGCACACGCACACGCACACGCACACGCACACGCGCACGTACACGCACACTCACACACCAAAAGTTGTATAATGAACCAACAAGTCAAATTTTCTACAGTAAAAGAAGTCGACTGCATAACCTTCTATACCTGGAAATCTATGTGTAGGTTGGGAGGTGAAAATGATTATGTTTACAACATTTAATCAAAACATTTCGTTATATAATTCATTTTCCCCTTTGTACGTTCATAACGAAAACAGGCAACATTGTATTAACAGAAACAATAGTCTATGTCAGAATGGCGTTTAAAACTTCATGTCACATAGAGATTAACAGACACAAATGTATATTAACTTAA
>JARFJB010000019.1:215000-267500 GCA_036346205.1 Vesta saturnalis | reverse complement strand
GTCGAATTTTCTATGGTAAAAGAAGTCGACTGCATAACCTTCTATACCTATATATTTATGTGTAGGTTGGAAGGTGAAAATTATTATGGTTACAACATTTAATTAAAACATTTCATTATATAACTCTTTTTCGTTCATTGTTGCTGTATGTATAAATTAAAACAAAATAGCTAGCTGCTATGATTTGGTTTTCTGAACTTTATAATTAAATCATATTCAATCAACCGAACCAAATTTTTGGTAGAGTTGTTAATATTAGACACAGACGTAACATGGTATCTCTAGACCTTTACAGTTGTTTTATTTTTGAAATTTTTATCCTTAGGATTCGATGTTTAATACATTAAAAAAAAACTATATGAGCTTAATTTTATTATTCTGCTACAATGAAATAACAGATTAAATTGGTTTGATCGGAAACAGTAAACACAAACGACCATAATATTTCATTAGCTTTCTATTTTAGTAATCAACATATGAAATTAATTGTGGAAAATCCGTATATTGAAATAATGATAAACATTTGTTCGTAAAAAACAATTTAATAGAGTTATTAAAATAGTTGTAATTATGCGATTTGTATAGGCAGTTTTCTATTACTAGAATTCTCAATGCTCATTTCTTATGAGAATTGCGTTACATATTTCCTTCCATCGTAGACTCAGTTACAGAGATAAACGAATTTTAATATAAGAGGACTACATAAATATTATAATTAACAAAGTATACACTTTTGTTGTCCAAACACTTGAGGTTGCAAATATTTTATCAAAAGTTTGATTGGGATTATTTCTTTAGGTAGGCGTTTAATACAACCTGAATAGCTGTGAATTAGAATGTTGGTGGAAAAGAATAGGAATAAATGTAATTATCGTACCCTGAAATATTCCTGAATTAACATTAAATATGTTAAAGGAATGACCATCGAGTAGGGCATAGATAGTTCCATTTGTTAAAAAATCTACGGTCCATGCAAACAGTTTCTGGAACTCATTAACAAGTGTAATGTACAAAACCTTATCAAAATGGATTGTTGGGGAAATAACGTACAATATCTCGGCAAACTCGATATATCTGTTCCAGATCTGGATGACGTAGATAAGAATCTTTGGATTTGCATTGTCGAAAACTATAGTTCATGTTATTCAGTAACCAGTTATTCTCGAAGTATTTCTTGAGGTAAGAGTTAACGCACTTCGGCGTAAAATTCAAAGTAGGGATACTGATATGCATTTATCCTTTTGGATCCCTTGTGGGTATCGTTTGCACCTTATCAAATTTTACAATATACTGATAGTATACTGTTATCGTGTAGTTTGAAAGATGCTGGTATGAACAGGCATGTGTTTTGAGGACAATAGACGGTATACCATTAGTACCACTAACCTGCTTGACAGCAAGGAAGGTTAAGATCTTCCTGGCTGATATTGATAGACGGATTACGTGTAGAATTAGCAAAAAATTGTTTAGCAAGTAGGTGTGCCCTTGTTTTGAAGGTAGATAGTGTTCCTTTATCAGTCGTTAGGAAAGGGAAGACTGTCTTGAAACAGTTTTGATTTATAATTTAATAATATAACATTGCCCTTGATGGAAAAGTTGAAAACATCTTTGGATTCCTGCCTTAAGTATATGTAGTAATATTTTGCCTGAATATTAGTCTGCTTGTTTTCGGAAGTTTAGAAAAATCGTTATGATAGGTAACAAATTTTACTTTATAGTATTTTATAAACCACGCAAGGAAGAGCTTCATTACAGCCGAGCGTTGGTTAACAGATCGAGAGCGAAAGTGCGATAATAAATCAAAAATTCATTAAATATTTCGATAAATTTAGCTCTAAAATCATTACCAAACGGTAATTAATCATTCAGTTTCAAACGAAAACTACGTCACAACAAAACTAAACAAACGATCGGAAATTTATAAAATCCTAAAATGTAATAAACGACAAAATTGGGGTATAATTCCTAAATTCGGGAAAATATACAGTTTAGCCTATAACAAACCAACAAATTCGCTTACCTGTTTAGTAACATCAGGACCATCAATGATGTCTACAATCGGTATATTAATTCCTATAAAAATTGCTTAAAAAAAATTGCAAAATATTACGGATACGCAAATAAGCTAGTTGTTCGGTTAACGATCTATTTACTTTACATTTACTTTACGGTATGTCTATTAAAATTTACCTTCAACTTCAACGAAAATAAATGATATTTTTCGAGCGTAACTATTTTATTTCACATGAACACAAATATAATAACGCTAATTCAATTACTCAAAGTATACTGTATAATAAATTGGTTTACCTTTAAAAGAAACTGTCAGCTGTACACAACAGCCAAAAATCTAAAACCTGAACCATTTTACTATTGATCCGCACACAAGATGCGATGAAACTCCAGAAGAAGTAATGTCCGGCACTGATTTAACACATAAACCCATTCCCTAGACGAGATCCTGTCGCAACACGACGACATTCAAGGTAAACTATTTCAGGAGGAACGAAGTCAATAAATTAACCACAAAATTAAGGGTAACGCAAATACTTTCAACGATATGCTACATTAAGCCTCCCGAAATGGGAGTAAATCAGTCGCTACCATCAAACCAACAAATCTTCGTCTGTACAGGAGCGCCGCAAACAAGAGTCTTGCCCCTACGACGTTCCTAACAAGACTGCCTTCAACCTTGTTCAGTCGCAGCCATTTTCAATAACATCTCCATACTATGCTAATTACCAACAATGTACTATATCCAGTTTTAAATTGCGTCAAGGACGAATTGAATTCCTGAGCCTAACTGAAAAAATATATTGAACCTTAAAATAACGTATATAAAATCCAAACTCTTTGTTTAAGACCAACATCTGATGCAAAATAAAAGGAGGTAGTTTGACGGTTACAGCCTAAATTCACAAAACATGCACCATACATCGTAATAATTTTATACTTAATAATTTTGCACGACACAGGTTTTAAATCCATTTAACAAAATTCACCAAAATTTGACATAACGATAATATTTATTTAAACAAAAACTAATCTACGTCTACTCTAAATGTAACTGTGTAAAAGTGTCACCTGTCTGAAATAAAACATAATTAAATCTTGAATTAACATTATTAGTGACAGCAAACAAAAAAAATCCTGTACGTGTTTACCCAACTGGAATTCTACATTTAGCTTGAAAATAAAAAATAAACATCCTCAAATAGCAACCAAAGATACAATTCTATCTCCATATCCTATACCTCTCAAACTACGCTTAATTTAATCGAAACGAAAATGTATTCTCGGAATTTTTAAATAACATACCAAAATATCTTAACTATTGAAAAAACTTTTTAACAATTTCAATACTCAATATATTTATACGTGAAAACGAAACATTTTAAATCTTTGACAATTAAAATCAAAATTTCGAAAAACGAGAAGAAAAAAAAATTATCTGAACTAACTTACTTAAAATTTTCACACCCGGTGACGCATTAGCATTGTGTATATTTTAATCTGAGACGCCAATATAATTATTTTGTTATATTAATAGAACATGCAACGTCGCAAATCGATTTAATGTTGTTTAGAGCAACACTTTAATGTGTGGTTGCCTGAATGATTGTCAAACGTACGAAAATCATGTATATAGTAGCAATAAACCTAAAAACATATGGAATCGATCATGGGAATTAGAAAAAAATTGTGATTTATATACTTCATTAACATGTCTCGTTCTAGTGGACATCACAGTAGGGAGTTACGTACGGGCGCCATAATGACACATATTATTCTTGTGCGAGTGGGAAAATTAAGCAGGTGAGAATATTAACGGTCAATTGACACAAGAATTAGTTACAATATTTTTCCGCAAATTATCCCTTAAAATTAAACTTACAATTTGAACAGAGATTAAGGTTAGCTAAATTACCCCTAAAATAATGTGCTTTAGCCATTAATTTTTGTTGCTTGTAAGTTATTTGATGATTAGTCGGTTTTAATTAAAAGCATCTACCGTTTAACATGTCAAAGGTATAGAAACAGAAATTTCATTTTAGTGGCTTGTTATGATGTGATAAATTGCACATTTAGATGCGTCAGCACTATAGTCATCTTGAAAAAAAATCGGCTGACAGGAATAGTATGCTCAGTATTAAGAACGATGAGTCGCTTACTTGTAGAAGACAAAGTTCGGAGACTAAGCTTCTGTGACTCTCCATATTGTTTGAGACGAGATAAACCCTTATCATTCGTGGTGCTTATACTATCTTTCAACCGATATATTTTTTTAATCTTTGGTTGAGCAAGCAAAATGATAGAAGAGTGATGGTTTCCATGGATACTAATACATAGACAAAATATACTTATTGTACTTACCGTTCGTACGCAAAATAATAACTTACTCGTTAGGTTTGCTTTTAGTACTCATAGCAACCAATTACGAAGGGTAATGTCATCCTACCAATCTAAACGTTTTAACCTTACTTGAATCGAAAGGATTGAGTAAAACGGGATACAGATGTGAAACTATATGCTAACCAACCATAACTCTAAACAAAATAAGGGGTGGTTGAACTACTATCCCGTACCTCAGCTAGAATGGGAACATGAGTATCTCAGGGCGCAGGGCTAACGGTAGGTAATTGGGGCATAATATAATGAATAGCCCACTCGGAACGAACTTATTTAGTGTTTTTGTACTAATACAAAAAAAGTTAGGTTATGTAAATGTGGTCTAATTATACTTTTGGGGTAAATAAATTAGTAATTAAAATTTTTTATTTTATTTTTGAGGATTACTTGAATTATTTTTAAGCACAATTTATTCTCTTAATGCTTGACAGGAAATAGGAAATTCTGTTATCAAAGAAACTTTGTCATTGTTATCAGCAACCTTCAATAGCGGGATTTTTAAATATTTAAATTGAGCACCGTTACAACGTAGGCATGGCAAACTGACAAAAACTAATCAGACAAAAAATATAATAATCTTTCAAATAAATGGCCCTAAATTAATCGAGCTATCTAACAAAGTTAATTGAATAATATAATGCTTTAACTATAACAAAGGGACAGTCTTTATTCATAATAAAATACTTGTCTTTTTTGGGGTTTTTAATGGTGTATTTTAAATTATACAATCTAAACGTTTCGATAACACTTACAGTTACCTTTGTCAGTAGTAATATCTATTAAAATTGTTAAATATGTTGAAAACAATTTTGTCAAAGCTGAAAAATTAAACCATAAACATCAGCCTGCTATTAATATAACAGTTTGAGAAACGTATGAAGCCAACTGTACAAATAAATTTTAGTAAAGAATAACTAGGTCATTAAAAATTAAATATTGTTAAACTGGCTTAACGATGACAAACTAGAACACCCTCTAACGGTAGAAGGCTAACAATTAAAAGTGTCAGCCAAAAAACACGTTTAACAAAATTTAATCAAGCTATGATGTAAGAGTAAAGCTGTGAAAAAGTTCAATTTCAAAATAATAGAAGCCTTCACAAACATAAATATGACATCAAACAACATAGTCCAGTTAAATATAACAGATAGATAGCTTTGTCAATAATTGCAAGTGTTATTAACAATGAAGAGCATAATGCAGAACGTTTTTTGTAATTTTTTGGTTGACCTAACATACAAAATCTCATGTTCTTTACGTCTTGTACCAAAGCTACGTTTTGTGGCTCCAATGTATTGTTACACGTCCAAACCGCACTAGGTGTTGTGTATGCTTACGAAATAAGCGGGTTACCAAGCCAGCTACAGTAGAAATGGACGTCGTTGATGTAAGGAGTAAAATGATAGAAGGAGTTTCAAAGACCTTACGCTTACCATAAATATACAACTCACAAAGGTTAGTCCAAGAAAAATTGTCTCTAGACGCCACCACAATCTTAAATTTTGGTAAAATAAATAGTCTTAGGCGGGATGGTAAATTAATCCTATCTGACTGTGGAAGACACGATTGCATCCTACTCAGTAAAACAATTCCCCATTTAAATTCAGTCTCACTTCAAAATAAATTGATTCAAAAGCATAAGAAAATTCTGAAATACAGGGTCGTCGTGAACTTATTGAACACAACCTGTACAAGTGAAAATTCCCAAATCGTAAAACGTTAACTTCAATACCTTCAAAGTATCCCTCTTATACTCGTAAATTTATATTTCTGTTATAAAACTTTGAATTAAGTAAATATTCCCAATTCAGAAAATTCTAAATAAAATAAACGAAATCGGTTTAATAATAAATTGTTATCTCCATAAAATGTTGATTGCTGAATAATTTAAACATAGAGCGGTTAGTGCTTGTATCATCATAATATCTCTATATTTTATTAATACTTCATCTTTAAAATCATATTTAGACATTCACTAATAGGTTTAAACTTTAATACTTAAAAACTGTAATTTATACTGAATAAAAAAAAAACAATAAGTACTTTGTTACTAGTGTTCTGTATTAATATTTCAAAGCTAAAATGCAATTTTGTGGTCGGTTTGGTTCATTACGCAATTTCCAATCGATCCTTAAATTCGAAAATACATATGAAAAGACTAATTTCAATCAGAAGGTGTAATCAGTTAGGCACACAATTGACACAAATAAACGCCAAAATAAGTTAAAGAGTGGATATATATGTATTGACAAATTCGCATGTAAATATATACAACTATGTGGTTTAAAGAAACCACCAAACACATCAATACGTTAAGACTAAAATTACCCAATTGCTAACTCTAAAACAACAAAATAGCTAAAGTTCGATTACCTTTCTTTCTTTGAATGAACCATAATTAACGCAACAATAACAAAAAATACACTTTAACAGATAATCGTACTTGTCCTGGCTCAATAAAATTTTAATTTAATTCTTGCGAATTACATTAATTAATCCTTTTTCGGTGCGGTAGTTGTACTAGATATGATTTGATTTCGGTAATCCTTTTAAATTCTTAGATGCACTATGCACAAAACACAACAGGTAGCCGTATTCGCCCTACGAACTCGACTGTAGTACTCAATAACGCAGTGTCTAGGGTTTGTTCGCTCGCATACCGGGTATAGGGGCTTTTTAGCCTAACATCACATCACCTTATGCTGTGATGTTTGCCCTTTCAAAACGTTTACCACAAGGAAAAATTGTTACTTCCATATATACATTAAAGTTCTTATTTGCTTTTATACAACCAATTGCTAACGATTGTACACATTCAATGTCAATGATGATCACCAATAACTTAACTAAACTGTATAAACTTTTATTTCTGTCACTTAAATGGTTACCTTCAGTATTCTTTCTAATAATGTTACGTCACGCGTGCCACAATTGAACACTAATAACAAAATATTTTCTGTGTTAACTTCTAATCTGCCTAAGCACTTTTTATTTTTTGAAAGAAGTCACTAATGGTTGCCTTCAACTCACAATATATTAAATTATTTATTTGTGAATGTTTATACGATTTATCACCTTATGGGTTAATGCAGTCGCTATACATGCTCTGCTAACACTATAATTTTCACAAATAAACTCCGACACTAACCATTCTAATGGTTATGCAACGCATCTAACCAACTAACTAACTAACTCACTCCTCAAATTTGACACTCGCTTATATACCTTCTGCCCACCATATTACACAATAAATTCGCTCTAAGATCAACATTCACCTGTCCCAATTGTGTATTTCGTGTGTTTCTTTGCCGTGTCGAAGGTTCCAACGTGGAAGAAGACGTCAACGATGCGCAATAGACATAGCCACCTTGAATTACTTTGTAAATTTACTAAAAACTTTCCCGAAGAAATCATCAATTGCAATTACATTCACACTGTATATTAACCAGGTTATCCCTCAACTTTTTACGCAAATCTCACATGTGGACGAATTCTATTTCCGCACAATTTAGCGAACTCCCTAACATTCTACCAACTTCATTCTTGAACATGTATTAAATTTTCCTATTGCACAATATTACAAAATTCCTACGAACAAAAATATGCATACATACTCCTTACTGCACGTTAGTAATATATCAATATACCATAAAATCACTCACTCATACATCTACAACCATTTCATTTAGTCGAAATTCCTCCATACACAGTATCAAAAGACCAGCAGCTTTACCAGTGCCGTATATTAAAATTTACTCACAACATTATTTCTCAACCAAATTTAACGCTTTCAAAAGGAAAATCTTTCTACAGCATTTAAATATTCCTTCACATGATAACCAATGCCTCACTAAATTCCAGTGGCGTATCATCTACACCAACTTACATTACGCATACACCAAAAAAAAAATTATTTTCATTCAAACTCACTTCAAATACATTCAAAACACGTTACATACGTTATCAAAATACTACACATACACGGTGAATCGAGCTAACCTTACAGTGTACTTTTCCACATGAACAAGGTAATTTATACACTGTGAAAGATGATTATGGGTTGGATACACCTTTAGGTGATCTGAAATGTTTTAATTTTTTTGTTGGTTTAAAAATAGTACTCATGCCATATCTAATTAGGAATTTTCAATTCTACCTATAACATTAGCGATAAAAGGAAGAAAAGTAGTACCAACATTAAGAACTGGTTTTTCTTTAGGTTATGTGTAGAAGGTGTAATAACATTATTAATATCTGTAAGTGAATATCAATTATCTTGTAAGGATTTTGTTAAATATTTATATTCATCCTTCAAAAATTCAGGGTCACATATTCGTTTTGCTCGATCCACTAAAATTTAGTTACACCAATTTTTTGACGTGGATGGTGGTACGATAGTTTATGAAGGTATCTATTAGTATGTGTCGGCGTTTTGTAAACCTTAAGAGATAGTGAATTATTATTTTTAGATATTGATATGTTAAGAAATGGTAAACTTCCATTAGTTTCTTTTTACAAACTTAACTGAATACTAAAATGTATACCATTTATAAAAACCAAAAACTCAAGCAGTGCCTCTTATCCGTATCTTCAAGTAAGAAATGTGTCATCTACATATCTATACCAAACTAAAGGTTTTTTAGGAGTATCTTGTAACCATCATGTTTAAAATTTTTCCGTGTAAAAATTAGCTATCACTGGACTAAGGGGACTACGAATTGCTACACCATCAATCTGTTCATAAAATTTACTATTCCACTGAAAATAAGTTGTGGTAAGACAGTGCTGAAAAAGAATGGTTATATTCTTTGGAAAAACATGATCAATGTATTCATAGTTTCTTTTAGAGGCAATTTTGTAAACACTGAAACAACATCAAAACTGACCATTATATCGCCCTTTCCAATTTTGAAACTATGCAATGGGTTTTTTTACCTATATGAGGTTGTAATAGAAATGCAAGGTATTTTTCAAGACTGTATGTAGGAGAACCAATTGCACAAACAATAGGCCTTAAAGGAATATTAGGTTTATGTATTTTTGGTAAACCATACAGCTTTGGTGAAATAGCTTCAGAGTTAGTTAGTTTATTTTGTATTTCTTCGGGAATAGATGATAATTTAATAAGTTCTTTAGTTTTTAAAGAATTTCTTTGTTGAAACTTTTGGTATTTCATGATAAGTCTCTGGACCCAACAATTGTTCTATTTTAATGTTATAATCGTTCATATTTAATATAACAGTTGCATTGCCTTTATATGATTTTAATATTATTATATTGTCATTGCGTTTAAGGTCAAGTAAAGCACGTCGTTGACGAAAAGACAGGTTGCTCTTTGGAGGTTTTGTTTTACGTAATATGTTAGCGGTGCTATATCTAACTTTATTCGCAGCAACAAACGGTAATGATTTAATGAAGTTTTCGATATTGGAAATTATATCTTCAACAGGTATTATTTTTGATGTTATCGCAAAATTTCCTCCTTTAGAAGGCGCTTCAAAATCGTAATCTGAAACAACATTATCACAAAGGTTTATAACTGTTTTTTTTTATAATCAATAGATGGTCTATTATTTTTTTTGTATAATTTATTAAATTTTTCTTTTTGACGTTGACATGAGACGTTAAAATTTATTTCTATAGATTTAAACGTTATAGAATCAATTTTATCTCAATCTTCTCTATTCAATATAGATGAAATTTCTAAATGTGAAAATAAAAGATTTCTATCTGTGTTATCCAGTAACATCATATGCGTCTGATTACGCTGAAGAGCATTTTCAGTACTTCTATAAATATTATTAGCTTGTTTGTTATTAATATTTCCTTTAATATACAGTATGTTCTCGTTTTTGTAAAAAAACACTATATGGGGTTTTGGTCTGCTTGCATAGAAATTATTATAAGTACAGGTCGTAGGTTCAAATCCTACTCGAGGTAAACTTTATATTTATGTATTTAATAAAATTGATAATAATTTTAATTGCATAGAAATTAGTTTCTACCGAATTAAGAATGTATTCATGTTTAGAACGCACCTGTGGTAACTAGATATATAAATATTGTCAGGTAAACTGCCCTTTTTGAACGAGATACCAAAAAATGTTGTTAAGAAAAAATGTAAAGAATTAAAAATAATGGACACGCGCCAAATTTCACCTAGATTTGAATAAGTTGGTCTCACCCTCAATTTTACGTACATCACGTTAAAACGAAAGCGTAATTTCAACAGCTTATAAACTTTTAAGCTGGCTACTCATTACACACAAGTGGGAGGCTGAAAAATGTCAAAAAATGATTTAATGTCAGATAAAATTGAAAAGCGCAATTTGTTGTCAAAGACGTTAACGTTGCAACAAAAAATCTATTTAACATAATGTTATGGCACAAGGGATAAAAGCTATCGCTGCATAATAGAACTATTTTACGAAAAGTTTCCTGGTGTTACAGTTACCCGTATGGGTGTAAAATGTTGGTAAAAAAAAATTGGAAACTGGTTCCGTAATCAATTTAAAGAAAAAGAAGATAGCCCACAGTGAAGAAGATGCTGCTAGTCTGTTGGTGTTGGATTTAGTAAAAGACCAGCCATATTGGACAACATTAGAGTCGTATTAAACACACCGAAAAACATAAAATAAATTTAAATCAAATTACACCAGAACTTTCCACTTCGAAATACCGTTTGGCTGGGTCAAGTGCAATTTTATAATTGGGAATAAGCGTCAATATTTGGTTAAAGTAAACGTATGATGTGCTATTTCTTACCATGGAATAAGAGGCCCATATTTTTTTAATGATAACGTTAATCAGCACACATACCTGGATATGTTGAGAAATTTTCTCCGCGATGGTTTAAGAGATATACCTCATGAGTATCGTCGCTCACTTTATTTTCTACATGATGGCTGTCCGGCCCATTATTCGATATTGATGTTGACTGGCTAAATCAAAAATTTGGAGACAACTAGATTGGTAGAAATGGTCCAGTTTTATGGCCTCCAAGGAACCCTGACCTGACAGTTTTAGATTCTTATTTGTGGCGTGTTTAAAACAAATTGTTTACATGGAACATTTACCTAATAATATGGAAATGTTAAAAAATCGGTGAATCTTTAACAATTCATGAAATCCGCAAGAGTTATAAGGAACTACGACAGAATTGAATTTTGTACTGAGAGGGTGGTGGGTTCACCGAACAGTTAAAAATGTTGCTGATTTGCTTTTAGATTCAAGAACACACTGTATTAATGTTGAAAATTTGATTACAAAGTTGTTCGTTATGCATCAAGCACAAATTTTTATTCCTTTATACATTTCTCGTAAAATTAATAAATCTTCTTTCCTTTGTTTTTACTTTATGAATACGCTGTATTAATGCTGAAGACTTAATTTTAGATTTGTTCGTCATAAATCAAGCACAAATTTTTATTCCTTTGATTTTGTTTGTAAAACTAAAAACAAAATCTTAACGTTTTCGTTTTAACGTAATGCGTGGTAAAATTAAGGGCTCAAATCGACGTGAAACGTGGCACTTGTACATAATTTTGAATTACTTACATTTTTTCTTAATAAAATTTTTTGATATCTCTTTCATAAAGGGCAGTTTGTAATGATCTTAAAATTCATCACCTATCAAAATTCTTTTCTATTTATTTCCTTAAACTGAATGTAGTATCGTTTATAAATCCTATCAGTTTCCCACTACTTTTCCTCCTCCTTGTGAAACTCCTATGAATATCCGCGCTTACCTTCACTCATCCCATTCGAGACTTGGGACTCGAACGAGTAGTATCGTTACTTAGCTTAAGCTAATTAATTTCAAAAAGTTGCGATTTCTGCCGGTGTCGTTTTCACGATGCCGCGCGGTTCCTAGAGGTTCGTCGACCCGGACGACTCCGAAGATGATTACGGTTTCCCGCCGTTGGGGATTCCAGAATCCACCTACTGCACCCAGTTGCCGTTTAGCTTGCTGGTCCAGCAAGCACGGAGCAACAACACACCACCGACCGTCGTTAGGAGCAACAACGCATCACCCACCGTCGTCGCACAGAAGAGACGACGGCCCAAGAAGACACCGCCGCCAGGCCCAGTAGAAGACGCCGCCCGGCTTGCCGAAGCACAACCAGCTGCCCCATCGACGTCCACCGCCGCCGCAGCCGCCAACGCCGCCTCTCAAGGAAGCAAAGGAAAAGATGCCCGTCCCGGATCCGCCAGCCCCGATGCCTTCGTAACCCAAAAGAAGAGGCCGAAGAAAACACCGACCGCACGCCCACCAACGCCGCCCCCGACGGGCAACGCGTACCAGGCGATTCAGGAGTACACCGACAGCCCTACAGCGATGGAGCAGACGCAGACCGCAGAAGACACCAGGGAGAAAGTACCCCCGGTAATCCTTCGTCAGAGGGAGAAGTGGGTCGCTTTCTCCCGCGAACTGGACAGAGAAAGGATCACCTTCACGAGAGCCAAGGCGAACAGCGAGGGAATCCGGATACAGCCTGCCTCACGCGAGGGCCGAGACAGGCTATTGAGGTATATGGATAGGTGTGGTACGCCGTACCACACCTATCAGGCAAGGAGCGAACGTCTTGCTAAGGTAGTAATACGAGGCTTGCCCGTAGAGCTATCCGAAGTTGACATTAGCTCAAAGCTAACATTACACGGAATTAAAGTAATCTCTTATTTCAGAATGAAGCAGCGAAGCCGAGCGACCCCCCTGGTGTTGGTACACCTACCAACCGAAGAGGACAAGAAGAAGATCCGAGAGGTGGAGTAAGTCGCCCGCCTCCGAGTCACCGTAGAAGACTTTCGGCGGAAATACGGCATCGGACAGTGTCATCGGTGCCAGGGATTCCGCCACACACAGCGGTGCTGCAGGGCGGCAGCACGCTGTGTCAAGTGCGCCGGCGATCACCACAGCAGCTAATGCACTAAACCCCGTACAGACCGGGCAAAGTGTATGAACTGCGGTGGGGACCACCCCGCCATCTACAGGGGATGCCCGAAGTTCCCTCGACCTCCGCAACGGAAGAAGACGGAAGGACCGCAGAGACCGAAGAGGACACCGCCGACAGCGGCGTCGTCTTCAACTGGGACCGGCGTCAGCTACGCCCGTGTGACGGCAGGCGCGGTTGAGAAAGCTGAAGTACCTAGAGCGGCTCCTGCCGTTCCCGAGACCACGCCTGCTCAGTCCGCCTTAGGGTTCAACGCCATATTGGGCCTCCTCGGAGGTCTCGATATGGAGAAGACCCTACCTGTTATCCGAAAGGTGGCCGCGGCACTCGCACAGGCGAAAACTGCGACTGACCTGTGGCGAGTAATCCTCACGCACGGTCAGGAGATGGTTACCCTTTTCGGGTAAACATACAAAGGTCCGACGCGAAGAATGACGCCCAAGGTTAAGTATAAAGTATCGACCCTATTAACTATGGTCTGTCTAACATGCCGCCTCTCCAATAGCGCTTCACGCTTTGGAATATTAACCCGACAACCGCACTGTAGAAACCCTAGTACTACAGTACGACTTATTTATGCGTTTACTAATACTTGTTTCTTTTTATTACAGATCAATCTGGGCATCAACAACAACAACCACATCACTCGACACCCGACTACAGGACATCCACCACATCCACAACTCCACAGCAATTAAACTCCACTGCTACCACAACAACACCGCAACACGTTGTCAACTGACATCACAGAAGAGCTACAACCCACCATCAACATACAACCCAGTGCTGAAGGAGGAGCAGATCCTCGAGAAGCACACCAAAAAAAGAAAAAATAACACACCTACAGATGTTATATTTCATTTATATGTTATTTATAATCTGTAACTTGTTATATATGAATTGTTAAAACCTCAAGATGAATATACGTTTTTATTATTATTATTATTTCACTTATCCTACCGAGCTGGTAGCGTAGTGGTGACACAACTAGCTTAGCATTCGGGAGGTAATATACTCGATTCCCGTTACCGTCTACCCTGTATGAGGTTTTTCAGGGGTTTTTCGTCATGTACATGTAGCGGCATGGTCACTGCATATATGCACACCATGTGCGGCTACTTAGGCAAATGCTTGGGTAGAATTTTCCCCCTCAGAACCCTAACTTCGTTCCTTCCAATCCTATCCTGACAACTCCCATCCTTAATCCCACCATTCATATATACGTAATGTATATAATGTATGCTGGGAATCCGTGTTTGTGGCTGAAGGAGCTAGAAAAGCTCGATCAGCCCGCCCTCCCCTTTGGGGAGGGAATAAAATACGTAGTCTTTTCTTTTCTTTCTTTTTCACTCATTCTATTCTATTTCAATTCAATTTTAATTCAACCTGATTATTGTAACCCGCTTGTCATTAGTTCCATTCTAACCTGCCTGACATATTTCCTGATCTTTCGATATCCTAGTGCCAGTTCAAAATAATTCTCCAGAAACGTAAGTAGCTATTTGCACTTTCTTGGTGTTTGTACTACGAAGAGTAGTAAGTAGTTACCCAGTAACGTGTACTGGTGGCTTCGGCCCCAAGAAGTAAGGCTACTTTACGAAGCCCCTTTCCTGTCTAATCCTAGTATCTGAGAAGCAATCTGAAATCTGCCCTATTGGTGTACGTACCTCGAAGGATAGATAAAGATTGTTAATAGTATTGCTATATTAATGGTGGTTTCGATCCCAATTATAAGGTAATCTTATACTGTGACGTCCCTATAATTTTCCATATTATCCTTGTATAAACCTTATCCCTATCCAACATCGGTTCAGTGTTACTACCACGAAGGGTGTATAGAAATAATTAGATATCCATTTAATCCAGATTGTCAATATAATACTCATACCGTTACCAGGTTAGTATTAATCATATCCTTATAATTTTCCCTATTACCCTCGTATAACCCTGATCCCTATCTAACATCTGTTCGGTGTTACTACCACGAAGGGTGTATAGAGATCATTAGATATCCATTTAATCCAGATTCTCAATGTAATACTCATACCGATACCAGCTTAGTATAAATTATATACCTATAATTTTCCCTATTACCCTTGTATAAACCTGATTCCTATCTAACATCCGTTCGGTGTTACTACCATGAAGGGTGTATAGATATGCATTTAATCCGGATTCTCAATATAAAACAAATACCGTCACCAGACACTTATCCGAATATCACTTACCCCTGTACCCTCTCTCTGTTACACACTCTCTTGAACTCTTGTCCGCACTCCTACCACCTGGTATCGAAACCAAATTATCCACTCACATGGCCCTGTAATTTCAAGATAACACCCCAGGATAAACTTCACAAAAATTCTATTTAGTCTATCCCCAGTACTGATTATTAAACATAGTTTAGTGCACCATATTTCCATTTCACCTGATTTGCACTCTATATTAAAATTTCTCCATTTACTTACCCGATTAATCATAATACACCAGAACGGTTAAATAAATCACATTGTATTATACATAGTTCATTTAGTACAATTGTGTACATTCTATTTTAATAATATCCATTAAAAATCAAGTCACATTCCAAACACCCAAATTCTACAACACTAACAAACAGCTGATTATAACAATTGTAAATGTTAGTGTTGGTTAAGGTTTATCCTAACCTGTTTAAGTACCGCAACTTTCACATCAATGTCAAACAATTATATTTAAATGATTAAACCTCCTCTAAATCACACAGACTTTACTCCTATATTTGTAATCACCCACAAATTCATTATCGCAAAGAAACAGAATAGAATCACTCTATTACCTGGTTGAAGTTGTTATTCCACTTTCATAAAAACCACTCGGTCCATTTATCTTCACCCCCACCAGTAACCCGACCGACAGTCATAATTGTTAATTAATTATTATTACACTTACTCAAAGAAAACCCGCGGAAAATAACAGACACATGCTTAATGACATTTCTTACAGTGCGACCAGGTGCAATCAAACCCGAAGACAGACCCCGACGTCCACCTTAAACTACCTAAATGAGTTTAATTATAGTTTAGAAACCAGAATAATTATTTGTCTTTTTTAGTATTTAGAAGTATTTTATTTTTGTTTTTATTCACAAATTATATTCTTAATACATTGTGTTACTTGATTCTAAATCCAGGCAACCCAACATACATTGGAGTATTGAAAATTGCAAACTGAACCTCCCCTGTGATCCTGAGCTAGCAAACCAGGGCAATTAATAAAACAATTATCGTACACTCATTTAGGGTGTTACAAGTTTACCTAACAATATTTTAGATATGTAGTTACCACAGGTGCGTCCTAAATATGAATACATTTTTAATTCGGTGAAACTAATTTTTACAAGCAGACCAAAACCCTACACACTGTTTTTTGAAATAAAAATATTTTTTGTTATTTTCCCTCTTGTAAACTCAATCCGGGGACATACTGTAGATAAACTTTGGGATAATTTTTTGGTCTCGACATCGCAATAAAAAGTGAGTGGAGATAATAATTGTGCTTTACGTTATTTTTCAAATTGTCTGATAGAACGATCAATTTCCTTCCCATAAAAGACTGAAATATGAAACTGTAAGTTTTCATCATTATCACACATAATAAAATACTTTTTTCGGTTTTCTAAAAGTGCATTTTAAATTATACAATCTAAACGTTTCGATAACACTTACAGTTATCTTCGTCAGTAGTAATATTATCTATTAAAATTGTTAAATATGTTGAAACAATTTTGTCAAAGTTGAAAAATTAAACCATAATCATAAGCCTGCCATTAACATAACAGTTTGAGAAACGTATAAAGCCAACTACAAAAATCCATTAACCGAATATTCCTTTAAGGTCTATTGTTAGTGCAAATAGTTGTCCTCATATAGTCTTGCAAAACACCTTACGTTTTTATTACAACCTCATATACGTAAAACACCCCATCACATTAAAAATTCTGCCGACTTTGTTGAAAAAATGAATAGTTTCAAAATTGAAAAGGGTAATATAATGGCCAGTTTTGATGTTGTTTCATCTTGTACAAAAGTGCCCTTTAAAGAAACTTTTGAATACATTGAGCATCTTTTTCTAAAGGATATAACCATTCCTTTTCAGCACTGTCTTACTACAACTTATTTTCAGTGGAATAGTAAACTTTATGAACAGATTGATTGTGCGCAATGGGTAGTTCCTTTAGTCCTGTGTTAGCTAATTTTCACATGGAACAATTTAAAACCTTAGCGTTACAAAATACACCTAAAAGACCTTTAGTTTGGTATAGATATGTGGATTACACATTTTTTACTTGGAGAAATGGATAAGAGGCACTACATGAGTTTTTGGTTTCTATAAATGGTACACATCCTAGTATTCAGTTTAGTTTGGAAAAAGAAACTAATGGAAGTTTACCATTGGTTTTGGTACAGATATGTAGATGACACGTTTGTTATTTGGAGACATGGAGAAGAGACACTGCATGAGTTTTTGGTTTTTATAAATGGTATACATACTAGTATTCAGTTCACCATGGAAAAAAGAGCTAATGGAAATTAACCATTTCTTGACATATTAATACTTAAAAATAATAATTCACTATCTTTAAGGAAAGCCGACACACTGATAAATACCTTCATTAATTATCCAACCACCGTCACGTCAAAAACTTGTTGTAATTAAATCTTTAGTAGATAGAGCAAAACGAATTCGTGACCCTGAATTTTTCAAGGCTGAATATAAATATTGAGCAAAATTCCCACAAGATAATGGATATTCACAAATCAATAATGTTATTACACCTCAAAAAAGTTTTTAAGGTTGGTACTGCTTTGCTTTCTTTTATAGCTAATGTTACAGATAGAATTGAAAAAATCCTAATTAAATATGGCATTAGGACTGTTTTCAGACCTACAAGAAAAATTAAAGAATATTTAAGATCATATGAAGATGTTTCAAACCCAATATCATGTTACGGAGTGTATAAGTTATCTTGTTCATGCGGAAAGGTATACATTGGAATCACAAAACGTAGCTTTGATACAAGACGTAAGGAACATAATGAGATTTTGCAGATTAAGTCAACCAGAGAAGTCTGTGGTGGCTGATCATGCCTCAAATAATCTAAATCATGACATTCAATTTGACAGTATGGAAATATTGTTAAGACAAACCCATCATTATGTTCGTTTACAACGTGAAGCTAGTGAGATGTAGTAATTTTAATAGACAAGAAGAAAGTCTCCGTTTAAATAGGTTTCGGTATCTTGTAATTTAAAAAAAGGCATAATAATACGTCTTGATTTTGATTTTAATTTAGACTTTTGGTATGTCTAAGTGTTTTGCTGTGTTTTTCCTAGACCTTGAAGCAAATGCTTTACGAATTATATATTAAATTACCACAGCACTATAATTTAACGTAAGTAGTTGGAGTTAAAATTAAAATAAAAAAATTACAAAAAACGCTCTGCATTATGCTTTTCATTGTTAATAACAGTTGCAATTATTGACAAATCTCTATCTTTGTTAGATTTAACTGGTTTATTTTACTTGATGTCATGTTTATATTTGTGAATGCTTCTATATTTTGAAATTGAAGCTTTTCACAACTTTACACTTACATCATAACTTGATTAAATTTCGTTAAATGTGTTTTTTTCAAAAGGCTGACATTTTACATTGTTAGCTTTCGCCACTAGAGAGTGTTCTGATTTGTCGTCTTTAAGACAGTTTAACAATATTTTAATTTTTAATGACCTAGTTATTCTTTACTAAAATTTAATTCTATAGTTTGCTTTATACGTTTCTCAAACTGCAATATTAATAGTAGGCTGATGTTTATGTTCTAATTTTTCAATTTTGACAAAATTGTTTTCTTTAACAATTTTAATAGATATTACTACTGACGAAGATAACTGTGAGTGTTATGGAAACGTTTAGATTGTATAATTTAAAATACACCATTAAAAAACCGAAAAAAGATAAGTACTTTATTATGTGTGTTAGTGGTGAAAGTTTACATTTTAATCTTTATTTCGAATTATTTCGATTTTAACAAAAAAAATACAGTGTACTATAAATTGTAGAACTAAAAATGTAAAAGAAAAGTGATGACAGAGATTTTCACAGTTTTGGAATATTTTATATCGAACCGTAAATCTCTTACTGTCCTCGAAGAAATTTTGCCAGTGAATAGAATTATAATTCTCACATAAGAGTTATAGTACAAGGCGCAATAACGTACATATCTTGCAAGTTCTGCTAAAAATCGTTTCAGTTATTACTTTTAGGAACGGTATTAGATTAGAAATAGTAGATGAATGCTAAAAAACACGTTTTTATTTCGAAATATACTATGTACTACGCTCTTATCACTGCATAAAATTTCCGCTTTTAAGGACTTATTAAAAACTAAGTTTCAGTGTCAAAACCTATAAGACTGATAAATTATATGTGGAGAAAGTTTGCAGTTGTAGTTTACTGTACGAATAGCAACAGTTTTGAGACAAAAAAGCAAAACTGATGAATTGAAAATCTTATCGTAACACACATGTATAAATTATTTCAATTTGTGAGATACATCTGTTAGTACAAAGTTACAACCTTCTACATAATAATGTTTATTCTTTAAATCCGTACTCCTCCAAAATTCAATAAAAAGTCAATCTGACCGAACGTTTCCATCCAATAGAAAGAAAGAGTAGGTTTAACAAAGATATGGACTTAACATAAATTAAAATTTAATACTGTTTGGCTCTAAAATTGTACATTGGTTAGATGTAGGTATATGAAGGGTGTGACGCGTAATTTATTTTCGCTTATTTTGGTCCCCATTCAAATTTTTTTGAAAATTATGTACAATAAGCATAAAATTTGACCCTATGTAAAACCCTATGTTACATCATTGACTCTTGTATATCATTCTTTTTGCGTGTTCTCTAATTAAATTGTAATTTTTTCCATTGTGGAAATAAATCATTATTTAACTGATCGTTATTTTCTAACTACATTGAAATTGTCTTAATGACGCAATTATATTACATTTTTTTAAATAGAAATTTATATAACTGCAAAAATGATTATTGTCGTGTTTTCATGGTTCCTACAGTTCGGGTATAAAATTAAATGTAGTCAACACATTGGTGTAAGTTGTACTAATTTTTGTTTTTATTCTTTGGCTTTTTTGTTTATGTGAGTTTCGGGAAATATGAAAAGTTTTATTAATTCCCTTCGCCAGAACATTTAAAAAACAGCTTTGGGTTAACATTTAAAAGAGATTTGCAGAGTGGCGATATTCGATTATAAGTAACCATGAACTTACCGAAAAATAACCGCCTTCTGCGGACTGTGAAGAAATAATGTTGACACTACTTAATGATACCACTACTTACACTGAACTAAGTCGTGATCCCACCAACACTATTGAAAAGAAAATTAACCAGATTATTCAAAATGTAAAAATGACAATGAGATGAATTTAAATACATACAAAAAGCTAAGATGTAATAATTCGATACCACCCAAAATATACGGAAATTCTGTGCTTTATCGTATTAGTGCATTGAAAACTTGGATATATTCGAATGTAAATATTGGGAAGTACTAATTTAATTACAATTTTTACTTTATTTCACGATGTCTCGTTTTATTACAAATTGGAAGCCTAGTATAGAATTTCGGTTTGTTTGTTGTCAGTATACTGAAGTTTTTAAATTACGATTAGATTCCACGCGTTGACGGTTGTAAAATAGTAAAATACGGGTAATCCTATTTTAAGTATCATTAATGATAGTCTAGCTTGACTTAAATTACCTCATTGAAAATTGTCACTTAGTAATTAAAATTACTTCAGGAAAAGTAGCTTGCAGATTTAAAATATTGACGACGGTATGTGGAAAGTCATGTTGATAAATTTATTGTAAAAAGTCAAATAGTGTGAATTTTATAATACGTTTGTCTAGAGTCGATTTTCTAAAGCTTTTAGATGACGAAAACAGATCAGATTACTGGGTGTTTTTCTCAAGGTAGATTGATACTAATTTTTTCAACTCGGTTCCCGAAAATCATCTCGTTTCTACTGCATTTACGATTTCAAGAGGTGTTTTTTTTATGATTGACGCATTGACGTGAAACTTGCGATGCCGATATCTTTTAAATTCGTAAAGGAGTCCCAGTGAAGCTGTTAAAAGAAAAGGTTGAGTGAGCGGTGTGGATCTTGAAGAATATTCAGCCACTCCCGTAACATTATACTGGTGTGTATCGATAGTCGGAACTGACATTTTTACGGGTCCATCGGAGGAGAATTAGTGATATTCGGGATTCTTAGTTTACTAGTTCAGTATAGTCAGTGCCGAAGTCCATCCGCGTTCGCATCTATTCTAACAGGCAGAAAAATTGTTGTAAATAAAATTTTTGCTTTAATCAAATTTGTGTACATAAACGACACGAAATAAATTAATGTGTAAATATATTGAGCCAGGTGATACAGTTACTCAATCATTTGGTTTGGCTTGAATATCTTCACCACTAAATTTGCATTAATATGAGTCAAAAAATAAACGGTTCGTTGAAAGTTGTCGGTTGGTGAAGCTGCGAAATTGGAATATGTATTGAGGGAGATCCAAGCATATAGGTCTCCACGGATCCGTCACCTAGAGGGATAGTTACACTAAATTTACCTATACCGTTGTTCATAGGAAAGGGGACAAGTCAAACTGTACGTTTGTACAAATTAAGGTAATTACTTTCCTTCGTTTACTTTGTGTGTTGCTAATGGACTGTAACAAAGCCTTGCTGAATTATCTTCGTCGGGCGGATGAATACGCTTTCTTGAGTTTAGTTTTGCAAAATAGCCCTTTAGGCGATTAAGAAAAGTGTATTCACCCGTGATAATTCACTGTATTCTGTGCGCTATTTTTGTTATAAACTCTTTTCGCTGTATGCTCAAATTTCTTATCACAAAAATGAGTAAAATTTACGTTTTCAACAATATTATTATTGCGTAAGTTGTTTATTCAAAATTAAGGTACTTAGAATATGTGATTCTGGGAATTTTTATCTTGCAAGCGTCATCCCTCTGTAGATTATAATAGATTTTACACAAGAGCGATTTATTTAATGGGTTTTTACATTCTATATCAATTCGAAGATTGTCTATTTTAATTTACACCATTAGCATAATGTACGAATTAATTACTTAAGAGTATTATTTCATTATTGTATAATAATACCATGTAATAGTACCAAATTTAAAGATCAGATTTTTTTACGTTCAAATTACCGAATAGTTTATTTATTTTATGAGAATTTCGATTAATGCAGCTTTACAGCGACAAAGCTCAATTATTTTTTTGTAATCTTAATGAAAGATTTAATGTAACAATTGATGAGAATTCCTCTATTAGAATATTTGCTATTTTGAGTTTTGTTGAATAATTTCACTTTAAAAGATAAGTTTTGTAAGGCTTACTGTTACGTAAAATAGAGTAAATAAGATCGTTGACCGATCAGCTAGTATTTTAGCACGAAATTTTTTTTGCGAATACGTGCAAATTTTTTCAGGTTCTATATGAACTATCGTACCCGCTGTTGATTCACTGATTTATCTGGTTTGCGATAAAAGATAAGCAAATTTCTTTGTTTGATTGACTGTGAACCATTTGCATTTAGATAGTACGACCTCTTTATTGACATTTATAAACATCCTGGCACCCCTATGATTTTGACTTACCCTTATCATGTTTTATACATTACGAGCTACCTTAAACGCACGAATTATTAACACTCCCATGCCCTTATTCCACTGAGCTACAGGCCCTTTGCTTACCCGATCTAACTCAATGTGATCATAGTAAATGCCATTATCTTCTCTTATTGGGCAATGACGCAATGAATTGAGACGTTTTCAGACAAAATTGTTGCGTGAATAACGACTTTGACGTTTCATGATCAAAATTCATGTGGTTAAAAAAATAATTGTTAAATTTACTAATAAGGCATCCATAAAATGCATTGGTACATTTTTTCCATAAGTTTGGAGCATAAATAACGATTTTGACACCTCGATCCATGCAGTTAAATGTAAGGTATAAAATTTGCAGATAGGGCACAGATGTCATACTTTAGAACGTTTGTATACAAATTCTGCTTGATTTAAGTTTTTGAAGATACGGGTTTTGATAACTCATAAAATTGTCCCAAACGTTAAGAACATTCGTTTCACTTTTTTATCAACATTTTCTACGTAATAAAAATTTTTTAATAACTAATTATTTAAATGATGAGAAACAAATTACAATTGTTACGGTCGAAAATGAAACTAAAACGGCAGGTAACAGGTAATTAGAGTGCACCCGACTAGCTCGGTGGGACAAGGGGCGTAGGCATGTCTTTGAATTTAAAGATACTGAAGGCGGTTAGTCTTATTGTCGAAAGTCGAAAATAAGGGAGCGTCGTAATTATAATAAAGTCAAGTAAAGGGCGGCAGACTGTTATTAAGACGATATCGGTAAGGATACTCCTGGGCACACGTAGATAAATTATCCTTCTACAGTCAACAGGTGTCTTACCTTGCGTTGGCTGCCTCTAGGTATACGTCGGAGATGCTTCGAAACTTTAGCTCTATAACAAATCTTAAGATATCCACACGCTCAAATACTAAAGCAGAGTGTGCGCAAATCAGCAGGGTTTCAATGACTTGTTTAACTTTATACTTCGTTACGTTAACCCCAACGCGTGTGAGCAAAGTATACTCTAACCCAATAAAAATTAATTAACGTTAAATGTTACGCTCAAATCTTATTAACACAAATTTAAATACTACTCAACTCCAAAGCTCTGTCATTAATTGGACTCCAAACTAAAATAATTAGACGTAAACTAGATAAACGTCATTTAAAATTCCTCTAGTCGGTTACGTTAAACCACAAATATTTAATAAAACTCAAAAAATTGTATGACACTAAATGCTCCATTTGTAGAAAATTACCACTGGTTGCTTTTAAAATGAATCAATAAAATTGAAAACAAAATTTAGCTTTTAATTAATTCGGTAGTTTGAATAATAAAATCAGCGCTTTTCGTAAATTGTTGCTTTCACTGGTCGGGAGGAGGTCACAAATTAACACCATAAAATTCAATTAATTGTTCATCTATTATATCTGTATATCGGTAAACCCGAAAACACACAATAATGTACATCTATCGATATTACTTAAGGTTCAGTATCAATTTTAAATGCTAGAATAAGGGAACATATGTTGGTCAACCTTGTACGCTTACCAGAATTTAATTATAATTACGGAAATGGAATTACCTAAATATGGCTAAAATTCAAAACATTGCGTAACCAAATTGTCACTCAAAATCAATTTTACCAAGCGAAATTTTCAGATGCATAAATTTGCAGTACATTTAATTAAATAATAAAAAAAACAAAATACCAAAGGCAGCGCAAATAAAAGCAGTTCGTCAACATTTTAATTGAGATTAACGCAAGAGTATCAATTACCGCAAACATAACACCAAAAAAAACGACTGAGCTACAAACAAAGAAATGATAAATCAATCACAATAACGTACAATATTGAGTTACCTTCTACATAGCACTGTTGAATACGTCTCCATCAGGTAGCAATGAAAGCAAAAACAAACGGGACTGGCTTTAGGACACCCGCTGAATATTCTTGATAGGCAAACCAATGTGTCTATTTCCCAGTTTTAATTCTCGATAGCGATACGCTTAAGTCACTAGGCCAGGACGTTATATAGTTTAAGTGCATAAAACAAATAGCTTTTACGCACGAGATATATTTATACACTTCTGCTTAATGTTCAATTCATCCCGTAGCTCTATTTACAAGTCTATTTAGTATTAAAGCGAAAAAAAATGTCTATTTACAAATTATTTACAGTGTGAATTTCGTCTGTTGCAGTTGGTTACGGGGGAAACATAACGTTGTGCCTTCACAACGGTTTTATTCGATAGTATAAATCCACATTTACCGCGTTTCAAAATTTCACCACCAAGAGGTACTTGGTTCGTTAATTGACCCCACGGTCCGCAACTTCAAAATAAATAACCAGGACGTATGAACGTCTATACAAATATCCACTAAACTGGTGCTTTAGTTGGAAACAACTTCTCCGAAAGGTTCGGTCCTCCAGGTAGTCCAAAAAAAAAGAGTAAAAAGAAAAAAAAAACGTACAAATACGTTTAAATACACATGACACAATTACAATTGAACAACGTATCAGTTAAGCTTAAAATGACAATCGAACACAAAAATACCAAGTTGGTAATATGCTTCTAAGAATTATGAAAGGAAATATATGATATTTGTCCACTTCTGGAAGTGTTTAGGTTTCTTAAAAAACAAAAAAAAAACGCATGACGCGTTTGCCTAGTTGCAAGTAAATTTCCTTTGTAGATGCCAAAAATTTCAAAATGTAAAAGCGTTCTTTCGAATAAAACATCACTTCTATTAAAATTACAAGAAAAATACAATTGTAAATGAAATCTTAAGCAACGAATACAAAGGATTACTGAGTCAAGCAATAAAGTAGCAAAAGAGACCAAAAAATAACTGAAAACTGGTTGACTTTGTAACACACGTGGTTCAAATTGGGTGGTGCCACAACATATCACTCAGATGTTTAAATCGTATTTTCAAATTAGTCTTCAGATCTATACTGTTTACTAAAATCAGAGATTTTTCATACATATGGTCTAAGTGGTGTTATCGTAAAACTTGGCGCATAGGCTCCTGAAACCCCCTAAACACCATATACGCGAGTAACCGTTTTGCTACCACGAAAAGACACCAATATATACGTAGTGGCACTTGGTGACGGGGCGTATTGTTTGAGCTCAGAAATATCGACCAAGAGATATCAAAATGATTATTTATATACGAATTTTAATGGATAAACGCTTAAACTTATTGCATGAATGACCAAGAAATAATTTTTATAGTCTTTCGGTGTTCATAATTTTTAATAATCAAAACGGTTTAACAAAATAATTTTCTTGTAAATACCATTGCTTCGATAACTAAAAATAATTGTTTTTGGTATCCCTGCGTTGATCATCATGTATATCAGGAATTGGTTTTTATACAACCATTTTACATCAAAACGGCCAAACTTGTTGGTTTGAGGACAAAGATTACCGATTACCGCAAAATTTTTGTGTAGTTCCACCTTCAAAATACTTCTTTCAACCCAAATTAAAAAAAAAATTTTTTTTCTCGGTGTTGGTTATCTTAGATGTCTAATCTAAGTTATACACCAATTTAAAGTATTTATCTTTTAGGTAGTAGTCAAAACAAGTTTATGTCCAAAATACACTGACATCTCAACTAATTTACTGAGGATGACAACTGTAATAAATATCGAAACGTATTAAGATAAACAGAGAAATATACGATTTAATACTTAAAAAATAAGTATTATAATTATGTCTGATAATCGTGAAAGTTTACATTTTCATATGCACCGATTCATTTGGGAAAACTGTCAAATTAACTGCCTAGCTTTCCAACTAACTTATTACGTACTAGAATATTATAACTTATAGATTGCAGTAATTCCCAACTTAATTAACTTTGCGTATACAATTCGTGAAACACTTTTTTGTAAAATTAAAATGAATAGTATATTATTTTATTGGGCCTAGAAGTATCGCTATTCGTGAAGAATCTGTTCGTTTGTTGCAGAAGAAATTGAGGTAAATAAGATTGATGAGCCACAAAAAGTCGCTTCTAAATCGTATAAAATATAAATTTTTTTCTCCAAATGCTTCTTTAATATTCTTAGTCTCCAACGTATATTGTGTCTAAGATAAGGGTTCCTACTATGGGGATCGCGGAAATAATAATAGATACAACTCCGGTTAAATGGGAAAAAAGTTTTGTAGTTAGGGGACCAATAAAATCCATATTTGAAGGAACTTCATACTATAGCAAAAATACAAACACTTCTGTATGGCAACCTGTTACGGGCTTTTACATGGAATAGTCCAGTTTTTCAATCGCACGTTTCCTATTTGTATAGCCGTTATCAACTTTCTTTTTAAATACGGTCCTGATATATTGAAAACTGATTTTGAAAGGTGTTTTTATTAAACCTTCAGCAATGTATAACTTTTGGCAGTTTTATCGCATTTTGAACCTCTTATGGGCCATCATTACGAAATTTTTTAATACAGACCTGCAAAAAAATTTATTTAGTTAACTTTCCTTTGTGTTTAATATTTTATAAAATAAGGAAAAATACTAAAATAAAATATTGTTAATTATGCAACTTAATATAAAAAACTAAATGCTTGTAACAGTAGAATTCAAGTTACCTTTTTAAAAAATCATTGTCAAACACCGCTAAATTCATATGTGTAAATTCCAAAAAAAAAAAATTGAGTTTTCCAAGCTGATAAAGAGTTTTTCATGAATTTCCAATATAAATAATATATTACAGTTCTATTTGCGACACCATCACAACGATGTGATGTTCCATAAAAGAATAAATAAAAACAGGCGGCCTTGGAACAAAAAATAAAAATAGACGACTTTGAAGTAATTCAGTATCTGTCATAATTTTGTATTGTACAATTTTGTATTTGGCTGGTACTAGTATTTAACCCTGAATCAGTCAATTTGTGGTAGTTATTATCAAAAAAGTATGACGCAATTTTCAAATATAGAAAAATATGGTATGCTAACGTATTACGTACTACGTCAAAGAAATTCCAAAGAAGCGAAATGCATGTATTTAAACAAATATCCAGATAGACAACAGCCTCATAAAACCACATTTAGGTACTTGTCCGTCAATTTAAGAGAACATGGCGCATTTAAAAATCCTATAAGTTTCTGTAAAAAACCTTGCAATGAATAAAAATCAAATAATGTTTTATTAGCTGTTACGGAAACTCCAGAAATTTCTATCCCACACATTGAACAAACAATTGGAGTGGTCCATTCTAGTGCTTTTTATTTTACAAAAATAAAAAGTACGTTGATTTAAATTTTGAATTTGGCCAGGACTTAGACCAGCGGATTCAGCGAGGCGCAGAGAGCTCTGTGAGTGATAAACCAGGCAATGTGCAGGTAATGAGCAATTACCATATAAAATGATTTGGTCGGATGAAAATCAGGTGACCAATAATGGAAGTTTCAATAGAAAAAATTCTCACTATGACGGTGCTCCGGCACATAATTCCAGAGCCGGTAAGGTTTCCAGCAAGATGGATTGGAACATATGCGAGAGTAAGATTGCCAGCGCGGTCCCCCGATCTAACACTTTTGACTTCTTTCCGACACAATATTAAAATCACAATCAATTTGGAGAACTTAGTTCTCGAAGAATTTGAAAGTATTGCGCCTCAAATGCTTCGTAATGTTTTGAATTTGACCGTAAGATGGCGATATCTTTGTTTAGAAAATAATGGACAACTTTTTGAACAACTATTACAAGGCTTAATAGTGCGTAATTCTTACATTAAATTTCCACTAAAAACAATAGGAATTAGTAGTTTCTGAACTTTTTGAAGATGCAGGTCTGTATTCAAAAATTTCGTGATGATGGTCCATAAAAAGGGTCAAAACGCGACCAGACCATCAAATGTGCAGAATTTGTAATAAAAAAACCTTTCAGAATATCAGGACTGTATTTAAAAAGAAAACATTGATGATGGCTATAAAAATAGGAACGTATGATGGAAAAACTGACTATGCCATGTTAAATCCCGAACAAGTTGTCTTGAAGAAGTGTTTGTATTTTTGCTCTAGCATTTATAATGTCAGAAAAATATAAAACAGAAATTTCAAAAATTCAAATTTTTTCAAATTACACCTTCGATTTTTTGTCATTTTATTAGTCCCCTAATTGCAACGTTTTTTTTTCCATTTAATAAAAAAATAAAGTACTAAACAGGAAACAAGATAGATACTGAACAAACACTTGATAAAAATGTATACTCTTAATAATCCAAATTGATTAATGCCCCTAAATGTTAAAACTTATTTCAGACATTGTTTTAAATGGCTACTTGATCATGTGGCAATTAGTTTGAATTCAACTGTAAAATGGGGGTTATTAGTGTTTGGAAAATTATGGTCATCTGCCTGTTTGAATTTTGAATTTTAAGTAATTTTGTTTTGGAAGATTATTTATAACTAATCCTTAAAAAATACGGTTTTCAATGCCTACATCATAAATAAACATGGATACTAATAAAATGTTTTTTTTTTAGAACATATGCATGTGCTATATGAGTGAATTTATAATAAAAGATAATACGATAGAATTCTATCACAATTTTTTTCATCAATTAAAAAAAAAGTTGATGATTGTTGCTCAGAAAGGAAACGTCGCACAAAATTTTAATCAACGTCGTTTAATAGATCAAAAAAACTGGAAATGGAAAAGTGCTCTCTCTTTTTTCGTATAAGCCCAGAAAAAGGAGACTAGAAATTTTCAAAATTCGAGTTTTTTTCCTCTTTAACCTACTAATAAATTTGGATTTTGCAAACACCCTAAAAATAACCTCAATATTTCGTAACTTTTGGCTCATCCTCCGCTAATCTTTCATTATCATCACCTTCTTACGTAGGAATTTTGGTTTGCATGGGTTGATTTTGTAACGAGCGAAACATCTTCTAACTTTACCCTTGTTAATTCTCAGTTGAGACGCTAAATCTTAAAGGACCATGCATTTGGATTTGGTCGATTTGCTGCCAAGGTATCGATATCTCCAGAATAGAGGTGTATTCGACAAGGTTGGCCATTCTTATGTACTTTAATAACACTGCCGGTTTTATTGAAAAGAGTATTTGCGGCAACTGCAGTTCCATGACCTATGGAAACTCGTAAGGGACGTCTTAAGTTAAACTCTGCAGTAACTTCTCTGCCACAACGGGCAAAATCGCCAAATGATCTTATTATTTCGATGTTTTCTCTTAAATCCAAGCACATTTTAAGATCACGAACTAGAACACTAAACATAAATTCTTTTATACAAAATTCTTTTAATAAAATTTTTGTTTTCCTTGCCACTACTAAATCGAAAAATAAAAGCGTAGCAGGCAGCTCAAAATTCGGGAAATATTAAAAATGCGAATTTTTTTATGATACCCCACACTAGGAATAAAAACTTAATTCTAAAGACATTTTTCGAATAAATTTTTCGATATCTCCAAAGCGAAGCAAAGTATCGACAATTGGATCATTTTGCGAGGTCGTAGTAGGTTGGGTTTACAATGCACATTTAAGTTGAGTTCCTCAAATATGTGGCTCGTGAATCTGTATGCTAGGATTCAAACCTATAGTCCTTAAAATAGCAAAACGTAGGGCTGTCTTCATCTTAAATGCGACACACTGTAAAGTTAAAATTTGTGTATGCCATTTAATCCGTTTTCAAATATTGTTATTATTCATTCTAGTAAAAGTGTTTGCTTAGAATATGTGATGGTCTAAGGAAAGTTTCAGTGATTGCATTTTACAAAAACATTTACTGGCGTGAACATTTACCTAACACCTGTTTGTTTGTTATTTTTGATTTAGTTAAACGTAATGGGCTTGTTCAAACAAATATTAATCTACTTTTGAAACTTGGAGTTAATATTACGAGTTTTGTGTTTGAAATTTAATTAGTAACTTACAGTGTGTGTAGTTATTTTGTTTTCTTCAATTTCATAGGATATCGATAGTAATAGCGCCGTATGACATGTGTTAACGATATTGTGTTCTGTTTGAGTTGAATTTTGAAGTAACATTTCTGCTATTTTACAATTTTAGTAAAACCCTCTACCCTCTGCGGTGAGTTTAGTTGGAAACCTGCTTACTTTAATAGGCTTATGCGACTCCTAAATGTCTACCATCGTTTAGTAGCTAATTTCAATAAATAGTATCACCTCCTTTTCAGGTGAGTTGTATTTTAGTTTAGTTTTAGTTTATTTTCTGGTCTGATTATTGTTTGAATTGCAAGTTATGCTTAGTTTGATTCCTACGAATTTATGTGATGGTTTCAGGACCGTATTGATGTTATACAGTTTCAATTTTAATAAAATTTAAGATCAAGGAATTTTTACTAGTAAAATTATTTGCACTTGAGGAGAAACGTTTAAGGTATCTCACCTAAAACCCTTATCAAATCCCTTACTATAACATTATAACAGTTAAGTTAGATTAACAAATGTTGCCAACTGTTCGAGTGGAAGATTATAACATTCAGCTTAAAGCTAAACTCGAGATATAATTGAAATTCAAAAATTATCAGAAAACACAAAATCGGTTTATTTAGTAATAGTTTAAATTTATGTCACTAACGATATTTCTATGTTTGTTATTCAAAATTTCCACATTTATGGCATAGGCAGCCATAAATAATAATTCTAAAAAAAAGAAAATTTTTTAAACTATTTGTACCGACATATAAAATAAAGAAAACCCCTGGGCAAAAAATTAAATAATTATTATCAAGTCATAAGTGCAGTGTTAATACCACTAGTACATTAGTAATGTCAATAAGCTTAAATTTTTTTGGCAGGCGTTGCCAAACCACCCCTACTTTCTATGTTGCATCATTTAGAGCTTATGGTTATTGCAAATCGATCATTTCAGAGACAGCATGCTTAGAAAGAGTAGCAGAGCTTCAAAAGTTATATAAACGTACAAGGTCCTCAAAACTGCTCTTCAACCAATTTAAAATTAAAGTATGTCGTATGGGTATGAAAATGCTTTACCAGTTCCCTTAAGTAGAAGGACAGCGTTAATTAACTTAAATAATGCTCCTAAAAGGAAAATTTTATTAATACTTTTATATCTATTAAGTTTGAGAGTACTAATGCAGATATATTTTTCACCGTACATAATTAAAGCAAGTAGAGCAATAAATTCGTGCAAACGCTTACTTATTCTTATCATTTAATATAAATTATGTGAAAGTCCCGACCGACTCTTTTTGTGGATATGTTAATTTATACTTGGCGCAATATTTTATATCTCCTCCGGCCTCTGTGGATGTTTAACTAGGTTACCTTAATTACTGAAATATGTAAATATACGTCATTTGAATATGAAACAAGTTTGGAATTTATAGAATTGTCTGTTTTGCGCGACGCCAAGCGGATGCACACACGACTTTTGTTTTCTAAACGGCCGCGTGTTTTCAATTTCCCGCTTCGGATTACTTTCAACTTCCTTTTGCAATAATTTTGCTCAACTTACACCGCTATATATAACACTATATCAGCATGTCTGCCAAAAATGTGGACTAAATTAACAAAAATGGTTTTTTTATTTCTCGAATGACCACTCTACGTTCTGTGTTATTCTAAAGAGTGCTTTGTGGCTAAGCACACCGATAAAAGAAGATTAAATTTTTATCTGCACGTTGCTTCACTTCAATAGAATAATAAAAATAGCCGTCGGGGTGTGAAAAACTAGCTTTCCTAGCATAAATTCCTATCTATGTTTACAATCTCTAACCCTATAAATTACATCTTGTTTAGTTTTTGTGGCCGAGCTTTATTATGAAAAGTGTGCTTTGCTCGTGTGTATTTTACTAATACACATGTTTCTATGCATTACAAAAGCACACGCTTTTCCAGATGTAGCATATAATAACGTTGAATAAGTTTCAAACTGTTATGTCTAATGCTTGCTGTGATATTAACAAATATGACGGTCATTTAGATGACAAAACAAAAACATTTTACCCTTTACAAAGTTTATATATTAAATGTAAAATTACTTTATGCAATAAGATTACATAAATTTTCATAACTTTTCAGGCGGTTAAGTTGTTAACGTTAAAATGTTTTAGTCCCTCAAACTATTCGAAAAGTTTCAATGAAATTATTATTTACGTATTTTACATATTCAAGAATATCCCTGTTAGTGGGTAAGAGTTATACAGGATGGTACAAAATATTCGCCATGCAATCATTTGTGCAGATTAAAATAAATGCATCCTGTGTACCAATAAACTCAGTAGTATAGCCAATATTATCCCCAAAGAAGTAATTCACCATTCATCAAGCAAGGAAAGAAGGTCTTGTAGAGATCTAGCTATAGATGGCTAGAAAAACCTGTTACACATCAAAACCGCATTAGGCGTCGTGCAGGCTTACCGGAATAAGCGGGTGCCAAGCCAGCCATAGTGAAAATGGGCGGGGTCGATATAAGAAGTAAAATGATTGAAAGGTAGTGTCAAACACCTTACATTTACCATAAATCTACAACTCCCAATGCTCAGTCCAGGAAAAATTGTCTGTGGGCGCTACCAAAATCTTAATTTTTTAAAATAAAAAGTCTTAGGCGGGATGTTAAATTAATCCTATTTGACTATGGAAGGCAGGATTGTAGCCTAGTCAGTAAAACGATTCACAACTCAATTTCAATGACACTCCAAAATAAATTTATCCAAAAGCTTAATAACATTGATTACACTGTTATATATATATATATATATATATATATATATATATATATATATATATATATATATATACATATATGTTGAGGTGATATTAAGTAAGCTGAATATCATAGATAAGAGAGATATAAGCTTGGATTAAAAGAGACATTAAACATAAATTAATTACGTTGAATTTCAATAAACATATGTGTAAAGCGCACAATTCATAAGTGCGAATTAACTTAAAACTAAGTACAAATGCGAATATAGGACATGATGTTAGCTAGTCAAACCAAATCTCATAAATATAAAAGTATTTAAGTAGTAGCATTCTTCATTATTTGAGTTTCCGAGCAGCTTCGGAGTAGTAAAAATATGTATTTCCATTTATAAAATACATGTATTCCATATGTATGGAAATATTCTAGTCTAGTACCATAATATGCTTCCATTCTAAAACAGAAATAAATTAAATTGTATGAATCAACGTAAGAAGTGTAAAGGGCATGTTAAAGTTGTGAAATACGAACAAATTTGACAAGATTCATAGAGCTTATTAAGTTTAAAAGTAAAATTGAACAAATATTGTGGTATAAACTTATTTAGCAATGTGATTAGGAAGTATTGCAACTTAAATTCAAATTATGTGTGATTTAAGCTTAAAAGTTGATAAACCAGGTTATGATGCTTATTAACTCAGTGCTTGAGATAGAATTTATTAACATGTACCATAAAAGTGTTTGAAACTGGTGAATTCCCATGTAATTTGGCTAAGGGAATGCAATTATATTTGTAGTTTTCCTGTTGGAATTAGAATAAATTAGTTATAAGTAAATAGGTATATGAAAATTAGCATGTTTGTCATAATTTAGATAGAATAAGAATTTTTAAAGGAAATATGTCATGTGAGGTGCCTATGGAAAGGAAATTTTGCATATAATTTTCAAAAATTCAAAAATTTGGCTAAAGGAATCCAATTATATTTGTAGTTTTTCTGTTGGAATTAGAATAAGTTAGTTATGAGTAAATTGGTGTATGAAAATTAGCATGTTTGTCATAATTTAGATAGAATAAGAATTTTTAAAGGTAATATGTCATGTGAGGTGCCTATGGAAAGGAAATTTTTAATAGAATTTTCAAAAATGTTTACATTTTTAAGATGTGTCTACGTATAAGAAAGTTATCAGTAAAAATAGTAATTCGTAAATTTCTGAAAATTATTAACCAATGAAAATTAAGCAGTCTATGTTTGTATTAGCAATATTTGTTAAGGGGATGGGTTATTTTTCAGAAGCTATATAAGGAAGTGGCAGAAATTTCGGTATCTTACCTTGTAACTTTCCAAAGTGTACACATGTCACTCTATGTGTAGATGATTGAAAATTTAACAAAGTTCATGTTGTTCGTATAACTTTAAAAAGTTTATATTATTAAACAAATGAAAATTAAAATTTGTGATAAAAATAAGGTTAACGTAGTTATTATTCGGGGTGATGTGTATCGTTGTATAAGTGAATGTAAATCGGCGTATTTCAATCATTTCGTTAAAATTAAAATTCATTTTAACGGAATTGTCTTTGTATTATTATTCGAATTGAAATTAAAATTGAAAAGTGCAAGTAATAATAATTTTAATACTGATAAAGGTTGTGATATTTTCGAATATAAAAACCGGAAAGTAAATTACTAATATAATAAGTAAATTAAAGTGCCTATGGAAAAGTGACAAAGCAGATATTTACACATACCGATATATATATTATATATATATATATATATATATATATATATATATATATATATATATATATATATATATATATATATATATATATATATATTAGTGCGGTATAGACCTCCCACCGATGTAGTAAATAGTGATGCAGCATATACACAACTTTCCGATGCCGTAGATCTCCCCCGATGGATCAATAATGTTGGAATTTTAATTACATCTGAATTGGAGATTGGATCAGCTGTAAGAAAGGAACATTAACGTGAGTCTATGGATCTTACATATTTATTTGAAGGTTACGTTGAATTTTATTAAAATTTATTTATGTGTATTTATATAAAAGATACAAGTGAATTATATACTAGTCTGGAAATACTACAACCATGTATTGATTTTATATTGATTAAAAAGAGAAGAGATACCTACCAAAATTAAATTATTACTATTGTTTGGTTATGATTTTACACAAACACATATATCAAGGTCAACAAAATTCATATGCGCACAACATGTAATATATTTTCAGATGACACAAGGTGTTTAAATAAAAGTAAAATTTATGCAATTCCAGATTCGATTAAATTATTTTACAAAAGAACCGTACATAAATGTTTAATGCTTTTCTTTTTTTTTCACCCGTTCTTGGGGTACTCCCGCGTTAATAGTAGTTTCTTTCGAAAAGAAGCCATCGAAGACAACGCGTATACGTCTTTTGTCAAGAAAGCTGGATATCCAATTGATGAGCGTATCGGATAAGCCGAATGAAGTGAGCTTGGAAAGTAGGCACTTGTGCCAAACCTGGTCAAAAGCTTTTTAAATATCTGAAGCTACTACGACTGTTTCAACGGACCTCTCCAATGTGTTATTCCAAAGTTGGGTGACATATGAAGGAAGATCACCCGTTGAACGACTCTGTCTGAACACACACTGGTGGTCGTTTAAGAGTTTATTGGCCTCGTGGATTCCATGATTTTCGCCAGACTGGAAGTGATAGCTATTGGTCGATAACTGAGGGATCGGTTTTGTCGACCTTTTTAGGAATAGGCTGGACATTTTCCAACTTCCACGATTAGGGAAACTCTCCAGATGACATGTAGATTGAAAAGAGTTTGGAGAATACAGGTGCTAGCTCGTGATATCAACTTTTAAGGACGATAGCTGGAATACCATCAGGGCCAGTCGCCTTGTTTGAGTCGAGTTTATTGATAATTGATTCCAGGCGCTTGTAACGAAAGTGGATTGGTTTAATAGCATATGGTGTAAATTTGGGCGAAGACACAGTTTTACCAGAATCATTGAGACATGAATTTGATGCAAAGTAATCGACAAAAAGGTTGGTTTTTGCAGCAGGATCAGCTACTACAGCTCCGTCGCGAAACGTCATGGGAGGAAAGGAAGATGTACTAAAGTTTTTACTGACGGCTTTAGATCATAACCAGAATTTCCGACCACCCAAAGACATGAGACTAATTCTTTGCATTTACGTACTTCAAACATCTTTTTGCCCTTGGTGATGACGCTTTTGCAACTATTCATTTCGGCAATATAGTCGGCGCGATTTTCGATGGATTTATTTGATTTCCATTTGTTATAGAGTTTGTGCTTTTGCGATAATGCATCAAACGAGGGTTGGGACCGGGTTTAACCAAATCGATTACGTTTTTGGGGAATGTATAACTCCATACCCATCAGTACAACTTCATTTATTGAAAAGCAATGTTTGAAGAGCAGGACCATTTAAAACGATACTCACGCCAGGGGAAGGTTGCAAAAAAATCTCGCAGTTCGTTCAGTTAGCTCATTTAAAACACCACATAGTTCTATCTGTTTTTCAAGTAACAGTGGGATTGGGTAAAGAGGAAGTCATTTCGATTAGGCAGTTGTCTGATTGACCAAGTGGAGAAAGTACTCTTGTATTGTAGACAAGTGGGCTAGTTGTAAGAGATAGGTCCAGGAGATGTGGAGTATGGTTAGGGTTGTCAGGGATTCTGGTTGGTTCGGGAATTATTTGTGTGAGATCACAGGATACAGCAAATGCTTCTGCACTATGACCTGCGGTATAAAATAATTTTTATTTGCATTTTCCAATTTTGCCTAAAAATAACTATCAATCTTGTAACTTTTTCGTATTTTGAATATTAAAAGAGATATAGTCGATTGAAAATTTGGACGATTTTTAGTTATTTTCAGATATCTTAGAGAGTTGGCAACAATGTTGAATTTTCTTGTCGGTATTTGAATTATCATGTAAGTCTTCCGAACTTTGCTAATTTAACGGACTCTATCTGTTATAATAACAAAGATAGCCATAGAACGTAGGTAAATTCTAGACACCCGGTATATATATATACCGGGTATCCATTTAGTATGTAATTGTCAGATTATGGGCTCCCAGACTACTTGTCTGAAAAGGTGTGAGACAGCGTCCCAATTAGACTAAAAGTTACACATTTTAAAAATGGTTTCATTTATACAAGGTGATTCAGAAAAACGTGGTCAACCAAGCTTGATTTTGTTTAAATGGAACACGCTGCATATTTTCGCACCATCGAATAACTCGCGAAATTTTTCGTATATTTGACGCGTAATTCATATCCCTAGCTTCAGCGGTTTTCGAGTTATTCGCATTATATAGAAATTTTTGTACGGTACACGGTGTCAAAGAAATTATTGTACCGTGGAAGTTATTGCAGAGATAGAAATGTTTTTCTGAGTTGTTAAAGTCTGACTGCAGCCCTACTAAGAACCATTCTCAATACCCGAAAATATTGTACAGGTCGTCCGAAAAATATGGTTCAAACCTTGTCATGACAAATATCGGAAAACTCAATTTTTTCAAATGGAATCCACCATTTTTTTTGTCACTAGTGAATTTTCCTTTGAAAATCAATAGCAAAGTATCTGACGTGCCCCATACCTAAACTAAGCAGTTTTTGATTTATTCGATAAAAACCATTTTTTATACAAAACGCGTTAGGAAGTCCTTTTTTTGTAGAGTAGGCTGTGAGGATTGGGATAACAAGTTTCTAACGTTTGAATTGCTTCTGTGAACATCTAATGAGTGCTTTCACAACTGAATAAAAAAATACTTGCATGCAGCACATTACTATATCATGTGCAACTTTTAGTCTATTTGGGAAGCCTACTCACACTATTTCGGACAAGTAGTTTGGGAGCCCATAATCGGACAATTGTACACTAAATAAACACCCTGTATGTTTGTATATATATATATATATATATATATATATATATATATATATATATATATATATATATATATATATATATATATATTTATATCTCTAATTGTTATAAAATTCTGAATTAAATAACTATTACCCAATTTAGAGAAATCAAAATAAAAAGTCGGTTTAATAGTTTTCATATCAACAAAACATTAGCCGATCAGTTGATTTTACCATACATAACAACTACATATTTTCTGAATACTTTTTCTTTAAAATAATAGTATTTAAACATCTGTCAAAGTGAATGAATTGTAATAATTTAATTTGGGAATTTATACTTAATAAAGATATTGTCTTATCAGTGTTTTGTATTTCAATGACTGCAAAATAGTTCAAAATTATTAAATTTTGCAATCTACCTGGTTCATTACGCAACATCAGGTCAATCATTAAGCTCAAAAATATTCAAAAGTCACTTAAATTACCAATAGATGTAACCCATTATGCAATTTTACACAGGTTAATGCTAAACTTTTATTGCAGCTGACACAAATAAACAACAAAGGTAAATTAAATAATGGGTATATATTGACCAATTTGCAAATGTAAATATGTACAAACACGTGGCTACAAAAATCACAACAAAACCAATCCTTATAGATAAAAAGTTCATCGAAAATCTTATACACTAAATACAGTAAAATAGATAAAGGTGGATTATCATTTTCCTTATAATAAGAAGTTATAAGCTCAACAAAGGATTGGACTTAAAAGGTAATCGTACTTTTATCTTTTAAACTAAACCTGAAACTGTTTCTTAAAAATTACGTTATCTAATCCCCTGTCCGTGTTATAGTGAAGTCAATATAGTCTGCTTACCGTAATCCCCTTTAAATTTGCCGAAACGAACGAAAATGTCTGCCGTTTACACACATGTTCCACATGAACTCTTTGCTTTAAGGTTTGCCCTTCAACATAAACGTTTATCACAATAACTGTTTCCACATGTATATAAGAGTTCGTAGTTGTGTTCATCCAATCGATTTTATATTACTAACGATTGTACACATGTCGTCAATGACGACCATCAATCTCCCAACTAAATTGACAAACCTTTAATTCGGTTACTTAAAGGGTTATTTCAGGTTTTTTTTTTATTGTTATAGCACGCTCTATTACTTAACACTGCCAACAAAATATTTACTGTTTTGTTTTTAAATCTGCTTTTGCACCTTTTAAAACCTTGAAGAAAATCGTTATTCCCTTCTTCAACTCACAATTAAACTGGTATATTTGTAATGTTTATACACGATATATCCCTAAGAAGGGTCATTGCAGTCATTTATATATGTAAATCAGAACTAAATTTAAAAAAAAAACACACTGACCATTCTAAGGTCCCTTCAAAGAAAAAAAAAACGGGCGCGCTATATACCTATACTTAAGTTCTAACCGAACGATCCACTTCTACACCCTTATTACATTTAACCAACTCCAGCACATTCTAACAGCTTTATTCTTGAACACGCACTCAATTTTCCATTATTGCACCATTTTACAAAATGTATACAAACAAGAATATGCATAAATATTCCTTACTGTGCGTTAATACAATATGAGTATCCTCAACTCACTCGCTAATACGTCTACGTCCATTCTTTTTATCTGAATTCCTTTATACACAGCAGTAATAGAGCAGTGGAAAATCGGAAGTATCTTACCAGTGCCGTCAGGGTAAGAAATTTCCTAAAACGTTATATTTTTCAACCAAATTTAATGCTTTCAGCATAAAGATCTTTCTACAACATTGAAATATTCTTTTATATGACACAAAATGTCCCATTCAACTCCAGTCGCGTATCATTTTCACCAACTTGCATTCAGCACACACAAAGAAATTTTTTTTTTGTGCAAACTCACTTCATTTATACTCAAAACACGTTCCATACATTAACAAAATACTGCATATACACGATGCGTTACAATATCCTTACAAATTACACCACGAATTTTAATCAAAGCTTACATTTACAGATAAATACAAGGTGTCTTAGTTTTGTGAGGTTCTGCTTAAAGGTGCCTTACACAAGGCGTTAAAGCAGCATTTATTAATATCTCAAAAATGATTAATTTTATAGCAAAACGCTATCTTATACGAGGCTACAAAGAACTCTATCAGTACTTGAAAAACTTCAGGAACCAGCCAAAAAACTGTAGATTTCTTGGATGCTTCCAAGGTAAAAATGTTTTCAGTGACAAATAAGTTATGAAACGGTTTCAAAGGTGTCCCATAAATGTATTTTTTAAAGATTCGAAAATTACATTTCAGACAAGTTCTTTTTACTAAACACCATCAAGCCGCGCTAGGGGCGTGCGGTGCTTATAAGTAAGCACTAACTGCAACGGAAATAGGCAAAACAACATAAATTTGTGTTGCAGAGAAGTTAACCTTTCAAGGTAGAAATAGAGAAAATAGAAAAGGTAGAGAAAATAGAGAAAATAGGGAAAATAGAGAAAATAGAGAAAACAGAGAAAATCAAGAAAATAGATAAAATAAAAAAAATTGTGAAAATAGAGAAAATAGAGAAAATAGAGAAAATAGAGAAAATAGAGAAAATAGATAAAATAGAGAAAATGGAGAAAATAGAGAAAATAGAGAAAATAGAAAAAATAGAGAAAATAGAGAAAATAGAGAAAATAGAGAAAATAGAGAAAATAGAGAAAATAGAGAAAATAGAGAAAATAGAGAAAATAGAGAAAATAGAGAAAATAGAAAATAGAGAAAATAGAGAAAATAGAGAAAATAGAGAAAATAGAGAAAATAGAAAATATAGAAATATAGAAATAGAAAAATAGAAAATAGAAAAATAGAGAAAATATGAGAAAATAGAGAAAAATAGAAATAGAGAAAATAGAAAAATAGAAAATAAAGAAATAGATAAAACTAGAGAAAATAGAAAACAGGAAAATAGAAAAGTAGAATAATAGAAAATGAGAAATAGAAAATGAGGAAATAGATAAAATAGAGAAAATAGAGAAAATAGAGAAAATAGAGAAAATAGAAAATAAGAAAATGAAAATAGAGAAAATAGAGAAAATAGAGAAAATAGAGAAAATAGAGAAAATATGGAAAATAGAAAATAGAAAATAGAGAAAATAGAGAAAATAGAGAAAATAGAAGAGAAATAGAAAAATAGAAAAATGAAAATAGGAAAATAAGAAAATAGAAAAATAGAGAAAATAGAGAAAATAGAGAAAAAGAGAAAATAGAGAAAATAGAGAAAATAGAAAAATAGAAAATAGAAATAGATAAACTAGAGAAAATAGAAAATAGGAAAATGAGAAAGTAGAGAAAATAGAGAAATAGAAATAGAAAATAGAGGAAATGAGAAAATAGAAAAATGAGAAACTAGAAAATAAAGAAAATAGATAAAATAGAAAATAGTGAAAATAGAGAAAATAGAGAAAATGGGAAAATGAAAATGAGAAAATAGAGAAAATAGAGAAAATAGAGAAATACAGGAAAAGAAAATAGAGAAAATAGAGAAAATATGAGAAATAGAGAAAATAGGAAATAGAAAATAGAGAAAATAGAAAATATAGAAAATACATAAAATAGAAAATGAAAATGGAAAATAGAAAAATAGAAAATAGAGAAAATAGAAATAGAAATAGAGAAAATCGAGAAAATGAGAAAATAGAGAAAATAGAGAAAATACAGAGAAATAGATAAAATAGAAAATAGAGAAAATAGAGAAAATAGAGAAAATAGAGAAAATAGAGAAAATAGAAAAAATAGAGGATACGGAGAAAATAGAGATAGTGGAGGAAGTAGAGGTAAAACGATTAGTTTAATTTTTATTAAAACAAGTTCCGACGCAGGCGCCGGAACACGGTGACTTGATTAGCGCTTTATTAGGGAAAATGGTGTAAATTATTACATATTTATTATTTGTAATCTTTCAAATAGACACTCTGTCCTTCGTCAGGTATAATATCAAAGTGACAAATATTGACAAGGTATCATCAAGATGACAATTTTGTCCAAAATAAAGCCTTAATTATGTCAGATGGTTTAGGCTTTAATTGTTCTTGAGTTTCCCAGTTTTTCTCACTACCGTCGTGGCGTAGGATATATTGGTAGGTTACCCAAGTGTTCCGCTATACTTTTGCGTTTATACTACAATGCACATGTGCTTTCGTGCATTTACGATGAGGTAAAATGGATATTGCTGAATCAAATTTATTTTAATAGACATTTGGTCAAAAATTAATTTTTATTCCATATCTTGCCGAGTTTCTTGACCTGTATACTTTGAATCCCAAATGGGCTCTAAAACTCACTAAACTTTCAGCTATGCAAAAAAATACTCCTAGCAAAAGGTATCATTGAGATTTGGTAACAGAAGCCTTAGAAGTTCCTAAAATGGCTACCTCCTTGTCTTCTCTAATTCACTATGCTCTATCCATGCCTCAATGAGATTGGTAAGGTGTCAAACCTTCTTCTGGGTATTCTGCATCTAAACACGTTTCTGTCTGTGCTTTCACTAGCAAAGAAGTCCCCTATACCCTCTCTTTCTGTCTTAAAAGTTCTGTGTATGTGATCAATTCCAAAAATGTTCCCATCTTTACAGCATCTACAGTTTTCATTATTGGGTGGTCCGATCTTTTGTATTTTTTTCGACATTGTGTAACTTTAGGGTTTGTTCAGTGGTAAAGTTCCTACATCATATCTTCACTGAATAGCAAATCCCAAAGTTTAACTTAAATTAGATGAATTACTCCTAAGGATTAGTGGAATTATACATCTCAATTTCCAAATTTTCATGTATTTTAAGACCTATGGCAAGAAAAGAAAATGCCAAATTTCTTTTCTTGTAATATCTTTGTTATAGTAGACATATAAATTTTATTTGCGCTTTCTTGAGATATTTTTATGCAGAATTTAAATATCAATTTGGATTTTTTGCACTTTCTATTTTTAGTTTCAACCCTAAATTAAATTTTTCTTATGGAACGACAAGTCGGCTTTGAAATAATCGATCGTGTTTTTTATCCTCTTTACAATGATATAGTACATGTACTATCTATTTTAAAACAACAAAGAAAATTTAAAAAATTATTTTATTAAAGACATGAAAACGACAAATAATAGATAACAACAAGAGTTAAGCTGGTAATAGTATTGGAGATAATTATCCAATTATAAAATATGTTCAAACAATTGACCATTCTTTTAATTCATTTTAATAAAATACATTTTTTAAATTTTCTTTGTTGTTTTAAAAATAGATAGTACATGTGCTATATCATTGTAAAGAGGATATAAAACACGATCAATTATTTCAAAACCGACTTGTCGGTCCATAAGAAAAATTTTATTTAGGTTGAAACTAAAAATAAAAGTGCAAAAAAATCCAGATTGATTTTAAATTCTGCATTAAAAATATCTTAAGAACGTGCAAATAAAATTTATATGTCTAATATAACAAAGATACTACAAGAAAAGAAATTTTACATTTTTCTTTTCTTGCCATAAGTCTTAAAATACATGGAAATTTGGAAATTAGAGAGTGTCCTATAATTTCACTAATCCTTATGAGTAATTCATCCAATTTAACCAAATCTGTATCTTTTATAATAAGCGAGATTCCCATGCTGGAAATGTTATCTGGGACACGTTATATATATATATATATATATATATATATATATATATATATATATATATATATATATATATATATATATATATATATACATATATCTGCCAGTTTTAGAATTTTATTTTATTTAAACTTTAATCTGCAAACTAATCATAAAATCCGCAATTTAAGCTATCATCAGCCATTAGAGAAAATTCTACACTCCAATTATGAGGAATTCAAGGAAGTCATTAAACATTCATCGACCAAATGAAATTAGCAACGTTTCAAATCTTCTTCATCTTCATGTTATGGCACTAAATGAATTTTATACTTTTGAGACAACCTGTATAAGCAAATTGGTGAGCATTATTCACTACAAAATGAGACTTTTAAGAATAAACACTTTTTGTATGATAATTTTTCTATTTACGTTTTATATAAATCTGTAGGTTTCGATATCAATTACATCCTTTTCATATTTCATGAATTTGTCCATCTCAAATAATTCTTACAGATATGATGATTTACTGAAGATGATAATTGCAATTGTTACCGACATGTATAAATTTATATAAAACGTGAATAGAAAAATTCACCACCTAAGCTAAGTATTTTAATTATGTGTAATATAGTAATGGCATTATTATTTGTTTGTCGAATATTTTCCAAAGGTACACTTGCACATCTATGACATAACTATTAGAACTGAAGCATGAAAAAATATGAATCAGTACCCGGGATGCCTTCAGAATGCATAATCTACCACTGCTACCTATAAATTTCATTAACATTTCGACTTTACATGATTTATTAATGCACAACAATTGAGAACAGAACATAATACTGTAAACATCTAAACTTAATCCCAATGAGTCATGCTGAATGTAAAGACGATACCCTACAGCAAAATCTAATAGATTTATTAGTCATTGAATTTAATGCTATTATAGGATTTAGGATTAGTCAAGTCTTATTAAACACATAAATTATATTGCTTAAAAATGTCAGTAACTGTAGATACTTAATTTTATCACCACTTGAGCTGTGACTATAAAAATTCTTCCATATGTTCCAAAATGATATTATTTCCCATTTTATGATAAAATCCGGAATGTAAATTCAAACTACCTCACATATTCTGTCAGTCACCATCTACTTCGTTGATTGAGACCGTAAAACAGAAGAGTAAATTTCCGAAATACCCTATTTCAGAGTATATGAAATTGTAATGTTAAGCTTATTCGAAATTATTATTTAAATAAGTTACATTTTTTCTGTGCAAAATTTCGACTAAATTAAAGTAAAATCAAAAGAAAAAATGCCATTCGTTGTTAGTAAAATGTGTGAAAGAATTCGTTACGGGAGTTTCTTGAAGGAGGGAACGAGATGGAGCTTGTAATGTTTGTAATAGAAGACATGGATGTCAGTTTTCGTAAGGCACCCCATATCCGATAAAGACTCATAAATATCACATTAGTGGCTCGTCGGTCCTCAGGGTTGCTATGAGCAGCGCGAACATTACTTCCTCGTTTGCCGCAGCCTTTCCACAAAAACCAATTGCGGCGGTTATATGCCTATTTTAAGCTTTGCTCCTTTGGGATTATAGGTCCTACCGTAGTATAGACTTTATTTCTAAGTAACAACGATATCTCAGATTTATGAAGATGAAAGCAGTAGATTTAATTAAAGAGACCGATGATTTAAACAAATTTTCGTTATTTTATACAGTTCTCGACTATTATTATCTTTTCTATCCCTTATAACGTTTTAATGAAGCTAATTTTATTGGAAAGTTTTATGATTGTTCGCGTTTTGTATTAATTCTCATATTCTCTTGTAGATTGAAAGCAGAATAATGATGATTATGTAGGTTGTATATTTTCAATACGAACGTCTCAAAAAGGAAAAGTAGAATTGGTATTTTTCACGTTTTTCGTTTACAATAATGAACAATTTTAATAAAGTACGTTCTAAAACAAAACCAATCACGCATTAACAATTTATATTTTATAAGTTATACAAACATAAAAATATTTTTGTTTATACAGAGAAATAATTATATTTACCATACATTAATTTTATACAGACAAACGTCCCATCGAGCCCAAATTTGTTCTTTATTACACATTTCCAATCACGTAGAATTTGAGAAGATACCTACGAACCAAGGAGCCTTGACATTTCCGCAATAATAGTTTTAAGCTATTAATTTCCACACGCATGCAATAACGGCGTAATTAGTTTCAACTAGGATTTCACGACGTAAGGTTAAAAAGTAATTTTAATTTATCTCACTAAGAGTTCAACGATACTGGGTAAGGGTGTTCTCCGGTTGCAACTGACACTTGCAGTCAGCTTCCACCAGCACACGAATCAAGACTCCTTTGTAAATTTTTTATTTAGCTTAAATATAATTAATTATATTTATTTACGTTGCAGTAATCCAACTCCTGGGTGGATTACGGGTGCGGTCTATCGGTTCCAGGGGATGATACGGGATTAAAATTGCATCGGACGCCACCAAAAGATATAGATATACAGGGTTTTCAAAGTTAAGTCAGCACTATTGCTACCTTCGTTATTATTGGTGATACGAAGTCGGTTAAACGGGCAAAGAAGTAGCATTTTTCCGCTCGTTACGATGGTGAAATCAAAATAAAAATTTCAATTTTTAAACACCCAGTATGCAATATACACAATCGATAGAAAATTAAATTCTGAACAAAAAGTTCCTATGACATTTTACCCTAATATTAAACATGACAAAGTTATTGATCATTTATTGAATTCGTCAAGGTGGCTGGTAGTACGTGAACAATATTTGTCATTTCCACAAATGTCATCAGAATTGATATGTCAAATTGAAGTTTGCTAATAAAGAGTTAAGAAGTTAAGAAGAAGAGTTTTTAAGCAGAAAATGCCTTTCACCCATTCAGAAAAGTGTGATATGTTAGAATGTTACATCGTTTGTCAAAAAACAGTTATCGAGGGCGTGAGCGTTACAGTGATTTGTTTCCTACGCGTCATTTGCCGGATGGAAGATAATTTTGGTTTTGTATCGTAAATTTAGATCTAATTCGAGCGTGTTTAAGAAATCCAGATCTAATAAACAATGTATAATTAGTGAAGAAACTGAAATTAGTTAGCTTATTTTGAAGCACATCCCAACAACTCAATTAATGATTTAGTGCAAGAAAATGGACTATGTTTGGGTTCCATCCACAATATTCTAAAAAGTATAAGTTTGGGCCGTATAAGTTCCGACCTACACAGACACTAGTACCAGGAGATCAAGAAAGACGCGTTCAGTTTTGTCACTGGTTTATTAATCAAATGAGAACCAATAATGATTTTTGGAGCTCAATTCTATGAAGTGACGAATCAACTTTTTCTAATAGGGCATGTTCAACAGGAAAAACAGCCATTTTTGGAGTCGAGAAAATCCGATACTCTACCGATCTTGGCTCGATAATTTTTGGTCCAGTATTTTATCAGGGTGCGTTAACTGGTGAGCGGTATGCCGAAATGTTGACTGCCACACTCCAAGACTTCTTGGATGATGTAAATTTAATGGATAAACAGAACATTTATTTCCAACAAGACGGAGCTCTTTCCCATAACGTTTCGTCAGATAGATACAATATTAAACAATTTTTTGATGGCAGATATTTATCAACTAATGGGCCTATTCGTATGCCTCCTCGATCACCTGACATTACTCCAATGGATTTTTCTTTTGGGGATATGTGAAGAGTGTGGTGTACAACAGGCGATATGATAACCTTGAGGATCTCCAGCAAAGCATCGTTCACGCCATCAATAATATTGGTGGTAGATCCATTGCTAGGGCTACTAAAAGTGTCTACAAGCGGGCCCAGAAATGCTTGGAGCAAGAGGGTGATGTTTTCGAACATCTAATTTGAGTTTTGTTTTGTTTTGTTGTTCCTTATCATTATTATCACTTAGAATAAAGAATCCTGTTTCAATTGTCTAATATTCTTTCCATTTTTGCTCTATGGTAATACAGAAAAATAGTTGACACAGCCACCTTGATGAATTTGGTAAAAGATCAATAACTTTGTCATTTTTGCCATTAGGATGAAATGTCATAGGAACTTATTCGTTCAGAATTTAATTTTCTATCGATTAAGGATATTGCATATTGGGTGTGCCATTTAAAAAATGGAAATTTTGACATAATTCGCGAACACGATGTTCAATTTTCATTTTGATTTCACCATCGTAACGAGCGGAAATAATGCTACTTATTTGCCCATTTAACCGACTTCGTAGCACCAATAATAACGAAGATAGCAATAGTGCCGACTTAACTTTGAAAACCCTTGTTATATATATATATATATATATATATATATATATATATATATATATATATATATATATATATATATATATATATATATATATATACCAAGGTCCAGATTGTCCGGTTGTCGGTAGAACATGATTAGCGATCACTAATGAATGAATTCTAATAAATACAAGCTTTCTTTAGTTCAATTAAACTGATCTCAGTAGAGAATAACTTCTGTGTTTGAACGGACCTAGAAGATGTTGCCGAAATAAAATTATTTCGGGCGAATTAGCGGATAAGGAGTTAAACAAAGGTCGCAGTTTTCTTCTTTACCAACTCGGGTCCATCAGCAATGATTAATGATGATTAATGGATGATTTATAATAAATACAATCTCTTTAAACTAATGTAGTCAAAATCTATAGAGATGGTATTATTCAGTTGCGATTAATTTCCTCTATAAGTATTATTTTAAATTCCTTTCAATAGAGCAAATATATATATATATATATATATATATATATATATATATATATATATATATACATATATATATATATATATATATATATATATATATATATATATATATATATATATATATATATATACCGTCGCTTCAGAGCAGATGTGGCCTCCAAAATTGTCATTTTCAGTTTTTACGAGATAGGAAGCTCTAAATTGCGCGATTTAATGCAGATGTAACCAACTGAAATCGTTGATATACCTCTTGCAATACAGCAAGGACGAACTAGTTTATCTCGAGGTTGTTGTTTTATTGTCATGCAGAAGTATCCTATCTGAAATAAGTAACCTAACTGCAATATTCGAGTGGAGATAAGATTATTCTGCACAGTAGTGTTCGAAGTTTGTTTGTGTTAAGTGGAGATAGACTTGTTCTGACTAGATATTGTAGTTGTGCTAAAAACAGAGTAAAACTTGATTAAACATCAAATTTCATTTTTTAATAGATATTGAAGACATAGTATGGATAATATGAGTGCAGGAAGTAGAGCAATTGTTAAACTCGAACAAAAAGCAAATTGAAATGCTAGTTTTTTAAGTGAGTAAAATTTTTTTGCATAATGTATTATTTTTCCTACTTTTAACCAGATTCAATAATAATTACATTTACTGTTCCTAACAATTAATATAATGAGTACTGTATATTAGTGTATTCATATTTTTCTACCTATTGTTGTGAATCTATTTGTTTTTTTTTATTAAAATAAATAAAAAAACCTTTCAAAACACTTAAAAAATAATATACGGGTATGCTGTTTTTTTAAAAGAAAATTTTTTTCAGGGGAGAGTTGTCAGAATCCAAAGCAAAATAGCAGAGACGATGGTAATACAAGTGAAAATAGCATAGCTCAAACCAAAATACTCTGTGCCAAAAACTGTATCAAAAATCAAACGCAAAGTACCAAAGAAATTAATTATGGACGTCACTTGATGAAATCTGCAGATATAGCACATCCAGCCTTTTTAATACTAAATGAATGCAAAGTGTTCGACCCCAATATCGATACAGTACCTGCATGACAAACTTTAAGCTCTTTATTATTTTATAATAAAGAACTCAATAATGTCTCTTTATCAGGCATTCTTCTAGGGGATAAGCATAACATAAGTCATTCTTATTTAACTGAAGCAAACAACATACCCTCCTGTTCTTACCAAAACAATAATTTTTGAAGAGATACCCCATACTGATAACACAACTCTACTTGACGTTGATCTGTCCCTCTAACCGTCAGAATGCGATCCATATGAAACAGATGGCGATTTGAAAGATCCTGATTATGAAAATGATTCAAAAGGAAGTGATGAAACTAAAGAGCAAATTGGTGTCAAAAGCATAAAGCAGAAACGGAGTAAGACGAAAACTGGGCATGTGGAGAAAACTAGAAAGAGGAAACGAAATTTCAATGACTGGAATAGAAATAAAATTAAAAATGCTAGAAGTTATGGTAAAGAATACGTAAATTGGAGAGGAACTCTTCAACAAGCTAGATATATGAAAAATCCATGTCAAAATTGCAGGCAAATGTGTTCGGAAAATATTAATGATAATCAACGAGAGATCATTTTTAATGACTACTGTAATTTGGCCGATGTTAACAAAGGGATTCTATTGTAAGACATATACAAGTCAAAAATAAACTAAGGAATACAGTCAAAAACACAGCTAATCGTTCAGATAATGACGAAGATATCTCAAGCACTCAGGAGACAAGCTGACGTGTATACTCTATTTTCTATTATCTGAGTAATAAACAAGATAACAAAATTAAAGTGTGCAAGACTTTCTGCTTAAATACACTCTGCATTAGTGCCCAGGTTGTTAAAGCTGTTATACAGAAAAGAAGATCAAGCGATGTCAGTGAAGACAAAAGAGGAAAAGTCTGCAAAAATTCTCAAATTGATGAAGATGTGAAACAGGGAGCAAGAGATCACATAAACTCATTTCATTTTAAAGACAGTCACTACTGCAGAACAAACAGAACTCGACTTTATTTGCCACAGACCCTTAATATAGTCAAAATGTATGCATTTTATGAAGAGCATTGTAGAGACAATGACATAAAGAATATTGCATATTTTTACAGAAGAATTTAACATCTCATTCTTTAGGCCAAAGAAAGGTTTTTGCGATATTTGCTTTTCTTATAAAAACTCGACAGTTGAAGACAAATTAAATCTGGAATCTGAAGATCAGTTACATAGGGCCAACAGATTAAAAGCTAGAGAGGCAAAAGAATTATATAAGAAAAAGTAGTTAACGATTTCATAGCAGCTGTATTTGACCTTCAACATGCCCTTCCAGTTCCTAAATAAGATGTTGGATTAGCTTTTTATACATTAAAAATGCAAACGTACAACTTTTCAGTATATAATTTGGGAAATGATCAAGGCTATTGCTATATGTGGCATTAATGTCTTGCTAAAAGAGGTTAGTCAGAAATCGGGAGTTGCCTGATCCTTTTTGTTAATGATGATCCTTTTTGTTAATGATCATGTAAGGAGAGGTGTGAAAGAATTTTCTTTGTACTCGGAGAATTGCTCCGGTCAAAACCGAAATAAGTACCTTTTTATGCTGTACAACTACCTTGCTCAAAAACATAAAATGAGAATACGACATTTATGGAACGGGGCATACAGGAACAGAGGGTGTTTCAATGCACAGTGCAATATAGAAAGCCGCGAGATATGTCCCTATTTATACACCTGATCAGTGGTATACATTAGTGCGCACATCTAAAAGGTAAAAACCATGCACAGTTGTTGAAATTTTTGATCTCTAAGGTCTACAACAATCCACCGATATTAATTGGAAAAACAATGAACAAAATGAAAAAGTGCCCCTGAATAAATTTAGAGTAGTTGAAGTTAATTCAGAATACCCAAATATGTTTTTTCAAGACAAGCTACAATGATGAGGAATTTAGAATCATAACCTAAGTCAGAAAGGTAGAAGAAAGCTAAATAACATTAACATACAAAACATAGAACATAAAAATGTTATTATTGGCTATCGGTGAACATTTTCTAGACTTGGAAAATAGATCCAAGTTACTAGTCCAAGATGTTAATTTCACCCATAGCACATACTTATTACATAGCCCTAGGAATAATCCAGTGGCATACAAAACGGCTAAGATAAAATTGCCACCTTGTTTTGCGCATATTCCTGTTTATCAGTTCCTTAGATTCGGATGGGGTGTGTTTTTTTAAGTGTGCATATTAAACAATAGAGCCCTAACAGTTGGAAATGGGGCATCAGCGAAGCCACAGTTTAAAAACCAAAAAAGGACA